>JAEUYN010000006.1:0-318541 GCA_018257835.1 Euura lappo | reverse complement strand
ACTTTATACAATTTCTGCCGTTTAAAACACGTGGCACTCGGAGTGAAATAAGGAGTGAAATAATAAATTTGTCAACAAAAAGTAGTTTCCTCTGGACACATTCCGAAAAATATTCATCACGCGTAACATGAGAGTTCTTCCTAAAGAAATTGAATTTGCAGAATTCGTATTAAATGTAGGCGACAGCATGTTTAGTACCTCAAACGATGCGATAGAATTACCTGCAGTCGAACGTTGTGCAGCAGCACATGATGTCGATGTAGTCGAAGATATAAATGGAAAATTGGTTACAGAAAATGAATGTCTAAATTTTGATCGAGTTCACACCCTTTGCATCTTTGACATTATTTAGGTACCTTATAAATTTCAAATCACATTCGAAAATGATCATCGTTCGTTCTAGTATGATATAATATAAAATGGATATATGGTTCTCCTGTTTCTTGAAAATATGATTATTTTTATTGCTTTATATTTTTCCACTTTAGTTGAGGTTAATCCCAGTGCGTCACGTATCCTGAAAACGAACCCACCCATGTCTGCTGAGAGCAAGAGAAAAAAATTGGATATCGGTAAGACTAAGATTCATTTTCACTAATCTTCTTCACCACGTGGTGAAGTTGTTTTCATTATGTTGTCCGAATTCAGAGAATGACAATCGTGAAAGACCGACGGGACACCATAAACTGAAACAAGCAGATCGGAATGACGAAAGGAAGGAGACATTTTCGGGTAGGTCAACGATTTTTATGTACTTAAATTCGTAGACTTTTTTTTCTTCTTGGAATATCGAAATATACTTCGTTTTTTACTAGCTGAAACGTCAATTGGATTATACTTGAAAAGGATTGATAACAAACTGCACCGAGTTTTGGCTATGCTTGATGATGATCGCACAGCTGCGAGCACGGACCAAGTGGATCAGCTACCAACGTTTCCCCTAAACTCTGTAGGAGATTGCTTGAAATTCACGAAAGAATTGGAGAAAGACCGGGGGCTACAAAAACAATTTGTAAGTTTTAAATAATATTAAATGTCAGACATGCCACTATTTGATGACAACTTAATATTCTTACAGAAGAGACAAGTTCGTAAAATTGGTGGCAAAACAGGCGAAGGTCACGTCACAAATCTTCTCGTTACAACCTTGACTAACTCACTTGGAATAGAAATACCATGGGAAGGGCAACGAGCAACCAAGGATATCAAAGACACGACATTTGCCAATATCATTATTGGTACGGTTACTGGTTTTGAATTTTTTGTCGAAATCTCCGTTTTTCTGCGAAATTTCCTCTGTAGCCTGGTTGGTGAAGGGGTAATAACGAACATTAAAGCCCATCGTCGGGGTAAATTTGCTGGTGACAAAACGAGGCCACTCCTGGTAACGCACCCCGCGGCTGACATAGTCCACAATATATTAAGGAGCAAAGATAGATACAGAGGCGACATCGTGGTACGCGAGGACCGTACCCCTGCCCAGCGAGACTCCTACATCCAGGTCAAAAAGTAGGTTGATGAATTTAACAACACAAACCCTAGGCTACGCCAAAAAGTTGTCTACGGAAACGGTATCCCGGTTGCTGCTGTTGTCAAGCACTCATCAGCTCCGAAAAACTAGGTGACCGCATTAGGATATACTATCAAAACGTACGTGGACTTCGCACCAAACTCAGCGGTCGGCGCAT
The DNA here is from genome assembly GCA_018257835.1 of Euura lappo. Classification (NCBI taxonomy): domain Eukaryota; kingdom Metazoa; phylum Arthropoda; class Insecta; order Hymenoptera; family Tenthredinidae; genus Euura; species Euura lappo. Next base: position 316,853 of record JAEUYN010000006.1, on the reverse strand, counting down.
CGGCGTCCAGGCCGCAGTCATCCACTACGACATCATTATTCTCACAGGAACTTGGCTCCATGAGGGGATTAATAACGCTGAGCTAGGGCTCAGCGATTTTCTAGTTTTCCGTTGCGATAGGGACCCTTCCTTCATGGGCCAGCGGAGAGGAGGTGTTGTGCTGCTAGCGGCACGGCGCGGGCGCTCATATCGCTGTGCACAGTGTGACGTTGCCTACCAAGGTGTCGAACAGGCATATGTTACTGTGTCCGTAGGCAGTCGGAAAATCCTCGTTGGAGCTTTATATACATATTAGGGTGGTCCTTATTTGGGGTCAAAATTAATTTTACTCTTGCCGCCCCCTAAATCGGTTCGAAATACTTAAAAAGTAATGCTGTAATTTTTTCAGATTTAAAAAAAAATGCTTGACCCTTGACCACGGGGGTTGAAGTTTTCCATTTAAAATACATGGGATTTTCCCGCGTTTGCAGTCACTATTTTACTGTGGGCCTAAATATGCTTGTAAAATCTTGAAATTTTCACAAATTAGTTTACAAGCATGTTGCTATATGGAAAAATTTCCCAAACCCCCACCCTCAAAATATTGTATAACATCACCATGATAATTATGATTTTTTTTCATTATTATTTTTGTCAAAATACTCTGAAATCATGTGAAACGCGAAGAAAAATGAAAATTCCGAACTTTTTTCAAAATTGAAAAAAAAAGAAACTAGCCGGTTTTAGCCAAAAAGCTCATCGCTTTTTTGCGTAAGGCACGATCGCAGAGTGCTGGTTTGATTTGAAATAGTGTTCAAATCCCCCAAAAATTTCAAAATTTTGATTCGTGATTAGAAGGCTGAATTCCAAAGCTCGCTATTATTTTCAAAATTGACAAAGATAACAATCGCCATTTCTGAACCGGAAGTCGGATCGGGTCTAAAAAGAAATTTGCACATCTTCGGGGTAAAAAAAGTATCCAGTGCAAATTTCATCAAAATCGGTTCAGCGGTTTGGCTAAGCTCGTGTTTACAAGCAACTTCAACGATTTGACACCGAGACGCTGGAGCCGGAAAAATCCTCAAAAATTCCCAAAATTTTGATTCGTGATCAGAAGACTGTATTCCAAAGCTCGCTGTTGTATCTTCAATATTGACAAAGTTAGCAATCGCAATTTCTGAACCGAAAGTCGGATTGAGTACAAAAACAAAATTGCACATCTGCAGGCTGAAAAGAGTATCCAGTGCAAATTTCATCAAAATCGGTTCAGCGGTTTGGCTAAGCTCGTGTTTACAAGCAACTTCAACGATTTGACACCGAGACGCTGGGGCCGGAAAAATCCTAAAAAATTCCCAAAATTTTGATTCGTGATCAGAAGACGGTATTCCAAAGCTCGCTGTTGTATCTTCAATATTGACAAAGTTAGCAATCGCAATTTCTGAACCGGCAGTCGGATCGAGTACACAAACAAAATTGCACATCTGCAGGCTGAAAACAGTATCCAGTGCAAATTTCATCAAAATCGGTTCAGCGGTTTCGCTAAGCTCGTGTTTACAAGCAACTTCAACGATTTTACACCGAGACGCAGGAGCCGGAAAAATTTTCAAAAATTCCCAAAATTTTGATTCGTGATCAGAAGACTGTATTCCAAAGCTCGCTGTTGTATCTTCAATATTGGCAAAGTTAGCAATCGCAATTTCTGAACCGAAAGTCGGATCAAGTACACAAACAAAATTGCACATCTGTAGGCTGAAAACAGTATCCAGTGCAAATTTCATCAAGATCGGTTCAGCGGTTTGGCTGAAACCGTGTTTACAAGAAATGGGCGGGTCACATACACCACTCTTGAAAATGTTCGAAAACGACTACCCAGGTGCCAAAACGTGCTCCCTACATGATTTTAGAATTTTTACTCGATCCGACGTTTTCAGCGATGGCGAATGTATAAGGCACTCCGTTTTTAGGCACGATCGTTAAAAACGGAGTGCCTTATACATTCGCCATCGCTAAAAACGTCGGATCGAGAAAAAATTCTGAAATCATGTAGGGAGCACGTTTTGGCACCTGGGTAGTCGTTTTCGAGCATTTTCAAGAGTGGTGTATGTGACCCCCCCATTTCTTGTCAACACGGTTTCAGCCAAACCGCTGAACCGATTCTGATGAAATTTGCACTGGATACTGTTTTCAGCCTGCAGATGTGCAATTTTGTCTGTGTACTCGATCCGACTTCCGGTTCGGAAATGGCGATTGCTAACTTTGTCAATTTTGAAGATACAACAACGAGCTTTGGCATACTGTCTCTTAATCAGGAATCAAAATTTTGGAAATTTTTTAGGATTTTTCCGGCACCTGCGTCTCGGTGTCAAATCGTTGAAGTTGCTTGTAAACACGAGCTTGGCCAAACCGCTGAACCGATTTTGATGAAATTCGCACTGGATACTGTTTTCAGTCTGCAGATGTGCAATTTTGTTTGTGTACTCGATCCGACTTCCGGTTCAGAAATGGCGATTGCTAACTTTGTCAATTTTGAAGATACAACAACGAGCTTTGGAATAATGTCTTTTAATCAGGAATCAAAATTTTGGAAATTTTTTAGGATTTTTCCGGCACCTGCGTCTCAGTGTCAAATCGTTGAAGTTGCTTGTAAACACGAGCTTAGCCAAACCGCTGAACCGATTTTGATGAAATTCGCACTGGATCAGGGTGTATACGCTCCGGGAAAAACGGGAATTCCGGGAAAAACCCGGGAATTTTTCTAACCGGGAAATAACCGGGAAAAACCCGGGAATTTTCTCATGCTCCGGGATATTTGAAACTTTTCTCTAAATAGCACACAACTCACGTTTTGTAAAGATTTTTTTTCACACTTCGCATACATTTGTAACTGAGCCTGGTAAACATTGTATGCGGTATAGCCGAATAATGTTGGCGGTCGGGTGGGGGGGAGCGCTGTGCCGCCACTGCCCGCATACTTGTTTAAACTCGTCCACGCGTGTGTTACTACTGTTCTAGTGTCCTGATCACAACAACTCTATTGCAGGGAAGAAAGTTGTGTTTTATCTTCGGTAGGCGATATTCTCTAGGTGTAACGAGGTAATTATACTTTGGCATTGCAGCATGTGTACGTATGGGTGCACAAATCACACAAATCACACAAATCAGTGCCATCCCCGTAAAGAATACCCGATTTTTGTGACAATGAATCGAATCTGGCTTACAGCATAGAGGTTCTGGATGTCCGTTTTTTAAATTAACTATGCTGAAAAAGATTTCCAAGTCTGATTATCAGAAACCATACTTTTTCATTATGAATAAATAAGAATATTTGCTACAAATAAGCGAATATCACCGACAACAATCTGGTACCAAATTGAAACTTTCAACGACTCATAAATGTCCAAAAAAAAATGTATTGTGGTTCTGATTTAATTCGTTCAGAATCATCGAAATCGGATAAAATTTACAATTATAACTGCTGCATCGCCTTGAAGCCCTGAAGTGCAATCTTGGTCATCAGATCATCTACCAATATCGTCCTTTTTTTTCTCAATGCAGGTTGTCTTCATCTCAATGAATCATGCCGATTTCGTTCCAAGACACGTGGCTCTCAGACCCAGCATTCAAGAATTGGTTGTTAAGAGCCCCGGGTGATCAATATAGTGCTAAATGTTCATTATGCCCGGGATCTCTGATCAATATACGGTCAATGGGAAGAGCTGCTCTAAAGAGTCACATGACGAAATGCAAGAAGCATATAGCGAAAGCTTCTGCTCAGAAAAAAACAGCGAGTCTACAGGCGTTTTACACGACGAATGTTTCAAAAGAGGCCGAGGCCAGCTCTTCTTCGCAAACAGCCACCCCAACATCCGCGGACACAACATCCACAGCAGCTATACCCCACCACGATGCACCTGATATTGCAGCCCGCGAAAATGCCGTTTCAATTGCCGGAGTATCCAAACTAGATGGTCCGAGGGGATTGAAGACGATGCTGCTGAACGACGAAGTGACCAAGGCCGAAATACTGTGGTGCATGCAGTGCGTTGTTACGCACCAATCTGCGCGCAGTGCTGCCAGTGACGTTAATCTTTTTCCAATCATGTTCAATGACAGTATCATAGCCAACAAGATGCAGTTGCAGAAAGATAAAATTGGCTACATTGTACAATATGGTCTAGCCCCCCACTTCAAACGCGAGATCGACAACGATCTTGCCAAGGCTTCGCGTGTTGTTGTCAGTTTTGACGAATCGTTGAACAAAGTATGTAAGAAGAATCAAATGGACTTCCAGGTACGGTACTGGGACATTGAACTAAATCAAGTGTGCACACGATACTACACGTCCGCTTTCTTGGGCAGAGCTACAGCTGCTCACTTGCTAAATGCCTTCAAAGATCACCTCCCCGCCACTGTCTTAAAAAAGCTCCTGCAGGTGTCAATGGATGGTCCCAATGTGAATTTCGCATTTCTAAAAGATTTAAAGATCTTCTTGAAGGACAGTGAGATCGACTCTGTTTTGTTGGACATCGGTTCTTGTGGGCTTCATGTTGTCCACGGTGCTTTTAAATCTGCCATGACTGAAACTTCATGGGGCATAGTCGCATTTTTACGTGCTGTATACAACCTCTTCAAGGACGTTCCGGCTAGACGAGCACTGTACACGTCTGTCACTAATTCAGAGGAGTTTCCCCTCAAGTTTTGCGCTGTACGGTGGCTAGAAAATAAAGAAGTTGCACAGAGAGCTCTGGTTATGCTTCCTTCCCTGAAGATATTTGTACAAGCTACGGAGGAAAAGAAGACTAAGCCCACATGTGCGAGTTTCAAGATTGTTGAGGAACACCTACGGGATAACATGTTGGGTCCCAAGATCGCTTTCTTCAAGACCATTGCTACGGATTTGGAGCCGTTTTTGAGACAGTTTCAGTCCGATTGGCCACTTGCACCCTTTCTTCATTCAACTCTAACGTCTGTCGTACAAACCGTGATGGGCCGCTTCGTCAAGTCCGAATCCATTTCGCCTTCCGTTGATCTAAAGAAGGATTCCAATCTTCTGAACAGGAACCACATAAAAATTGGATTTGGCACGGAAAGTGAAATTAGAAAATGCAAGTCCGTCACAGATCTCCAAATGAAGCTCTTCCGCGATAATTGTAAAAAAGCTCTGATCAAATTCGTATCAAAAATGATGGACAGATCTCCTCTCAAATATAAGCTGACGAAAGCCATCAGCTGCTTTGATCCGACTATCGCGTGCCAGAAAACTGGGTCCGAGCGTTTTACTCATTTGTTAAAGATCCTGGTTGGGCATAATTGGGTTACTGGGGACTGAGCTGATAGAGCAGAAGTGCAGTTTAATTCGGTTTGCTCTAGCTTCAAAGCAAAACACGGTTTTTCCAATTTCAAAATGAACAAAGACCGCTTGGACAATCTTTGGGTCGACTGTCTGAAGGACGAAACTTCCAGTTGCAGTGATTTGAAGAAAGTGATCGAAATCGCGCTCACTTTGTCTCATGGCCAGTCTGCAGTGGAGCGGGGATTTTCAATTAATGGCGAGTGTCTCTTTGACAACATGCGAGAGGAATCAGTGGTGAGCAGGAGGATCGTGTATGACACCGTTAAGACTTACGGCGGAGTGGAACTTTTGCCCATCTCAAAGTCATTAATCCACTCAGTACGCAACGCTCGTAATTGTTACCACGATTACCTAAAGAAACGCAAGGCAGCCGAGTTGGAAGAGACCGATGCTAGCGCAGAGCGCAAGATGAATAAAGTTCTAGTGAGGGAACTTACATCGAAAAAAGCCAAATTGGACAGTGCAATTCAGAATGCCGAGAGGGAGAAAGAAATTATAGAGGGGCAAATCATTGCACTTTCTGAAGTGTAACTCACCTCGTACTGGTATATCGTGATATTTCACACCAAAAGGAAATCTTGGAATTATAGAGTTAACTGCACATGCGTGGAATATATAGTTTCATTGGTCGAATAAATCCTACGGCGGCAATTTGACCGTGAATACCGTAATGCGCAGTTAACTGTATATAGTTTGAAGATTTTATCTCGGTATAGTATTTGGTAACATGTTGTGATTCAACTAGTCAAGTTCGACTTTATACCATCGAAAAGAGTTATTATTTTTTTTATGAATAATACGTACTGTAATTATTATATTCAATATTTAAGTTTATTCCAAAGATTCCAAAAATTCTCATATTTTCTAGTCTAGAGAGACTGCATGTTCCTATTTGTCGATAAGATGTACCTGATGTCGAATAAAAGTTATAACACATTATGATTATAGTATTGAACTTGTAAAATATTTGTAATTTCTTCGATATCACCCATAGTAGTCCATATTAAAGTACCCGGGAGAAAAAATATTTTGAGCCGGGAAATCCGGGAAAAACCCGGGATTTTTTTCTGCCGGTTTCCGTATACACCCTGTCAGGATACTGTTTTCAGTCTGCAGATGTGCAATTTTGTTTGTGTACTCGATCCGACTTCCGGTTTAGAAATGGCGATTGCTATCTTCGTCAATTTTGAAAATAATAGCGAGCTTTGGAATTCAGCCTTCTAATCACGAATCAAAATTTTGAAATTTTTGGGGGATTTGAACACTATTTCAAAACAAACCAGCACTCTGCGATCGTGCCTTACGCAAAAAAGCGATGAGCTTTTTGGCTAAAACCGGCTAGTTAACGATCGTGCCTAAAAAGAAGAAAATTATTATAGTAATATTATACAATATTTTGAGGGTAGGGGTTTGGGAAATTTTTTCCATGTAGCAACATGCTTGTCAACTAATTTGTGAAAATTTCAAGATTTTACAAGCATATTTAGGCCCACAGTAAAATGGTGACTGCAATCGCGGGAAAATCCCATGTATTTTAAATGGAAAACTTCAACCCCCGTGGTCAAGGGTCAAGCATTTTTTTTTAAATCTGAAAAAATTACAGCATTATTTTTTATGTACTTCGAACCGATTTAGGGGGCGGCAAGGGTAAAATTAATTTCAACCCCAAATAAGGACCACCCTAATACATATATCCCCTTCCTTAGATCTTTGTGCTTATGCAAAACCACTTTGAGGCCCTCCTCGGGCTCCTCGAATCCCTACCTTGCAATGAAATCCTGATCGCCGGGGATTTCAACCTACCCCGTGTAAACTGGCTGCGGCAGAACGATGGAGTCATCTGTTGCCTGGTAGGGGCCGAAGCGGCCACTCGCTTGAAAGCTGAGACCATCTGCAACGGGTACGCGTACCTGGGCCTACACCAGCACGCGACAACTAGGAACTCACATGGGAACATACTTGACTCGGTATTCTCCTCGTCTCCTCTCCCGGTCGACAAGGAGATTGACCCGCTGATAGATGAGAACGCCGAATTTCATGTCTCACTTAGCATCTCTCTTACTTGCTCACAAACGGAGGCTCTGGCCTTCAGCACAACCGAGTTTGACTTCCGGCGTGCAGACATAAGAGCCTCAAATGACTTCTTCAGTGCAGTTGACTGGGCTCAACTCATTGCGGGTCTATCAATGGCTGAAGCCGTTTCAGCTTTTTACGCGAAACTCTATACTGGGATAGATAGACTAATTCCTCGTAAGATATCTTTCACCACCTGGAGGCCATAATGGATGACTAAAAAGACGAGAAAAAGGCTGCTCACAGAAATTTCAAGATCACGGGCAGGCAGGAAGACTATGAGGTTTTCAAAGCCCTGAGAACTCGCTGCAAGCTCATGTCCAAAAAATGCTATGCTGATTATGTGTCCAGGATCGAGAACGCAATTCCTAATGACGTCAAGGCTTTCTGGGGGTTTGTAAGTAGGCAGCGGTCAGAGCGTGGGTTGCCGTCGATCATGACCCTGGGCAGCAGAGTTGCAGAGTCGGGTAGGAGATTGTGGACCTCTTGAGCGACTTCTTTGAGTCAGTCTATGCTAATCGGGGCATACCCCGCGGTGGGCCGCCTCCCGCCGCAGACAACGTCTACCTCTCGTCAATGCCTCTCTCTCTCTAACCAACGTCAAAAAATCCTGACCCTTGATACCAACAAGGGCCCAGGCCCAGGTGGCATACCTTCGGCCGTGCTCAAAGCTTGTGCCGACCCCCTGGCAACTCCCATCTACCTGCTTTTTGCACTTTCCTTCAACACAGGCTGCCTACCGGTGATTTGGAAATCATGTTCCATCACACCTGTGCACAAGGGTGGCTCGAAGACTGATGTCCAGCGTACCGTCCGATCTCCATCATCAGCAGAATCCCTAAGATCCTCGATGATATTGTAAATGGAGTCGTGGTAAAACAACATGGCTTCATGTCTGGTAAATCCACTGTGACAAACCTATCAGTATATGAGCAGTACCTCTTCACCACGCTAACAGCTGGGGGCCAAGGGGACGCTGTCTACACAGATTTCTCCAAAGCCTTCGATTCGGTCAACCATGAGTTGCTTGTTGCAAAACTGTCATCCGTGGGTGTTGCTGGAAAACTGCTGTCCTGGATCTCGGACTATCTGGCTGGGCGCTTACAAAGAGTTCGCTATGAAGAATTCAAGTCGCGCCTCACGACTGTACCATCTGGGGTCCCACAGGGTTCACATCTCGGGCCCCTCCTTTTCAAGATTTTCATCAATTACATCACCACCTGTTTCCCTCGCACTCGGTTTCTCCTGTACGCTGATGTCATGAAGATCTTTAGGGGTATTGAAGAATTGAATTATACTGCTGAACTCCAATATGATCTCGACAACGTATGGGAGTGGTGTGGAAACAATGGCCTTGACATGGACATCACAAAGTGTAAAGGTCTGTCCTTCACACGGAGGCGCAGCCCAATCGTGGCTGGCTACTCCATTGGAGATTGTCCCCTCTCGAGAGTAGATGTAATCAAAGACCTGGGACTGCGCCTCGACGCAAAGCTTTGCTTCGTCCCTCATATTGAGGACATTGCCATCAGATCCGTCAGGGTTCTAGGCTTTGTATCCATGATGACTACTGACCTGCTCAGGATAAGCAGTCTCAAGAGTCTTTATACCGCCTTAGTACGGGTCATACTAAGGCATGCATCCGAGGTCTCGGCTCCTGCCTTTGCATGTCACAAGTACAGACTGGAACGCGTCCAACATAAATTTCTCCGGCTCGCCGCCTTCAAACTTGGCCGGCCAATGGCCAGGGAGGATCATGATTACTCAGTTTTCTCATCGATCTTAGTTATGCCGAGCCTTGAATCCCTCCGCTGTTTCAACGATCTAGTTTTCCTCCAGAAACTCCTCTCCGATGCCATTGACTGCCCCTACTTGCTAGAAATGGTTTGCTGGAACGCCTCCACCAAGGCACACAGGGTCGCAATAAGTACTTTCCGAACCACAATTGTAAGAATGTGATTTCCTCAAGATCAGCTATAAATCGTTTCCTAGTCACTGCTAATAGTATCGATGGATTTGACCCCTTTGGCGCCTCCACAACTGCTTTCAAAACATCAATCAGGGGAGTCATCCGTTATGAGTAGCCCGACTCACCATCCAGTCCCTCTATTCCCTACTACTCTTGTTTTTATTGCTAGTCAAATTTTATTCTATCTTATCGTTATTTTATCTATTCTATATTATTATTCTATTCATATTATTATTACGCTATACTATATTTTATTATGTGTTACTGTGTCTCTACCTAAACCTGTATCCATACTAACTTCTGTAAAAGGGTTCGCCCGTATATTAAATAGATAAATAAATGAATAAATGAATAAATCAATTGATGAACCATTAACGATGAATCGTTTTTATTTTTTACGAACAGTATTGCACTGCCATGATACGTCCACCGAGAGTTCTCTGTCGCGTACAGCTTCCGAGTGGCTTCGCTGAGCAGGGGACAGATATCGCTATCATATGAAATCTGGACGTGCAACATAATCTTATACTTAGTTCTTATCACTATAATATCCATCTGAATATATACCGCGAGTGATCGTGGATGCGGGCACGTGCTAATTCTTATGCGACTTAGGGTACGTACTTACAGCTGCCTGCTTCAGGAGCACCAATCGGCCCGCATCCACGATTACTCGCGGTATGTATTATATAAAAACGTCGGTACTTTAATGATCAGCAACACTTTAAATTGTGTGAAATACAAGTGAAAAATCTGTATCCGTTTGATTTTTGTTGACAAAGTTTATTTCACATTTTCTGGAAAAACATAATCGCCTAAAAGGTGACGAAAAGATATCTATATTTTGTCGACTTTTAGTCACGCCTAAAAGACCTCTTATCGCTATGCCTAAACGATATCTTATAGAAATGGCTGAAAGACATCTTTTCGTCATGGCCGTAAGTCGTCAAAAAGTGGGTCCTAAGATGTCCTTGTGTCACCTTTTAGTTGACTTAACGCTTTCGCTAAAAGATGTCTTTCCGGAAAATCGACAACTTTATGCTGTCTAGGTAGTCACTTTTTGACGCCTGTTTTCGCTCCGTAAAGTGGCACTCAAGTTACTTATTTCATTTCATTTCACACCGTTTCTTTTTTTTTTATGAAACGGTTGTAGAAAAAAACGGTGTGGAAAAAAATCGTGTAGAAAAGAAACGGTGTAGATAAGAAACGGTGTAGATAAGAAACGGTGTAGGAAGAATAGTTCTCGACGATTTATCTGTAGGAAGATTTAGTAAGAATATTTTCCGGGATTCTGATCGTGACGAACTGCGACGAGTGGGATAATTATGGTGTAGAAAAAAATTGTGTACAAAAAAACGGTGTAGAATAAATTGTGGGGGACAATTCATTGTGACTTGGTTGTGTACAACCGACGCGTGTAGTACAATTGTGGTGTAGAAAAAATTGTGTACAAAAAAAAATTGATGTCGAGAAAACGGTGTAGAAAAAAAACGGTGTAGTAAAAAAAAAAAATGGTGTACAAAAAATTGTGTAGAATGCTTCGTGTAGAACTATCCTGTGTAGAATAGAACCTCACTCAAGCCCAACATCCATACAGGAAAACTCACTAACCATTAAATTCAAGACTTATTTAGAATAACTAACCAATTTCATTTCGAGACGTTGTGAATAATCACTTCACTTCCGAATTTTATACCAAGATTAAAACTGCTTTGTTTGCTTCTACCGCTTGATCCCAACTACACCTATTTCCTACGAATGACTATCTACGGGTCTAAGGGCCAATCCGGTGGTTATTCAGTCATACCTCATAATTGATAAATTAATTACAGAATTACAGAAATACATAATGGATTCGACACCTGCTTCAGTAGCCCTAATACAAATTCGAAGAATTATATTACAAAAATATAAGTATTGTTACAGTGTCTACCTACAAAACGTTTCCCAGCGAGATTTCGTCTCCATAGTCGAAGAAAAATTAGAAGAAAAAAACTGCTCGATAAGTCACGCGGAATCATGAACGTGTATGTGAAAGTGAAAGTTGATCCATGGAATGTTGTTTGAGTGAGGGACCTCACTATACCAGAAATAGTATAGTGTGATACACGTGCGAGGAGTTCGCAGTTTCGGGCGAGAGTGAAGTTGTGTGCACGAGCCGATGGCGAGTGCTGTATGCACACAAGTCAGGAAAACCAACCCGCACGAGTCACACATTCTATTTTTTGTGTAACGTGTAATTGAAGATTCGACTATAATATACTGTTGGAACCAGCTACGGAAAATTACAATGTGATGCTGATGGTGGCTCAGTCCAGAGAAAGGCGAGATGGGCCAGCTAGCAGAGACCATTAGACAACCAAATCATTGATGCCCATGACTCATTTGAATTCTGTACTTCAAAGATGAGTGACAAATTCCTATTTCCGTTTGTTCCAACGACGGAAGTAGAAGATCTGAGAAGAATGTACATAGAAATTATGCCAAATCTAGAAAGAGTACCTGGAAAGAGAACATTCGATTTCATGAAGCCAAACATAGGTAAGATAACGTGACATTGATTCATGTAACTCCCCACATGAATTGATTTTTCCCTTCTCTTTTTAGACAATTCAGTAGCTTGCTTGAAGATTTCAAATGACCAGTATAATGAGCCTTCGTTAGTTCATGTCCTCACCAAGCTCCTCAGAACATCCGAAAATTTAAGTGTTTCCAATGGAATGTATGTTGTGTTAGTCTGGTAAAGAACCGATACATTGCAATGGTCACCGACGTCTACACCGAGGAATGGAAGTGGATGTATCTTTTCTGGTGCCAAAGCTGCCCGCTGAGGAGTTAAATTGGCCATAAGAAGTATAAACTACAACAATTTCACTTCCACATGTGCTTTGTGGAGTAGCGCTTGAAGAAAACCTCGACAGAATATATTTGACTTCCTCAAATCTTGACATATTGTACCTTCTGAGAATTTTGAGATGGCCTCATTAAAGGCTCTTGTTATTTTGTTTCTTATGAAAATAAACTTCAGTATATTGGTCAGAACCTCATGAAACAGTCAGGGAGGATGCTATAAAATAGGCCGGTGGGTCGGACCTTGTCCGCGAAGTAAAAAATGTCAATCTTTTGATTGAAAAAAAAAATGTCCAACTTTGAAGCGGCGTATCTTCTGACCGGTTCGTCCTAAAAATCTGGATGTGTGCTCATTGGATTCGTTGATTTTTCTCTACAAAATGGGCAGTTATGATAGTCTAAAAAAGGTTTTTGGACCATTTGCCTACGATTTGGGACTTTTTTGGTCAATTTTGAGTGCTTCTGGCGAATAATTGGTAGGTATTCGTCATAGGTCTAATTTATGGCCATATTCTTGTTTCTTGGTCAATTTCAAAATAGAAAATCAATTTTTAGCCACTGAGTACAAAAAACCGCTGCGTAATAAGAAATACCCAAATTCAAGTAAAACTAGCCCGTTTTAGCCAAAAAGCTAATCGATTTTTTGCGTAAGGCACGATCGCACCGTGCGAGTTTGTTTTGAAATAGTGTTCAAAATCTCCCGACAATTTCACAACTTCGATTCGAAACCAATACACTGTATTCCAAGGCTCGCTCTTGTAACTTCAAAAATGACGAAGCTAGCGACCACGGTTTTGAATCGGGAGTCGAATCGGGTACACAATGAAATTTTTACATCTTCAGGGTGGAAACAGTAACCTTTGCAAATTTCATCGGAATCGGTTCGGCGGTTTGGCTGAAAGCGTGTTTACAAACAACTTCAACTACATAGATGGGGCAAAACTGTACAACACTCCGATGGAGCAGAACCTGAAGTTCGAACCGGCACAGCCAGCGTGTGAAAAAAATGTTGAATTTGTGTTGTTGTGTCAACACAACACACCATTTCATGATAAAACTCACTACTGAAAAATGTTGAAATAATAGTAGAACAAAAATGGCCGCTGTCATCGGATTTAACCTATCACAAGGTGTCGCGTACGGTCTTTTCAACTCAACGTTCCGATTTGTTGCGAAAATCTGTGAAGAATGTGCTACGCTAACTCAATTTCATTTGTAGATCTGCAGAAATAATATGAACGAAAAAGATAAATCTTTCATTAGGCGATGAAGGTGTAGAGCAGATACACACAACGTTGGTAAAATTTTGATATAGTCAGAAAAAGAATTGCATTGAGTAAATGACAGTAATTCGTAAATGCTACATTTCACCACGATACAGTAACATTATATGCTTTTGCAATTTTTAATGGTTATATGTAAGTACACTGACTAGAATTAAAAAGACAGAAACATCATTGAGAACACACAAACCTCGGCACCCGTGGAGAGAGCATCGCGTTTCAACCATTAGCCAGGAGGATCAGAGTAAACCATCGGGAACTCCAAAACGGAAAATATCTGACGTGAACGATGTCTCTCCACCACCGAAGGAGGGAAAAAAACAGAAGCAGAGGGATAATAACAAGTCGTCAAGTGACGCTAAAACGACTGAAGACCATGTAAAAAGCGATTCAAATAATAACGACAAACCCTCAACCGTATCGCCTCGATAACCCCCGACGTTTCCGCACCAGGGAAGAAAGACAAAAAAGAAAAACCGGTACCCAAGCCCAATCCAGTGGTCAAGAAAAAGACCACAGTGGAAATCACCACGAGCCCAGCAGAGAGCATACGAACAAAAACGACAGCGAATGAGCCATATGAAATCACAATTCCTGTGCAATTAACAGACACAGATGAGAAAGGAGAGTCAGAACAGGGAACGATAGAAACCATCTCCGCAATTTAAAAACCGCCACGCAGTCGGAGAGCAGTTCAACAAAACCCATGGGAAACCTGGAACAGAAACCGCGGAAGCCCTGCACGAAATCGAAGAAATAAAAAAAATCCAACGAAAATCTGAAAGCGGAGATCATAAGATGGAAGAATGCAGAGGCAGTACAACCACACCCAAAACATTGATACATGACAAACCCACACGGAAAGAAATCTGTTGCGAATATCCCATGGGACGCTATTGCTATTTTCGCATTCGAGTGTTCAATGCGAAAAAGGTACGAGAAAATTGTCATTATCGCATGATAACCATGCTATTTTAGTATAAAAGTGTCCCATGCGAGAAAGGCATGCACCGATGCGATTATCGCACGAGAGTGATGTGCTGAACGCACGGTTACCTCCGTACTATAAACGTAAGGAGGTCCATGCGAAGAGAGCATGGGTCCCGAGCGTTTCGAAGATTTACGAACTGCGCATGCTCACGGCAACCTATAGGCGATACGTGAGCGTACGCAGCAATATAACCTCTCTTACGCTTATATGCAGTGTTTATCGTGACGCCATATAGCTGCAATATAGGTTGCCGTGAGCATGCGCAGTTCGTAAATCTTCGAAACGCTCGGGACCCATGCTCTTTTCGCATGGACCTCCTTGCGTTTATAGTACGGAGGTAACCGTGCGTTCAGCGCATCGCTCTCGTGCGATAATCGCATCGGTGCATGCCTTTCTCGCATGGGACACTTTCATACTAAAATCGCATCGATTCATGCTGAAGTAGCATGAATTGATACGATTTTAGTATGGCACACTCATTGCTTGTTTCGCATGGTACATTCCCATGCAATATTCGCAACAGATTTCTTTCCGCGCACTGAAGCGCCTACTTGCAGGCAGCACTCAACACACGCCTACCCATTGGCAACCCGCGTTGCAAAGCCTATGACGTAGCCGCGAGCAACTATCGATAACCGATCGATTGATCCGCTGACCCCACTGATCTATATATACACTGGATAGAGCATCGCGTATACTCGGCATGCTAGCAAGTGGCTGCGATTGAACGAGCTTGTAGGCCGCCATACTGTACTCGGAAAATCCGAATCGACAGTTGCGCGCACGCGCGAGCGATTCAAAGCGCGCGAGCGATTCAAAGACGTTAAACTCACGGTTCAACTATAAGAACGATTGTAAGAGAATTTTCAGACAATGAACCGAAAGAAAATTCCAAAGAATGCAGATTGATTTGTAAATACTCACTTTCGATGAGGTTATCCTATTTTTCGTACAAAATTAGACAGGGGAAACTCGTTTTGACTAGAAAGTGAGGTTAGGTCGTTTCACGTTTGACGCTTAGTAAATAAAGCGGTAGCTATGGACGCCATGACGCCTCGAGCCGATCCGGGTTCTAGATTGATATATATATACAAGATGGCGGCATCCAAAACGGGACGCGATTCCAGCGCGATGCTGTATCCAGTGTATATATAGATCAGTGGCTGACCCCGCGCGCTTACCTCGTCTACAACAGGTGACTCACCGAGTCGTCAATACGGGGCGTTGTTTTGAACTTTAACCCGGAGGTCAAATTAGCCCGGATTCCAAATATAAAGCCCTGATTTTAAATTTAACGCTAAATCACGCATTACGCATTACCCAATCGTCAGTCGAACTACCTGGTTGACTGAGACACACAGTCTCTTTTCCTCGCCGACAATTGTACCGCACAGCTACACTGTTTACGGTGTTTAAAGTTATCAAAGTATTTTGGACTGAAATATGCCACTGGAAACCCTGGCGAAAAAAAAATTCTGAAAAACTCCGCAATTTTCTCCGAAAAACTCTGCAAAAAATTCTACATTTGTCTGTTATTTGGAACACCTTTCAGAGAAAAATCAGAGTTTTTTTATTGAGAAAAATCAGAATTTTTTCCATAGAAAAATCAGAGTTGTTTCATTGAAAATCTCTGTAGCACAAAAATTATTCCGCGACGCCTTTGTGCGTAACTATTTCTCCATTTCGATGAAAAATTGCGAAAAAGTACACATATTTCTGGAAATCTCCACAAGTACAAATTTCAGAAATGGACCCCGCCTGTAAATATCTGCATTTCCGCGAAAAATTCCGGAAAATGTACATATTTCTGGAAATCTCTTCAAGTACGAATTTCAGAAATGGACCCCACCTGTAAATATCTGCATTTCCGCGGAAAATTCCGATAAATTATACATATCTCTGAAAATCTCTTTAACACAAGCCCTAGGCGTGCGCACGGGGGGGGGTCGCCTCCCCCCCCCCCTAAATCGGCCGCCCCTTATTCATTTGTGTTTACGATTTCGAGGCGAAATTCTGAAGAAATTGGAAAATTCCTGTGCATCTCTGCAAGTTAGGATTTCTTCATCCGCCTCTAGAAAATATTGGCCCGACAGTAGTCTAGGCACGGGTGACGTGGCCACGGTGCCGCGCCAACATATATCCCCACCGTGATTACTTGGCTGCGGGAAGCAACGCCGCCGCGTGGCGGTCACGGGTACTAAATTTCTCCGTAAAACTCCGGATTTTTCTGCTGCTGAGAAATTTGTACCTGGGGAAAATTTGAAAAACTCTGCAGCAGAAATTTCCAGAATTGACAATTGGAAATCATCGATTTCTATGCAAAACTTCGAATTTCTCTGTTTCTGTGAAATGTCCATAGGCGTCATTCAAGTATTACGTAATGCTCAGGGGGGGGTGTTACTATGGGGGAGGGGGGTCGGTCAAAACGTGACCATTTGTTGGGGGGGAGGGGGCGGGCGGGGGGGGGGATATCGTCAGACGTTACGGTTTTTATTTCCAATAAATACTTGAGAAACAAAAGCATATATCCACATCGCCAAACAGTTTAATTGTAACCATGAAAAATGATCCTATTTTTTTTAAATTTCCAGCGCTTTAGGGGCCGTGCATAAATGACGTCACCACTCAAAGGGGGGGAGGGAGTCACCGAAAATGTGACGTTTTGTGACATGGGGAGGGGGGGGTACACGCAAATGTGACGTCACATTTCGAAATTTCAATTTTTCTTCAATATTCAGTCAAAAAACCCTGTCTCAAATTTGAAAAGCCCGCCCGAGGGGGGGTATGTGAAAGTTTTGTGACGTCACCTTGGGGAGGGGGGGTCCAAGCTTTGTGACTTGGTGTGACATGGGGGGAGGGGGGGTCAAAAAAGGCAGAATTCATGGTGACGTCATTTATGCACGGCCCCTTATCATAATCTTAGCAATTGGTAGCATAACGTAACACTTAGGAGGGGGGGGGGGTCAAAAATAGCGTTACGTACTACTTGGATGACGCCATACTTCAGGAAATTTTGAAAAACTCTACAGCAGATTTTTTCAGATTTTTCTAGATTCTACCAGCCAGTAACAGAGTTAACATATCTGAAAAACTCCGACTTTTTGTTCATTTGCTTTCATAGATTTTTGTAGAAATTTCGCATAGATTTTTTTTAACCAGGCACACTGTGGAAAATTTGCAAAACTCTACAGCGGAAATTAACGAAATTTGTCGTCGAAAATAATAAATTTCCTCTCTGCAAAACTCTGAATTTTTCTGTTATCGTGAAATTTGTAAACTTTTGAAAATTCTGCAAAACTGTGCACCAGAAATTTTCAGATTTTTACATCAAAAATCATAAATTTCTATGCAAAACTTCGGATTTTTCTGCATGAAAGATATTGCGCACACTTGTGGAAAATCTGCAAAACTCTACCGCGGACTTTTACAAAATTTTTCATCGAAAATCATCAATTTCTCCGCAAGGCACTGAATTTCTCTGTTGTCGTGAAATTTGTGAACTTTTGAAAATTTTGCAAAACTGCGTGCACCAGAAATTTTCAGATTTTTACATTAAGAATCATAAATTTCTGTGCAAAACTTCGGATTTTTCTGCATGGAAGATATTACGCACACTTGTGGAAAATCTGCAAAACTCTACCGCGGACTTTTACAAAATTTTTCATCGAAAATCATCAATTTCTCTGCAAGCTACTGAATTTCTCTGTCGTCGTGAAATTTGTACAATTTGGATAATTCTGCAAAACTGTACAGCAGAAATTTTCAGATTTTTACATCGAAAATCATAAATTCCTCTGCAAAACTTCGGATTCTTCTGCATGGAAAATACCACGCACACTTGTGGAAAATCTGCAAAACTCTACCGCGGACTTTTACAAAATTTTTCATCGAAAATCATCAATTTCTCTGCAAGGCACTGAATTTCTCTATTGTCGTGAAATTTGTACAATTTGGATAATTCTGCAAAACTGTACAGCAGAAATTTTCAGATTTTTACATCGAAAATCATAAATTCCTCTGCAAAACTTCGGATTCTTCTGCATGGAAAATATTGCGCACACTCGTAGAAAATCTGCAAAACTGTACCGCGGAATTTTACGAAATTTTACATCGAAAATCATTAATTTCTCTGCAAAACTCGGAATTTCTGTGTTCACAAGAAATTTCTACACTCCGGAAAATTCTGTAAAACTCTACAACAGAAATTTTCACATTTTTCCAGATTTTTCCAGATTTTCACAGCGAATAACAGAGTTTACATTTCTGGAAAACTCTGAATTTTTCTGCATTTTCGTTTGTAGATTTTTGTAAAGATTTTGCAGAGTTCTCATTTTCGCCAGGGTGGACACTCCTTACAGTACTGTCCTTACCTGAATATGAACAGTGAAGCTTTAGCAAACGGGCTAAGCGATTATTTGATAATGATGTCCGCTCCGAACCATGATCAATGTCGCGCATCTAATCGAGCACTAGAAGCGGTTCCGGGTTACATGACGATGAGTCCAATCGTGAAAATAAATGATAATAAGATAAATGATCCGGGGATTTTCAGCCCTCGGCCGGATTACCAGGAAACTGAATTCAGGTTTTATCCCCCAACCGATAACGTCGCAAACGATTCAAATTCGCAAGATCGTATCGAGACTGCGGCAGCGGTTGAGAGGGACCCCGCGGAAGGCTGCGGTGTCGGGGATTCCCCTGATTTGGATAATCACTCATCCGAGGATACGACAGCAAAGAATATCAAGAACAAAGATTTGTTTCCACCGACAACCGGACACCAGAATTACGTGAATATGTCAAAAGCGGCTCCGGAGCCGGAGGATTTATCCACGACAATAAGCATCGACCCGGAAGATTTGACTCCACCGATAATCCAACACCAGAATTACACCAATATGCCCAAAAAGGACTCGGACCCACTAGTCAATGGCATCAGCAATCCTAGTTATACGATTATGTCCATATTGAACGAACTTAAATAATTGACTTTTTTTCCTACCATAAGATGAAGACGTCAAGGGATAGATTCCTATAATTGCTCAAATAATTTACCTTAGTAATCAGCACAGAAGATAATAATTGATTGATTAACTGTCGGAAAGCTTGTTTCCCGATTCCAATCAATCTTAAACCGTTTCGTCGCATGGGAATTCAACCCGGACGTCGAGGATCGAATTCCTATAACACGTGAGATGATTTACTCTTAATAATAGTTTTTATACCTGCTCAATGAATGACTTACCCGTATTACATATATTTTTAACGTGATATATTTCGTATTATTAATATCATTATTATTAATCATATTTTATTTAATACTCAACCAAGATTATGTATTTATAGTTGACTACAATTATGATAATCAGAATGGCGTTACTAAAATACTCTACACTTGGATCAATATACCTACTTACCTATGTTCCTCAATTTTTACGATAATAAACTATACTCAATGATCAGAACGTTATCAATAATTTCTACCGACCTGGTCAACCTTCAATAAACAATTTCACTTATTCACTCCGATCGAGTCGATCTCCTCGACGATTCTAATCGAATACGGCACATCGTGAATTGTCGTTGTGTTCGGTATCTTTCGCCCATTCTCTATTACGTGCTGCACCATTTCTTTCTTATACTTCATCCACCTGGTTTTATAAAATACTCTGATATAATTGAGATTGAGACCAGATCCTCACACCATAATCAAGTGCGATAATTTCAAATTTCTACCATGGACCGTACAAGTAACATGACTACTTCCGGCCCACGAAATGTGAGACAAAAACCAAAATGGGTAATGAATGAATATGAATTATATATGAAATAACGACGAATATGAAAATGAATTCGTCGAAAGAGCATCGAGAAAAAATCGATGAATAATCACCTGCGGTTCTTCACAAATTTCTGAAAGAGCTGCTCAGTCGTTGGATATTTGGAATCCATGAACAACTTGACTCGTTCCCAAATATTGGCTCGGTTATGCTCCAGTAGCCAGTATCGAGGTACGAGCAGACACCGTGTAGGGGATATTGACACTATTCGACGATTGTACATCTTCTCTCCTGAAAAATTGAATAGACAAATGACATTATGGACTTCCGGTTTTCTAGCTTCTCTCCGTGCCTCACCTAGACCGAAGCAGGCACCCCTGTAAAATACACAGACTTGCATGAAAACGGTGCTGACATTCTTCGGGTACGTTTGGTGGGATATCGTGGATGGTTCTTTCATAAGCATCGCGGCTACGTCGGTAATCTCGTGCCACTCGTTGACCACATCCTGTAGAGTCAGTGTTGAAATGCTGGTTCTTTCCCTGTCGACTTTCATCGGTCTTTTCGACAACATCAACTGGGTATAATCGATCTCCGAAGCTGCTGGTTTGAGTTCTTTCGCAGTACCGAGTTTCGTATCCTGTCATCAGGTTTTGATAGTTCATACTAGCATGTTATTCGATTAACGAAAAAATGGAGGGATTGATACGACAATGAGTAGAACCTGTGAAACGTTCCTGGAAACTTGTTCGACCCCCTCGAGAACTCTGTTCCGAGTCTCCGTCGACGGTTCCGACTTGAAATCGTCGGAATTGTAAAGCTTGTATTTAACCTTGTCCGCGACCACTTCCTGGTGGACGACCATGTGCTCTATGACCCGACACTTTCCGTGAAGTATGAAATACACGTAGTTTACCATGCCTCTAGCATCGCCCAGTAAAACCTGCCCAATTTCGAATCATCCGTCAAACGATCGAGACACTCGATCAAACGTCGTAAGCGTACCTCGTCTGGTTGGTAGTCCTTGACTTTGCTCAGTATGCAGCATTCTCTCATCGTCTCCTCGTCCCACCCCTTGAAGTAATTGAAGTTGACCATAGCGTCCTTGAATATTTCCCACTGCTCGGTCAGCCAGGGCCTCAAGACCGCGTTGAAGCTCTCACGAGTGACGGTGAGCAGGTCGACGGATGCTGCGACGATAAGTTTCATCACCATAACGCACACGAATCCCTATTTCAACGATAAGATTCATCGATACTTTTCGTCTTCACCGTCGCGGAACGCGGGATGGCGTGCAGCAACGCGACTTCCCCGAAGGTATCTCCAGGCCCGAGCGTTCCCATCTCGCTCTGGATTCTGTCTCCTGTTCGTGAAAATTATCCGAGATTATCGAGCCAGCATTCCTTAGAATGGGATTCCCAGACCTGTAACGGCGTCGTCGACGATCTTCGACACGATCACTTCGCCCCTGACGATGTAGTAGAGCGTGTGTGGGGTGTGACCCTGCCGGACGAGCACTCTCTCCGGTCCGAAGTAGGAGTAGCCGGTAACGGCCGCTATCTGGTCCCACATGGATTCTGGGTACTTTTTGTACGGCTGCAGGTTCCTGATCAGCGCTGCCAGATAGGCTTTCGTCTCCTTCGACCTGCCGGTTATATCGGTCAGGAGTACGGACCGGTCCTGGAAACGGTATCGCTGTGAATAAACTCGGTGCGATCGTGCCAACGAACCAACTTTCAGAGTGAGCTTCTTCCTCTCGGGCACCCTCCTGCCCTGCGGTATCTTAACGCTCTTTGTGACGTCGATGCCTATGACCTCTTCGGGTACCGGGTCCTCCTTTATCCATTCCATGTACTCCAGGACCAGCCATGTGGTGGCACGGAATCGATATCGACCTCGCAGTTTTTTCGTCTGTGTAAATTGAGTAGGTTTGAGGAGTAGTTTTTTTTTAAGGTGTTTTAGTTGTACGTACCGAAGGTCTCGAGCCCTCTGGTTTTTTCCTCTTCTTCGTAGTCGCACTCTTCGCGAATAAATCCCGAAGCGGGCCGGACATGGATCTGTGCATTATTTACAGAACCGAAAATTTGTCTAATTCACTAATTAACCGAACCACAGATTTATTGACAGGTCAGCTTCCGCCACTCTTGAAAGAAAAGCTCGCAACGCCGCCTCTGTTTGATCGATAAATCTATGCACCTACTCGCGGTTTTCCATAGCAACAACACATTTCCGGAGAGAAAAACCACGTGAATGGGTGAAGAAATATGAGCGATTAGAGAATCAAATACACACAAGAACAGCTCATATACTCGTGATATTGGGGATAAGAGAACAAAGATATAAATTTCCTTGAGGATTTCGAAATATGGTATATAAGTGCCTTACCGAACAGTAGGCTCATGATTGCGTCCACAGGAATAAAACCTCGGGCGAAATGATATGATAATAACACAATCCACTACAAGTGAGATAAGATTACGTTAGGAGTCTTAAATTTGAGCTCTAGCATCAAGCGCTAATTTCTGAGTTTAGATCATTTGTAATAACGAGCATCACTATTGCGAAGCTTGTAAGGTAAGGTATGGTTGTCGATTGTCCTCCAGAAAGAGGTATGAATAGGAAGTGAATGACTCGATTGGGTCATGCGTGCAGATGAATTTAATCGTTACCAAAAATTTCCATCACAAAATCTGAAATGTTTAATTGGTACAAGTGTAAGCGGTGGGAAGAACACATTTTGCCGTTACTGGATTGAAAACCGTCGTCGTCGGACATGTGAAATCCGTAAGGGTGTAGGTCCCGTTAGTTTCCAGAAAACAGAAGTAATACGATTGGCATGTTGTGTCGGTGGTGTTTGCGAACCTTCCCCCACCGACGCAAGGATCCGTCGTCGAAGAGACTGTGGTGGTGGTGGTATCATCTGGACACGTGTACGCGGTGGGCAGAACGCATTTCGCGGTACTAGGATCAAAGAGCGTGGTAGTCGGACAATTGTACAATGTCGGAACGAGGATTCCCAGAGTGGTGCTATTGCTGCAGAATATGTACTGCGAACAGTTTGTACCCACGGCGAATCTCCCCTGTAATTTGAAAATCGGAACATTTGTTACTTTGATCTCGCACACACGATTAGAATCTATCAATTATCGCACGATACTTACCGTCGAAGTGCAGTTGTAGAAGGCTAGAGGCTCGGTCGTGCATTCTGTCGAACTGCAATAGCTCGACGAAGTCGAGTCGCAGTAAGTTCCCGTGGGACAGGACAGATTGGCGCTTGTGGGCACACTATCGGTGCATAACTGCAAACTTTCGCAAGTGGTGCAGATGAAACCCAGCGAATTACACACTTGACCGGATCCAAGACACCAAAGATAGAATCCGTGGAGGGCAACCTTGAAAATGATTATTAGATTCGTGTATTTATCCCATAGGTCGATTCACACGAAGCGAACGCTTACCAACAGCAGGAGCTTTCCGACCATTCTGAAGAGCAGTTGCAGGGTTGGAAATTACTATACTTTGAAACTGTTCCGAGACAAGACTGGTTCTTATACAGTACCCTTTATCTTGTCGATAGGTCACTTTATCTGCGTTTATTACATCGAATCGCACACTTTGGCCAGTATTTATTGCTGTTATCGAGGGCTGTAAATGGGTGCGTATATTCATTTTATAACGGGGCAGGCGTTAGTGATGAATCAATATCGTATCCAGATCGATACGGGTCATTACATGCATCACTGAGCAACCCTGAGTGGTATCAGAATCTGATAGAAACAATAAACTTTTTCGGTGAGTAGATTAACGGTTTCGCAGGTATGGACGTGCATTTCTCCATGTTCATTCTTCATTGATTACGAGAATATGATGTTGGAAAATGATATTTCACAATACACTACGCAATGTCTACGCAACGCATTATTCATTTCCGTGGAACTACGGATGAATAGAACTCTACGTTGAGCTTGTTGTTCCTGTAAATAATGTGTCAACTGCCCGCAATGAGGTCAAGATGCACCAGTGAACGTATCTTTGGGATGGGCGATGGGATCTTTTCGCCCTACAATTGCAAGTATGATTCTTCAATCTGCCTCACAACTGGAACTCCCAATATTAATTTTCTCATCTATGGTAGTATACATTCAAGATTCTAGCTCAAATTGCAGGCGTACAGAGTTTATAATTGAATAATTGAATCGAAATGTTTAAATTCGATGTCAATATGAACTTGTTCTAAAACAGAAACCAGCTTATTGTCAGTTTATTTAACCAGCGTGAATCGTATGCAGAGTGGGGCTCATTTCACAAGCAGTGTGGTGGTGATCGTGTCTTGGAGGAAATGAGCAGTCGCAGAGGAAACGTTGAGTGTTGATCCTCAATCGAGTCAGACTTCTTTTCGGTTATACTACATGTAGTGATTCGGAGAAAAGTCATCTAGACCAACGCGATGAGGCGTTTCACATTCACCTGTGTTCTAGTCCTTTTCGCTTCTGGATTGTATCAAGGTAAATTTATGAAATCTATCATACTCAAAAAAATGTTTAACCGAATTCAGGTTTGAACTGCTAAGAGTGTGTGAAAATACGGACAACATTGGACTCATGGACGAATTCAAATTCGACAATGTCCTGTCCGAAATTAGGTACTTGACATACAGAACGGTGATCTTGAATGATTCTATGAAAATCGGTTTTTTGTCATGAATGGAAAATTTGGTAAACATACCAATATTTTTCTCCAGTCTATGGTAAGTTTAGTTTCACTGGGCAATTTCACGTCGTATGTCAATAAAACTGGACGAATCTCTAATAAGGAAGCTAAAAATAATGTCGTGATATGTCTATCACTTTCTGATTTCATCATAGAATTATGTTGAAACACGAGGCATGTACATTTTTTCATAAACATAATAAAATAGTATGAAATTTCGATTGGCACGTAACAGGAGAATAGTTTTATTTCTAGACAACATTGTACATGTTCTGTCCCTGATTTATAGAAGTAGGTACGAGTTTCGTCTGATTAAAATCATGCCTTGTTTCGTGCCTACATGAGCTCAATCGAATCATACTCAAGTTGTTTTTTTTTTGTGGAAAAATCAAAGAATAATAACTGCGTCATATCCGTTCTGGTTGACCACGGTGAGCCAACGCCGGTGTCTGCGGTTTAGTTTGCCCAGATTATCAAGAACGAGACGTAAGAGTTATCTTGCGGTGAAAATTTTTTTCGATTTCATAACGATCACTTTCGCTTCCTCGACACTAATTTTCCTGTATAGATTCGAAATGTATGAAAGTCTAAAAAGGCGATTAGTATGTCGCTTGTAGCAACGATTTCAAATTAAATACCTGACCAATATACATAGAGAGCGAATCGTTTTTCTACAGGAGTTCTAGCAGAAAAACCGAGTATAATTACTTCATCAAAAGGGGCGGATGGTAATCTCTGTATCAAAGAGGGAGACGAGCTGAGAATAGAATGTAAAGGCACAGGCAAGCTCCAGTTTTGGCCGGAAAAGATAGATGGAGTACGTATTCGTATTCTAGTATCTCATCCTAACTGCAGATGAAGCGATAACTCTAATTTTATTTGCAGAATCAAGCAGAAAGCAAAACTTACGTAGACGACGGTACTCGACATACCGTTTTCGTCCGCAAAAATTCAACAACCGCGGACACCGGATGGTACGCTTGTGCAGAAGAGGGTACACCCGTCGTCCACAATGAGCTCACGATTGATCATCCGGAGGAGAATATCGCCTGGGTTTACGTCTACGTCAAAAATCGTGAGCAAAATTATTTTGAATACCTATTTTATTTGTCAAAAAAAAAAGATCGACATTGCGTGACAAGTGGATGAGTATTGAGATCCCATTGTATCACTTTCAGCCCAGACACCATTTGCTATTCAGCGCAGGGGACCCACATTAACTGCCACGGCGGGAGATCCCGCAGTCATACCATGCCGGACGACGTCGCCTCGCAACGATGTGACGCTCAAAGACAACTCCGTGAGTGGTTGGACTTATGACTCGAGGATTGGATTTCTAAAGAAAACAGTAGCGAAACCGGACGCCGGACATTATGAATGCAAAATCGATGAATTTCCGAATGACACCCAATCGTTTAGTTTATACGTCATAGGTGAATATATGCTCTAATGGATACTCTAATCTCTGGGCTGGAGATTCGACGAATCTCAAAAATCGAATCGATACCCCAAATGGGATGAGGTTTCAAATTTTTAATTATGCATTTTTCGACACGGGCGTCGCAGAAGTGCCAAAGCCAATGATTGACGTTGTCCGGGGAAAGAATCTGACCTTGAAATGCAGTATTAGTATTAAGGGGATCATGGGACTAAGCCTCAATCTGAATTGGACAGCCCCAAGCCAGATACCGGTAAGTCGACGCAACGTACGATGATAGTTTACCCTCGGATCTTATGCCGACCTGTGAGAAAATGAACGACGTGATGAAATTTCAGCCAACAAGATTGGTGGTCCATGAGCATACCGACAAGATGGAATCAATTCAGATTAAAAACTTGACTGTTGTCAATGCTACCAAGGATGATGACG
Source organism: Euura lappo (assembly GCA_018257835.1). Lineage (NCBI taxonomy): Eukaryota > Metazoa > Arthropoda > Insecta > Hymenoptera > Tenthredinidae > Euura > Euura lappo. The sequence continues at coordinate 289,995 of JAEUYN010000006.1, read as the reverse complement.
GCCGATATCTCTGCAGGGTGCATGACTTGTCTAATGACAGAATTAACAGAACGGAGGATGATTTTCTAGATATTGTTATTCGAGGTGAGAGTGACCATCCATGAGGAGTCTGTACCACATTGAAGTCTGTTTCATCATTTTTTCATGTCGGAAATCTTTCCAGATCCCAACATCCCTTCCATCAATGTGACCTCCGATAATGTGAAGTTGTCGATCGAAGTTAATGAAGAGAAGGACATCCAATGGAAATTGATCATCGTGTCGTATCCTGACGATCTGAAATGGGAATGGTGAGAGCACTTTTACCTTCAACCAGTGATTTCTAGGCGAAATTTGTCGACACCCTAACACAGGCATACCTTTTTTTTCCTGCGCATTCAGGTTCAATCCAAGCGGAGATGAAATCCTTAATTCAAAGATGGACTCGACACCCGCATACCCATACAGTCATAAGGAGGATGGAATCACCCATTTGTTCATTATATCGAAGGTGAAGGCCGACCACAATGGTCATTACAAGCTCAAGCTCTCTACGGGAAATTTTTCCAAGACCGTGATTCTCAAATTAGTTGTCAAAGGTGGGATATTATTCTTTGTCATTTCCCCCCGGTGTGAACTCGTATTGTAAGAATGTCAATTTTGGAATTCACCTGGATTTCACACCTGTATATTAATTGAAGTTCATGTTTAAAAAACAAAAAAAACAAAAACCCCGAAGAGGTTCGAACCCAGCCCATTTGGAACGGGCCACCCATCCAAGTACTGACCGCGGCGAATCGTGCTTAACTTTGCTCATACCTATGTGTTCGGTCTTCAACCCGCGCCAACTCTTTCCCTAAATGAATAACACATTTATCAACAATCGAACGTCAATGAGATGTATGGAACATGCATGCATATGCGAGAGATTGAAATTTCTTATTTTATTGTCGAGAATTGTAGAATTGCGTAATATTTTAGGGAGCATTCAAATACTACGTCACGCTGTTTTCGGCCATTTCGCGCCCCCCCCCCGCCACCACATCACACATCGTCACGCAGTTTTTTACCCCCCTCTCGACGTGATGTGACTACTTCGATCTCTACTCCCCCCCGCGCCTTCGTATATTTTGAAATTTGTCCGACAATTTGTCAATATTTTGAAACTCGCACCATGGCTGTCGGTAAAAAAAAGCGTGACGTGACGCTGCGAATTTATCCCCCCCGCTCCCTCGTCACAGGTCATCACAGTGAAGCTTACCCCCCCCCTCCTAAGAGCATGACGCAGTATTTGAATGCTCCCTTACGCCGTTTTACGTAATTTAGCTTTTACTGGTCTTGCAGCATTCAAAATTCTCTAAAGATCGAAAAATCGTATAAGATAGTAATTTTCCGTATAAATTTTCCGTATTCTACGAAAAAAATTACGACATTCATTACATTTTATTGGGGATCCGAATTTACTTATGTTAGTTTTTCGTAAAAAGTCGTAGTACAGCGTAGAAACACGTAAAAATTCCTACTATTCTACGAAAATTTACGAAATTTTATGACAATTTTTCAGAAGTTCAAATTCTGGTATTTGTCCATAGAAAATCGTTAAAAATCGTGAAAATTCTTACTATTTTGAGTAAAATTTACGAAATGTTATGACGATTTCGTCGGAATTTTCATTTTCGTATATTTTCATGGAAAATCGTAGAAAATCGTAGAAATTTGTAAAAACTCTAACTATTTTATGAAAGTTTATGAAATTCATTTTACACTTTTCATTAATTGAAAGTTCCCTTTTTTTTCGTAATTTTTCGTGTTAAGTCGTAGAAATTTCGTAGAAATTCGTAGTTCTTCGTAAAATCTCGTAATTTTTCGTAGAACTTCGTATTTACCCGAACAAAGTTGCATGATTTTCTACACATTTCTACAATTTTCTACACATTTTCTACGATTTTCTACGAGAAACTACAAATTTATACAAATTCATACGATTTTCTACGAATTCTGGTTTCGTAGTTTCTCGTGGAAATTCGTAGTTTTTTCGTAGAAATTATTTTCACCAGGGTGGGGCCGGATAAGAATTACACTTTAAAAATAAGTTTCGGATTGGACCTTTGCAGACATTGATAGATGAATGTATTTAGTAAAGAAATCCTCAATAAAAAGTTTTCTGATAATCGCTTTATTTAGCCTTTTTTTAGCCTTTTTCAACCCGAAATACATCCTTAAACTTCTGGACTCCCTTTCACGTCGTTTCAAATAACCCGCGCGGAATCGAATCGATAAGAGTTTCTTTACCTCGCCACTCCCTACATTACCGACCGCAACAATACAAGCTGACAGCTAGACTCTAAACTCGAACGAACTTCACGCCATTACCGTTCAACTTCGCATCGTGGCTTACTTCAGAGTCCAGATACAAGTGTTCGGCGAAGTCTAGTCGACTATCAAACTTATTTACGCAAAGAGTGACTCGAAAAATAATTCAAAATGGTAAGAAAAATTGTCAATTATCACCGTCTAAACTCCTCGGTCCGACTGTTATTATAAATTTCTACAGAAACTCAGGTCGATCGTGACATTGGCAATATTTCTTTTAGGTTATGTTTGATTGATTAAACTCATTCTGAGAATGTATTCGCAAGCGATGTAATTATCAGATCCTTCGATTCACTTGATGTCGATTATTTTGTTAGTTTAGGATTTAACGGTCCGAAATTATCGGCTAAAACCTTCGTTTACTTTCACAGAGTTTTGGACTACCTTCCGTCAAGCCTAAACCATCCACCCTGAACACGATCAGCATTCCAGACGACACTCACGGAGTTCCAAACGCGCTGGTTTCTGGGTAAGATGAAAGTCCGCAAATCTGCTCCATAATTCCGAATCAAAAAGTACCGAAATAATCTTTTGCACGATTTTTTCTAGCAAGCATTCAGCAAAACTGTCCAAAATTCTTATTTTAGCACTTTTTAATTCGGAATTATGGCCTCTCGACGCATGGTCGATCGTAACTTCGAGCCCGTCCCTCTTCTTTCCCGAACTAAATGTTTACCGATTATTTTCACAGGTTGTCGTCGACGAGGGCGAACCTCGGATTCTCGCATCCGCTACAAGCATCCGAGCATACTGTGAGCTGAATCGGTACACCTGAGACTATCTCGACGATTATTTACGCTCTATCTTTCCACAGTACGTGCAAAATCAGCTGCGCATGGACATGGTCATGCTGAGGAACACCCAGGGGCTTCACGCTCCCATGCGTCTGGCGATGGAGCTGAAAGCGGCCGACAAAGTTGGGAGACTCCCGTTCCTCCCTTCGTCTGGCATCATGAGGGACGTAATTCTCGGTAGAGATGAGGAGATTGGGTAGGTGCCGAGGTTTCTCGATTCTGTAACTTCGTCATTTATCGCCACGTTCCTGTTTTCCTTTGCCAGATTCGAGGATATCTTCAACACAGCGGAGTTCAGGGAACAGATGTGCCAGCCTCACGCCGTGGTAGAGAAACACTTGGGGATTCTCTAACTTCTAATTAATCTGTACCGTTTAATCTTCATGTCGATAATCAATCTGAGGAATTTCATTCGACTTGTGTCCCAGATTTTATTAATAAATTCTTTTTCCAATTAACACGATTCTTGATTTATTGTTTTGGAAGGGTTGACATAAGAAATTGTTTAATGAGAACAAATAAAAGAGAAATACGAGTCAGGAGGCGGTAAAAAATTATAAAATAATTTCTGAAAAATCAAGATCATTGAGAATCAGGCCATACGAGATCCAGCAATCTGATTCTGCATATTTTCTTCACCTCTTGTATTCCGGTGTTCAGTTCAACCTCGTGAGAATTGTTCAGTCGGTTTTCAATGCCGCTGAGAATGGCCGCAACTTTATTCTCCCTTGCGCAAATCACGAATGGAAATTGAAACTTTTCTTTGTACCTGCGAAACCACGTCATTCGATCAAATCTTGGTCGATATATTTCTAGTCAATGGATACAGTTTCTCACTCACATCGCGTTGAAGTTGCCCAACGTTTGCTTCTCCTCCCTCGTCATGACGTCGAGACCCGCACTTTTTTGCTCATTTTGAGATTCGGCGGTCAATTTTCCTTCCTCGGCCAATTTTCCTGCCAGATCCGGGTGCCTCGTCAGCACGGACTCTTTTCCTGTTCAGAAGAAGAAGGAAAAGAAAAATAAGTGAAAGAACAAGAACAAGAAAAAGAATAATAAGAAGAAGAAGTCAATTGATTGAGATCTCGGTCTTATCTAGTTCGCAACCATATTCTTACCACTCGTGTTCAGACTGTCCAAATAATCGTCAAAAGCGCTTTTCAAACTTTCCGCGGAAGAGAAGGGACGTTTTGAGGCGACCCAACCAGCCGCCTCTGGGCAGTGTTCCACGACGTTTCCAAAGAGCCATTCGAACTGTTCACTGGGCAGAGCGTTGACTTCGAGTATGCTCAAAATTCCACCACCGTCGGGCATTTTTTCTTCCAGGTGTACAGGTGTAATTAGACTTTATGATGGACCGCAGTATCGTGTCACGTGCAGATTGACCGCAATTGCAATGTGGCGAGTTTATAATTTATCATCACCGCGCACCGCATGCAACTGTGGAATAAAAAGAAAATGCTTACTTTGTGCAATTCAACAGCAACGCGAATTATCTGACTTCAAGAATCGTGAGGATTTAACGAACTAGAGAAAACTTCGTTGGTTCCGAATTCCTGCGTTATTTTGTATTCATTGTTAATTTTTGAAATTAATCGGGACGGTATTTGTATACTTGTGTAATGGAATCGATCGAAGAGTGGTATATTGGGAGCAATTATTGCGCGTATAACGATAAAAGTTGCACGATATATGCTCTATCGCATTATAGAATTGGCCACGATTATCGTATATCGAGTTACGTAACATTTATGGAAACATGTGCCACAGTGTATATCACCTGACACGGTCGCCTCTAGCGCATATATGTACATACCTGTATGTACGTTTCGTCGGTATGACACTGAAACACAAGTTTTTAGACTTTTTCGATTTTTTTTTCCACTTATACTCTCGTGTGGGTAGTTTATTGGAGCTCCGTAATTATTTTTCCTGTACCGATCGTCAACAGTATGGGAACGTCTGAATAATAATTGTGATCTGTAATCTCCGACGTGTCAGCTAAAGGGGCAGAGGGCACGGTATTATCAGCGATCGCACACATTCATATATGTACATACATATATCTTCCAGTCGGATAGGCAAATGAACGCGAACTACGAACGTGCATGGTTTAGAAAATTGACAGGAAGAAGCATTTGCAAAATGAATCTAAAGTACGACGGTGCCATATTCTGCTTCTCATATGGATATGGATTATCAGATAATCAATTTACCTTTACCTAAAGTACTATATTCGTGGGTAGATAGTTTTTCTCAGCAATATGAATGTATTTGCTTCTATTCTCGAGCAATTAGTGAGGTATTTTTAAAATGTAACGAAACTGTGTCAGTTCCGGAAATGAAAAAATATTGCAATAATCAAAAGATCGTGCAGGATGGTCGATATATGTCAGATTGTGACCGATCCAAATTGAAACCAAATATGTTGAGTTGCTCAGAATTTTGAAAAACTTCATTTCAAGCGGATCAAAATCAAAATACGACGGATCCGAACGTATTAGAACAAAATCCACTGAGAACGAGAAAACAGGTGATACGTTTAATACCTTCAGAGGTTTGCGTTATACGCAAGGTCTGTCGATTTGTTGGAAATCTGAATTTGGAGCAATGATTACTTATAGCAAATTTCATTCAAGAATCGTGCAGGAACACAATTACTTTTGACACATTTTTTACGCACCCCTAAAGTTTTTTTTATAACTTGTTATATCGTTCTCAAGTTTATTTATAATATAAGAGAACTCAGAAAGAATTGGAAGTCTTTCTGAATCTGATATGAAAAATCAATAAAAATGAACAAAACTGCACAATTCCTCAAGAAATGTATATGATTTATCAGGAAAACTCGTCTTTCGCTTTCAATATTGCTTTGTTTAAATTCTTCGTCTTCCACCCGATACAAAATATTATTTTTTTAATCCATCATCTTTCTCTCAGCTAGTCTGCGATCAATGAGAATAAACCAATTAAGTAGGCGTTTCACTGGCTTAGCCCCCAATAAAGAAGGCAGGCCTAACGTTACCTGGCGAGTGTATATACAGCTATACTGTTACACGCCAGAAACCCGCCATTTTGATCTTATTTCGCACCCAGCTTCTACGGTATTAAAAAAATTGTTGGTCGATTCGATACAATACAATCACAGACAATCAAATCAGGTCACATCAACTGATTAAAACAAAAAAAATGGATCAATTACCGCGCATAATTAATTATCGATTTATATTTAACTGATTTATATGACCAAATTATCCTTCTCTCAACCTGTCTCGATCCCGTACCGAAGCATTGAGAAAGTGTTATCGTTTGTACAGCGATAAATCGCGTAGTATATAACCATCGGCCATAATATTATTTGTAAACTGCGGTGACCATGCTTTCGTCGCCATGCATAGGTATGTAGTACCAACGAGGATAATATTTTTTTTATTGCCATTCTAAAGACATAAAGTATAATGACAGCGGTTTGAAAAAAAAAAATCGCACCACTGCATTGCACAAAAGCCAGTCCTAATATAAATGGACTGTAGTGACATCAAAGTCACAACGCATCTGATGCATTTCACATTGTAAACGATCATATATCAAAGATAGCCTCCTTCGCGTTTTTGTTCAAAGAAAATATTATTCATTCTCATTCAGAATATATCGGACTAAACGAACCAATTAATTAATTATTGCCCTACTGAAGAGAGTTTCTCCATTTAAAAATTTGTACTAACCTCAGCGAGATAGAAAACACGACAGAAAAAAAAAGAAAGAAGACCCGGGCCCAGGGAATTTGTACTCGATGAAAAATTATGATTTCTGTCAGTACAGATTCTCGAATTGAGAAACTCTCCTCAGTAGGGCAATAATAAATTAATTGGTTCGTTTAGTCCGATATATTCTGAATGAGAATGCATGTAAAAGACACGAACGATGGAGTCACTGCTACAAAATATTATTCAGTACCATACGAATCGTGACGTATATTTGCGATAGTACTCCCGACCGTCAGCTAATCCCGATGGACCAAAAATGCCTGTGCATTGTGCCCGGAGATACCATAATGGTTGGTGATGTTGAAAAAAAGGTTCAAAAGGAATCCCGGCCCGGGACTAAGCGGCCAGCGTCGCCTGGTCCTGGGGCAAGAGGTGGATGGTGGATGGTGGATGGCGACGAGGATGACGGTGTGCCTTCGGAGATACGAGGAAACGTGCCGGAGGAATGGAACGGAATGGAAAAGAATAGGGAATAAAAGGCGACTGGACGTTTTATTACAGTTTTCATCCTTAGATTAGTCCCTTTGGAAGCGTCGATACTCGATTCCGCAGAGCTCTGGCCCCGGGTCTTTATTGCCGCCATAAAAGTATCTATTTGGCGTTTTCGGTCGCACCCTGTCCTCCGCGCGGAGCGTTATGTACGGGTACGCGAGAGGGTACGAACGGTGCACGAATGGACACAAAAAAGAAGGCACCGTGCAGCCGCGTCCATCAACCCTACACCCATGGATCCGAGAATTTCCCGAAATCCTTTCGAATCTTCCGCAGGATCTCAGGTACCGGTTCCTCTTCTCCCTCTGCTTTATACTTGTTATGACGAAAGAACGCGTTCCAGTTTCAGATTTTGGGAAGAAGAACCGTGTGTCTGGAAACCTCATTTTTTTCTGTATGCAACAACAAAAATTATTGCACTGTTGAAAATATCTCGAAATTTCGTCTACAAACAGGAATGGAATTTACAAATCCTGGTGATTCGAATGAAATTGACATAAAACATCTTGAAATTTGACATTTGTGTCTTAATATTTTAAAAACATACCGAGTTATCAATCACTGTATCTCAATATTCAATATTGATACGGTTCTATTAAATTTATGAAACTGTTTTGGAGATTTGAAACATGCTATGATTCTTTTTTAGTTTTCAGTGACGAAGCGGTATTTCAGTCAGTAATCAATAGTCCATCCAATTAAAAGCGTGAAATTTTCATTTTTTGGTTCATTCCGCAATATTTTATGATCCGATTCGGCAATTATTGTAGCTGAGGAAACCATTTTTGAACGAAACTATCATGAATTTTCATACCATATGAGTATTTAGCCGAATTTTCAAAACATTTTGTATATGAAATTTAATATACCTAATCTTGGCTATGAAATTGCCGAATGATTTTTAATTTTCAAAACTGTTATATGAATATTGAAATATGGAATAAGGTAAATTTTAATATACAAAAAGTATATGTTAATTGCTTCACATACATTTTTATGAAACTAATTAGTACAGAAATTTCTAACAGTGTGTCTATTGAAGAGAAAAATGATGAGTAAAACGGCGTTTTTAATTGCCCCCCAATTTGACGTGTCTGTACTCTGCTACGGCATACTAATCTCGGATAATACGATCATCCCGACGCTCCTTTGTTAACTTTGTAGTAGGTATAACCATATAATGCTCTTAAATTTACTTAAAGTGTGGCAATTTTTATCTTATTTTTTTTTCTTCAGGAAAGGGACGCCCTCAGTGGGTCAGAACCCAACTTCACTCCAGTAGGTATATCTGGGCATTGTCAAGTTCTTCGGAAGACTGATGACAAGTTCAACATTTTATGTATCATCAATTATATGAATTGAATTATCGATTCAATTCAATAATTCAATGTAATCATAATTTCCTCTGAAATGATTAAACGAGACCTTATAACAACGTATCGACGGATTGATGAAGCGGAGAGTTAAAAATATTCTTTATAGCCCGTGTATACACACGGCTCGTTCCCATTTTCGAATTTAATGACCGCAGGGCGCGGCCATTTTGCCGCTGTCTTTGATCTCTGATCATTATCTATAATTCTGTACGTACGTACGTTTCACACACTTATAATCGACGATAAACAGAATTAACGTTGCGGTCTATACCTACGCTGGAATTTTCTCCGTTAATTATCATCACCTCTTTCGTTCTTCTTGATGAAAATTTCATCGACGAGGAGATAAATTTCTAGAGAAATTAAGTCAATACATCGAATCGCAGATACTAATCAAGGGTGTTGTAATTTTACGTCTTTTCTGAGTGTCCAGAAAAAAAAAATAGTTTAATGACTAGGCCGAAACTGTGAGGGTGATACCTGAAATTGACTCACGGATTTTTTTTTTTTTGGATTGTCATGAAATTCATCGAAATATCTTATACCAAGAAACGATTTCAGATACGATAAGCCGCTGCTTGACGTCACCGGAGCTGACTGAGGTCGGTAATAAAACATATTTGGAGCAAGGCTCCGCGCGCGATATAAAACAGTGAAAAAGAAGGAACGAATAAGAAAAAAGAATCCATAAGGTAAACGCCCCGGTTTCTGACATTGTAAGGGTTTCAGCTGAGGTTATTCGCTTCTGAATCAAGGAAAATAACATGTAATCGGTGATGACGGGTTTCATTGGATGAATTGATACTCCTTAGGCGAGGAACGATCATCCTCTCAATCTATAATTCAATGAATAATTTAATAATAATCGTCTAGTGCAGCTGCTAGTTTCTGACACTCAATTATTGCTGTTCACTAGTTTCTGACCCCACTCTGACCCTAGTTTCTGACACTCGGCTCGCTACAGCTAGTTTACTCCTTGGAGTCCGTTCATTCCAATAATTAACAGATGAGACCTTACAGTTCCTCTAAATGCAACAAATATTCATGTTCACCAAGTCGAATGTGTCTGTTTCAACGAAGTGAACGTCTTTACAAAAAAAAAACTATTTAGGTTGTGTCTCTGGTGAATCTAGGGGTCAGAAACTAGCGCAACGCTGAAATAAACAGAAAACCGAAAGGACCCGGTATTAGACCCCTTCTTGCTGAGTGACAAACTTCGCGGTCACTTTTTGTCATCACTAATGCGTTTTTATAGTAGATTTTGGACTATAGCGTACACCGGATGGTTTGAATTTCCTCCTTGATAATTACTTTTCATTAACCGGCCGTGATATTGTAGAATATAGTGAAAAAAGGCCGGAGGGGTCGGAAACCAGGGCGTTTACCTTATAAGATTCCATCAAAGTCAACGATCAAATTTTGTCAATTCCTCTGGCGGCATAATTAATCGCACACACACTCCTAAAAATTCGACGTCATATATCGCGTGTTGCGTGACACGAAACGTAGGGAATAGCGCAGAGAGCAGCGCCCTTACACGCATAACGTTGATATCGAAACGTTCAACGAGGACGCGACATAAATTGGACGGAGGGGGTGTGAATCACGTCGGTTCTATAATATCTCATCTCTCATTTCTCCTTCCTCGATCCCCGTACCATCTCGCACATAGCTGGTATAGTTATATACCTACCCCACGCGTACATCAAACGCGAGTGTATATAGTCATACGGTAAATAATAATTGGTACCGTTCGAAACCACCGCACGCGGATATGAATCCGTTGGGTATCATTTGCGGGCGAATGAATATTCGCAGAATAATGTACAGGCTCGCCGCATACAGCTGCGGCGGAATACGAGCCTACATATAACCGAATGGCCGCGAATCTCACTCTTCAAATAATTAATCCACCACATCCTTGGACTGAAATGATTTTGTTTGTTTTCTCTTTTGTGATTATATGATCATAGCTATTCATGTGGCATGCGCGTAAAGTGACTGTTTTTTCGGCAAGGTTATGTTTGCGGGCCGAAGGCGTACGCCCCATAGAATATTCTTTACGGAAAAGGCATCGAACGTCCGAGATCCGCACGAACTGCGTATAGAAACTGCGGTATAGTTACTTTATACCCCAATTTGGACTGCGCACATCGAACTGCGCATCAAAGTTGCGATAGAAAGACTTTATACCGCGACTTGGATCGTTAAAAACTGACTTTTTGATGCCTGTGCCGTAAAAAGATAATTTTTATGATACTTTTGAAATTGAAAGATTTTAGAAACCAGTTTCTAGGTTCTATATATGATATTGGAAAGCGAAGGAAGGGACAGACTTAACTGGTTTTTATTTCCTTCAGAACCCTTCTCATACCCTGGACAGAAGACTAAACAATCTTGTCACATAAATGTCAGTGACAAAATCGTTCGAGAACCGCGCTGCGGTCAGAAGGACTCGAGGAAGGACTAAAAGAGATAAACCCCGGCGTGCTCCGAGATAGAATCGTATATTTCATAACACTGCCTCCGCGTGAGTGGAGCCCCGCCTAATTCTAAGATCTGTTAACGATCAACTTTCGAAAAAAAATTCCATCACCGAATCAAATTAGACTAAATTTGAATCGCCCATCCTTTTTACTTCTACGGCAGAAGAATCCTGCTATAGGTACGTATATAAGTACTGAGTTATACTGTGTGGAGTAAATAAAAACAAAGAGAAAAGAGTAAAAAAAAAAAAAACTAGTTTCAAAGTGGGCGGGTGGCAACGCGCCGCGCCGCGGAGCTTCCGAGGGTCGCGGGGATGGCGAAGAAAAGCCACAGGGGTCAGGGGGGTCGGACATCGATCTGGCAGTTAACTTAAGGGCCCCCCGAGGACTCGTTGGCACAACCACACCCCACACCCCTTATCATCCACCCTTATACTTCCTTCCCAACGAACGGACGAGGAGATGAACATCCAGAGGATTCACTACCGCCGATTTACGTCGCCACTCACATAAACTATTCTCGCGATATATAACGCGGATCTATGTACTATATATACTTGTTTGTTTGTTTTCTTCCATACAGGGTGAATTTCCAACGAATGAACGGTCTGAAGTTGGCTTTCAGGCGGTTTAAAAATATTTAAACTGCCCGAAAGCGCATTTATATTCATACTGGTCAGTCGTTAGGGATTCACCCTTTTTAAGTTCTGTTTTAATCAACTCGGCACAGAGTCGTGTTCTTTTTTACAACTTCCGTTGCCTCCTGTAACTTTGGAGACGATGTGAAACAGAGAATGGAGCATTGATTTCCTTATGCCTTCCGAATACCCGGAAAATAATAGTATATTATGCACCAAGGGGAGAAAGCAGGCATTTTTTCTGCAGAATGGCGCACATGTTACCACATATATGCATTAAAAACGAGTGAAAGTGAGGTTGGAACCACGATAACGTAGTTCGCCGCTGGGGGCAGCACTTTCTTCGTTTATTTCACCGTTACTATGGTTGCGAGACTTTTTTTTCCCGCTAGAAAGATTTTTTTCCGGTTTATTTCCCCCGTCCAAAAACTGTGCCTTCCATCCCGTTAGGGGGGGCAAAAAACACGAGTTTTTAATGCATCTTCAATGTTCACAGTTTGAATAACTGCGCTTGATTAAAAATTGTATCTGTATGACGAGTGTATGCGTGCGGAATGTAGGTACATACATACACCGAGCTTATACGTTTTATCATTTGATCCTGCAGTCGATTGTTTTCTTCGGTTATCGCAGCCGGTCCTGGAGCGCGAGGGATTTGTGTTTTATCATTTACGACTACACACAGGGAGAAAGAAAGACGTTGATAGAGGTACGACTTTTGAATCGTAGAATCGGCCTGATTACGGTCAAACAACGCCGCCTGAATAAATACCAATACGATTGCACCGACGCGATGTAAAGTGAAAATATTTACCCTCTCATACACATATACCGTCAGTATATACAGATATTTTTCTAGGTATATATCAAGTCGCAGAGTGAAGAATGGAGAAATATTTGGATTGTTTCATTACCTCAAAACAAATCAATCGATACACAAGCCTCAGACTTCCGGTCAATTTTCATCTACAGTTATGGATCGGGTAATTAAATTAAATAAATCGATTTTATTTTTCAGTTTTTTTTTATTAATTTTTTTTTAATTTTTTTTTTTATTGTTATTAAAGATAAGATTGTATATTTTGAAATTTGTGATACGAAATCAGAAATTTGTTTTTTTTTTCTCTTTCAATTTTGTTTTAAGACTATAATATATAGTTACTTAATTAACAATCAAATAATAATAATAATAATAATAATAATAATAATAATAATAATAATAATAATAATAACTTACGATTTGTTACATCTATATTTACAATTTGAATCATAATAACGTGAGATTTTTTTTCAATTAAACCCTTACAGTTTTTTTTTTGCTTGTTTTTGTTTTGTTTAACGTATTATTTTTCCATCGTACCGTCCCCCCCTCCCCTCCCCTCCCCCCTAGCCAGGCAGGTAGCTGTATTACATTATATAGGGTTAAAAATTACACTTTGTTTCATACACTACAATATACATATAGTTATACATATAATATCGTGCACAGTGAAACTACAAGGCACATAGCGTACGCTTGTTTCGCGGACTTTTTGTTTTCAATATTATTATAGAAGTATATATGCATTGCCTAAATAATACGTAATTAAGAGACGCTATTATTTGATACTTTATTATTTATATGAAATATGTACTATTTACAGGGTGTCACGGTATACCAACGATAAGCAATTAATCATATATTCGATCTAAAGCCTTCAATTTATCGATTCATTCTTTCATTATTGTAACAAATTATGAAAGCAGAGAAATGATGGGATTGCAATATGGCCTTGCAATTCGATTCTCGTATCATTGGTAAATTCTGTTTCATCAGGTATACATGAATATTGTTGTGTAAGTTGTGTGTCATCGACATCCTCACTTCTCGCACCTTTGGGCATTATGACGTAATAATTTTAAAACGAAGAAAAGCATGCAAATTTGTAGATTTGATGATAATAATAATAATATTAATAATATTAGCGACATTTATTGATCGATATTATATAGGTATACATATAATTATTACGTGCTATAATAGAATTGCAGTTGTTATACGCGTATAATGTATATCCCACCTGCAAAAATAATAATAGTATGGAAATATCAAAATAAACGAATCACTATCGATATACACTCAATAAAGTCTTCCGAGATAGTACTTCTGTTATTAGATTGCATGGCAAGATTCGTCTGTTCCATCTGGTCCACCAAGGTATTCTTATCGTCAGAATCCGATGATTTGACGTCGTATTACACGAGTGCTCCAAGAGCTGTTCCGAACGCAACGTGAGAATTGAAAGTCATCGAAGAAAATCTTCGGAGCATACCGCAGCGTACACATTTTTCCTGTAGAGCTAGAAGTAGGCGTGCGAAAATATAACCAAAACAATTGAACGATTGTTCATATCGGAAAGTCCTGCGAAAACAGACGTATTCGGTAGACACTTTAAAACTGAAATGTAACCGATGAAACCGTGTAGGGAATGTGTACGGAGCTCTATAATCGCCTCAAAGCGTCTTCTGATTGACGTCTGCTCTAAAGTGTCCTCCGGGATATACGTCTGTTATTTCTTAGGACTCGTCGCATATCAATAAATCGCTCGTCCGAACGAATATTCTTTCACAAGACAGCATGACGCGAACGTTCAACATCGTAGAGTATTATTTCATTTCAATAAAAATATAGCACGATCAATCTCATAGGTTACGTACTACCAAATGTCGATTGAATTTAACACATTCTTTTAGAAATCACCAATCGACTGCAATAGAGAATCATAAATCATTGTTTCTTGTCCTCTTCCTATTATCAATATCGTTACATGATACATCGTCATACGTCGAGCGGGAATATTTATAAATGAAACCTTTTGTTGACCGTGCCATCAACCTAGCAGAACCTAACCTCATTTAACCTAGCAGCTGACATAGACGACGGCTAACTTGTAAGCCTCTATCTAGCAGCCGACAACGACGACGGAACGACGGCCAATGACGGCTAAGTTGACGGTCATAGACAATGTTGCTTCGTCTGTTTGCATCTATTATACTAGATAGATCGGAAACTCTGTGATATTTCAGCACCATGTAACTTCCCTATTACTCGAACGATCCCTTCTATAGTTTATATATTCAGAATTTGAAACGACCTTGAAACGACTGGAGGAGGAAATGAAATTGGCGATGAAACGGGGTATCAGAAATCTATAATTAATCATATCTAAGCTCTCAGTCAACTGACTACGGTCAAATTGGGCTTAAATGAGAGCTTTTCGAATCCAGATTCAGAATCTTGCATGCCCAAAGCGATATTTGTCACGAAAGACGGAATAAACACGACTTAAAAATTGCCGTTCGGCCGAAACAGTGGTCGCTCGGGTATATAGAGTCGTTGAGTCTCGCGCCTGAAAAAATTTTTTTTTTCAATGTACTTGGCGCGAGACTCTACCGAGTCTCTTGATAAATATAGAAAGTCGTTTTATTTTTATTTTAATTTTCTTTTTTTTTATCACTAATTAAGTGTATAGACACATTATACATGAGCCTCGTATTTCATACGAGGTTATTGTTATACTGCAGCGTCGATTTTAGGGGAATTTTATACACTTGCACCAGACGAAATTGCACCTCGTCAGACTAAAACCCCACGTCGCGCTTTTAAGGCAATTTTTTATTTCTCATTACGTATATGTACATCGTTTCGTTCTCATTTCCTGTTATACTGGGTATTCTGGTATTTTTTTTTTTTTTCATTTCCTGTGTATTAATTAATTCTCTAAAACAAAATCAGTCAAAATGATGGAAATTTAATAAAATTGGTAATTAAACGAAGAAGGAATGAAAATTTCAAATTACGTCAGTTATAATTCTTTTAATTTTTTGTTATATATTAAACTCATCAACGCTTACAAATCGCTCCAGAATAACCTGTACAATAATTACATAATCGATACATGTCTATAGTTATATTTAATATACTCGTATAGTTTATATGTATTTCAAAGTTGTTGTTTTTCGTTTTTTTTTGTTTTTTTTTTGTCGAATACTAACCGCGATGTACAAACTTGACTAACTATCATAATTATACCACCTATGTATGTACTTCTATCAATTATACAACACTAACATTTTTTTTTTCAAGTATAATATAATTACAATTATTTATATAATACTCTCAACGCGTTCGCGATGCTCTTGAAAATCCAGCAGGAAAAGATTCTAACATTTTTACAACAAAAAGAAGAAGAAAAAAAATATATATCAATCTCTAACCGCGAGGGGTATCCAACGATTGCACCACCTTATATTATACACACACCCTTACCTCTCGCAACTCTTATCACGCATTTCTTATTAACGAATAACACAACCATAATATAATAACATTTAACGCCGATAGGCTGATTTGTATCCTTGCCTAATTTTGTTCATCATCAACTTTATCCCCTTGAAAGAAACGACAAAAAAAAAAAAAAAAGAAAAGGAAATTCTAAAACACAAAACGGCGACTGCTGTAGCAGTAATCATATTATTTAGGTACTGAAATCTGTTTAAAGACAAAAACAAAAAAACTATACATGTATTATAAACTGTTTGTGTGTGTGTGTGTGTGTTTTTGACATGATTACACATTGCGTTACCCCCTACCGCAATTACGACCCCGGAACGTAACGTTTTTTTTTTCGTTCACACGTGGCTCGGCCACGCGTCGGTTACCGATTCGCCGTGAAATTCCGGTCACAATCCTAAAACCGAGTGCGTATGGGGGTGCGGATGCGCGTGGGGGTGAGGATGAGGATGAGGATGAGGATGGGGATGGGGGTGAAGGGGGGGCGGGGGTCCCGCCAACGATAACGACGTCATGTTACCTAACATCCCTCCCATTCCTCCTAGAGCCGCTAACCCCGCCATTCCGCCTCCGGATAAACCACCCTCGACTTTTGAATCCTTTTGGTCCAACTCTTCTCGCTTCTTAGACTGCTTGCGCTCCTTTGCGCGACGGTTTTGGAACCAGATTTTCACCTGAAATCATCAGATAAGGGGTTTCATAAGTTGTTCAACCCGTTGGTCGCTGTATTCGAGTTGGAACGCGTTCGATGACTCCAAGGTCGTTGAATTTTCTACATTTTCAACATCCTATATAGCCAAGGATTTTTACAATTTAGAGAATACACTGTTATCCAGATTTGAAGAGCGAGAGCTTTTTATTCAGTTTGTAAGAAGAAAACAAAATCAAAAACCCTGTTTCTGCCGTTTTTCCTGTAGATTTTGGATGATTTCTGGCATACAAATGACTTCCAGCTCTTCGCAATTTTTATATCGTACTTCCGGTGTCAAACCACCAGATATTGTCTCTACGACGATTATTGGACAACATTCACCCTTATTCAGTTTTTTGCAACAGTCTCGAAATCCAAATATTCCCTGGAATCAACGATTATCTTCCAAAAACGTGTTTTTAGAAATAAAATTTGTAATATTTGTTCGGTTCGGATGTTTTTTCCGTCTTTTATACAGGACCCAAAAGCAAACACTTAAAATCTCCTAAAATCTCCTTACCCAAACAGCACAGAACTCTGAGTTATCTCAAAGTCGTCGTATGGAGGTCAAATGTCCCACTTTTTGACGTCTAAATCCTGTCTTAATATCAAGACATCTAAAGGTGGGACATTTGACGTCCACACGACGAACAACTTTGAGTTCTGTGCTGTCTGGGTATAATTTGCGAAAGACCAAAATTCACAGTCTTTTCATCAATGAACAGCCCAAAGTCATTTCTCAAAACAAATATGCCTACCGTGCGTGAGCTGATCATGTCAGCGCCAGATCGCCAACTAGTGGCAGTACTTTTTCCTATCAGCACAAGTGGTGAGCAGCCGTTGGGGCCACTTTGGGGGCGCTACTTGTCTCCGTACAAAATTTCCTACCAAATGTATAAACGAACTTTTCCCTGCAGTTTTTGCTATCAGAATCTCTCTACAGTCATCGGCGGATTGTATTATAGATGTTATTCTTCTGTAATTACCTGTCTCTCTGAGAGCGCGAGATTCGCTGCCAATTCTGCTTTGCGTCTGATCGTGATGTACCGACTGTAGTGGAACTCCTTCTCGAGCTCGAGCCTCTGGTGGTCGGTATAAACGACTCTGTACTTGTCCTTGGTTCTTGTCTTGCCTGATGGAACAAACAGAAGATGGATAACAACCGATTAGTATCGAGTGAAGTCAACAATTTTTTGTCCCGTCATCGTCGTCATCGTTCGCATATGAGCCAGTCGAGGCCCATGGTTCTTTTCTGCCTACAGTCCTCTCAAAAATTAACTTGCCACCAGTTTTTTTTCGTGAAACTGACTTTTTTTTAACGTTGTGTGAATGAAAAAAAATCGAAGTAGGCTGATGATTGGAAAGAAAAGAATTCAAGCCTTACATCGGGTCAAAGTTTTCAGGACACTTTCGTTCAAAGTCCTGTAATTCAACGATGAAAAATCGTAGAGCAAAGATTAAAAACGGAATTCGAAGGGAACATTCGAAGCTTGAAATCGATTATTTGTGTAATTCGTTGGAAAAATTGTTCCGTCCCGTACAGTGTTTCGAAGTCGAAGTTCACTTTATGAATTTGTCTCAGGTTGCTTCAAAGCGACATAACTTCAAAACGAACGATCGTAGAGGTGTGACGTTGAGGAGAAGTTTCAAAGCGGAAATTTCAAGCTTCAAAATTCGTTTTGGATCATATGTATATCTTCTTTCTTGGCGAAGCTATACGAGTTTGAAAAGAGACAATTTTTAGGAGCAACAAAGAAACTGGTGACTCGTTAATTTTTGTGATCTAGTATCATTGTGTCATTGATTGAATGGTATTTGGTAGGTGACGCGTGAGGTTCACATGCCCATTGCCAAGTGTGCGCATCGCGTTAAATACGCAGGCGGTTACAGTATAAAAATCGTTATCGGACCTCACCTGAGGTTTAGATAGCCAAAACGTGTTATATCCATGCATCACCGTGACGCGTCGAGCCCGTATAACACGTAACACGTACATCGCACCGCGTATCATACGTCAAACTTCGCAGCTGGTTCCGCGTCTCGCTCTAATTAAACACTCGAGCCTTCGCAGGGTTTCGAGTGCGATAACAGAGCGGATTTTTCCCTCGTAGTGGTTTTTCAAATTTTTCAAAAACCGTCATCGACCCTGTTACACTCCTCGAGGATCACCCCAATTTTTATGATCCACAAAAAAGAGAAAACACCACCGAGTGGTGGAACGACCCGCGCCTCGGGCTCGCTCAGGTACGCAGGTACACACGAAGATCTCGCCGGGACGCGAGAGAGCGGAGAGACGCGAGGCGGTGACAACCACGATTAGATAAGGCGGCGTACGATCAAAGGCGAGGCGTTAATCCGCCACTCCTCGATAAACGCGGGCCTTCGTAAGCGCCTGCCGCCACAAGCCTCCTCGCTCTTTCTCTCTATTTCTCGTTTTACCGGATGTACCAAGTTTTTTCTTTCAATTTATTCACAGCGAAATACTACTTTTTTTTGACAAATTCGATCCGATCTCACGGCCAGCGGGAGCAACGGGCTGGGTGGCATCACGGGGTGATTTTAGATACACGAGATATTCGTTCTCTACTCTAAAAAACCATAAAGCGGATATAAAAATGAAGAATGCGGTCCCGACCTGGTCTTTTGTCTTCGCATACCTTCCCCAAGACGCGGTTATTAAAACGAACCGAGTCGGTCTACTCGCCATTTTTAGTACCTTTCCAGACGCTTCTATACACACGGTTGGAGATTTTTATCAGGCTCTTAGCGCTGTGGTACTGCTGGTATAAGTGTAGAGATTGAAACAGAGTTGCGACCGTTTCGAAGCATATACTCACACTCTTTGAAACAAGGTGTTAAAACAGGTCCACACAAAATTTTCTGTTCAATTCTATATTTTTTGTTGTATTATTGAATGAAAAAAAGTGTCAAACCTACGTATTGCATGTTGAATTTTCCAACGGTGAACTACAAAAGTCTACATTTTCGTCAAAAGTATAATCAAGGTTTCATTTACCTTTTGCGATATGGGATTAAAATCTTCCGCGACTAATCATCGCGCGAGCTATCGTCGATACCTAATGCAGATGGTATCGCGATACCAGTGAGCGTATCGCGTAATCGCGATGACTTCAGATTCCCGGAGATAAGCTCATGCACACAAAGGACCGCAGATCTTAGGGTCCCTGAATGCAGAAAACCTACAGACCCCGTGTGTAACGCAAGCCTCTGAAGGCATTGAAAATGTCACCTGTTTTCTCATTCTCATAGTGCATTTTGTTTCGATGTATTTCTAACTGTTGGATTTTAATTTGAATTCGCTTGAAATGAAGTGTTGAAAAATTCTATGTCCGACAGATCGATGATCGGTAATCCGACACATCGACCATCCGTAATCTTTTGTACATCTTTCGTCCTTTGCCATCTTTTGTTCGTCGCATTTTTGTTTCATTTTCACATTCGATCCCCTGTACTTCACTATTACCCCGAAGATAGAAGCATTTTCGTCGATGCCCGGATGCCCACGGGGCGCGGATTAGGCGGTCCGTTTCATCGACCGATAGTTGATAGCCCCGCGATATAGGAATTATATTTACCCGGGCGAAGTTTAGAATCGACGGTGTATCGGGTCATTCGGTCATTCGGCAGACCGGAAGCTAAGACTACGCGACACACGGGTGTAATTGGTGTAATTAGGTACCCATAGCCCGCGAAAGTCGGTAATTGCACGAGTATTTGAGGCGAGTGCATCGCAGCGGGCCGATCGATCACTCGAACGCAACGTGGGCGTCGATGTTCGACCGCATCTCGGAACCTAATCACTATCGTAGTATAGCCAGGTTGTATTGAAAAGTACCGACATTTGAAATAAGCTGATTTTCGAAAGTCGGAGGGATTTGACGGGGATTTAACGCTCCTCTTTGATCCTTCCGGCACGAACGCGCGTCCACGATTGGCGCGCGGTGTCGCGCTATCGCCCAGATCCGATATTAGATAAACAGATCATGACCGGAGATAACGAGGTATTGTCATCTCCGCGTTGACCGATCGACACCTGCACCCGGTTCTTGGATGGTCATGAATGAGCATCGGGAATAGTATGCGAGGGCCATTCCGCCTAATACCGGATACAAATCCGGGCTCCGGATGTTTGACGTTTTTTCTCTTCTTCTCTTCAAGGAGTTTTCTCGAATTTGGAAGATCCTCGACTCCACTTGATCAGGGTTTTCCTAATCATTAGATTGTGCTTCGAATTTTTCCAATCTAATTGTGCGGTTCAAAAAATGCGTCTAAAAAAAAAAAAAAAATTAAAAACACGTTTTTCGATAGGAAATATTCTTAATTTTTCGAGAATAATGATCATTTTTGTCCAACGTTTCATTTTCAGCGCGCAATTTGATAAATAAGACTCAAAATGTCAATTTCACCATTATTTCCATGATTTTCTGGAAATCAATATTTTTTTCAGAAAATTTAGGAAATTTCCGATGCCAAGCATCTTTAAACATTTTCAGCTCGTTTATTTCAAAGTCACAGTTACGGTTTGAAGAAAATTTTACGGTTCTTTGTCATTATTCGTGCATTTGGATGTTATCATGTTACAGATTATACATACATTTGCGTGTTAGTGTCAAAATGCTCTAAAAAACTTATTTTCGAAAATTCTCGATCGAAGACCGTGTATTTCATTTTTTTTTTCGAAGCAAAATCTAATGATTACGAAAACCTCTGGTCGAGGATCTTTCATATTCGAGAAATCTGTTTATCGACACGAAAATATTATACCGTGAAGAAAGCATAGAAAAAAACATAATCTGAGCCATTCTCCGCGTGCAGTCGCGATGACGCGGTAGTGTACGAGTCTGGCAAGTCACGTATTTCGAATAACGAAAGCGGACGCTTTGAATACAGACATCGATGTCTCCGCCATGTGCCACGCGATTCCGGCTAAGCGACGCGTCCGGAAAATCGCGTTCGAGTCGCGGGGAGGAACAAAACTGGACCCACGGGGCTCGTTGGCCCCCCATTACACCGTTTGCTCTTCCATTCCGTGTACAGAACTGGGCGAAATGCGACACCGCGCGGTTCACTCCGAGGGTGGCTTTCGCGCGTTACAATTAAACCCATTGTCGTGTATCTCGGAGGCTTTTTTATCTCGCGACAGGTGACGCGGCATATGGCCGATTCGCACGATTTTCTACCGAGACGCGCCGATAAAGCTTCACAACGCGTATGATTTTATTTCACCGAGAAACAAATTTACCTCCTGCCAAATTTTGTCTTCCCGCTGGCAAGTTTATTTCCCCGGTCAAAAAACTGTGACTTCCATCCCGTTAAGGAGGGCAAAAAACACGAGGTTTCAATGCATGTCTGGTAGAAACAAATATTGTCGAGATAAAAAATATCGATGATGAGACGCACTGTAGACGCGAATACATATTTTGATGTAAATAGCGGGTAAAAGAGAGTGAAGCTGTTAAGCCGGATTGAATTTTACGACACGGTGTATATAACGAGCGGCAACACTTTTATTGGACAGCTTAATATTTCGTCCGCCTATTCTAACCCCTGAATACCGGTCGTCGAAGACAATAGGGGCACGTACCCGAAGTCGTCCTGCAGCGGACGACCGTCGCTCGGTAGGGTTTCGCCGTCCCGAAAACTTTATAGGGCTATGGGCCACGGAGACCCCGCACCTTCCATGTACTTATGTATTCATCATATTGTCTTTAAAACGCGGAAATTCCCCGGTAGACGGTACACAATTGAGGGGCACGCCGCGGAGCGTCGACGGAACGGTAAACGCGGTTCGTTCAGGTTTCGCCGGTTCCAGCTTTCCGGAAAACCTGTCGCAAAACTACGCGGAAAAGTGTCCCTGCGCCGCCCCCCCGTCGACATTCGCCTCATTGTGTGTTTACACGGTTCTTAATTAAATTTTATTGTTGGCAAAACAAACAAACAAACCGTTCGGCATAATAAACTGATCCGGAGATACTATCGTTCCGTTTCGCGTACCTGATCGACTACCTGCGGAATAACAGTATTTTGCAGGTTCTTCAACCACAGAGGTTCGAAAACTTCGCTCACCCGTCGTTTTTTGGTTTCTCATATCGTCGAATCTGCAGAGCCTCGAGTGATCGGATTGGGACTAAGTACCGCCTAAATGCTAATTAGCTAATTAGGCCAATTATGTAAGCTGGTTCAATGGTTAATTGCGAGCATCGAGGCTTTTTAGATTTCGATTCTTCAGGCTGGAAGGGATTAAGGGGACTAGACGGGGAAGGGGACGAATTTTCCATACTTCAAAAACCGTTTATATCATATCCAAAGTTCATTACACATCGGATAATTGACTTTCTCAAAAATCACTTGTCGTAACGTTTCAGGCAGATGGTTGATCCGATTATGTCTCTCGACGTTTCATTTTCTTCGGAGGGCAATCCTTTATCCTGTGAATGAGGGAAATTGAACAAAGAAAAAAATTTCCGATCAAGTTGTCAGAAAAAGAGTGACTAGATTGTCGCTAAATTCCGGTAGGATTTTTTTCCTCCGTTTCCCTCATTCACATGATGAAGAATTGCTCTTCAAAGAAAATGAGACGTCAAGAGACATAATCGAATCAACGGTGTTTCTGAAACCTAACGACAAGTGATTTTTGAGAAAGTCAGTAATGAACTTTGGATAAGATATTAATGATTTTTTGGAGCATGTAGAATTTGTTGAATCACGCTGTACTGGTCCCCTCAATTACTGGGAGACGACGTTGCGTGCCTGGCTCTAAAAGTACCAAAATGGCGGACTCGAAAGTTTGAATCGCGTGATGCGGTTGTTTTTTCCGACTCGAGTTTTCTGGCCGACAATTGAGAGCGTCTCACGGATTGTAACGAAGGTAGAAACAGAAAAAGTAACGATATACGGTTATGTATGTGTATACGATACAGGTCACGGAGCGCGGTCTGAATCATGCGATCTCGCGTTCGTGAGGCACGTCGTGTACCAGTCGCACTCACACCGAGACACCTAAGCCCCTGCAATATAGTAATAAAATGCAGATAATGGCCGCCGGCTAGGGGTGATCGCGGGGGAATGAAATTGAACAAGAAAACTAAGAGCGAAGCTAACGAATATACCGAAGGAATAACGACCAACTCGGAACGCACGCAACTCGATGTTCTGTTATCCTCTATAATACTCAAAGGTCTCTGTGTGTATCACCGACTATAATGGCACATCTATAATACGAGGAAGGAAGGTTACACGCCCTGCTGCAGCCCCCACTTTCGACTCGGGCGTTAAAATCGACTGTTGAAAAATAAAAAAGAGGGCTGCAGGTTCTTCTTCTTCTCATTCTTCTCCTTTTTTGTTCAGCTTCCTCAAAGATCAGACTGGTTCTCCGGTCTTTCAGAGGTGGAGCTTACAGCCCCGACAAAATATACCGTCCGATATTTCCGGATCTTCTTGCCCTCGCGGATTACAAGGAAATGGGTGGAGCTTCAGCTTCGAGAATGAACAGATTCAAATTTTCTCATGAAAGGCGAATTCCAAACGATGATACAGTCCGAAGTTGGCTAGAAACAAGCTTTCGGGCCGCAGTTCAACTGTCCGAAAGCCTGTTTCTCGATTTCAGCCAACTTCAAACTGTTCCAACGTTAGGAATTCACCCTGTAGATATGATCTAACCAATGAATATTCGTCGGACAAGTTAAAGAATACCGTGTTCCAGACGATTCACGCAAATGTCTTGATAGAAACTTAAACTTGAACGAACTTACACCTGGAACGAGATTTTCTTTCGGCTGCGTCTACACTATCTAACATCGATATCAACCGTGGATGCAAATTTATGAAAGATCTTTGAACAATCATGCAGAAGATGCTTTGATCTAGCCTATGAACACATCTAGGAAGGTTGAACTTATTAAAAAATGCACTAATGTCAAGGCCACGTGCCTTCATGCTTTTCATGGTTCGCGTCATACTCTTCGTGCCTCGTTCGACATTAACGGAACGACGTAAAACGGATGACAGTATATCCTACATAGTTTCTAAAAGTCGTACCAAGAGCGTCGAGTGAGCAAAGATCGTGTTGCGTTGCGGAAGACAGAGAAGTCGTTGCCGGTGCAGCTACGCTGCATGCTGTAAAAAATAGAAATATATCAAAGAAATCTAGACGTCCTCCGATCACCGCGGTCCGGATGGTTGCTACGTTATAAAATTCAGTCCGCTCTCAACCTTTGTACCGCCTCTCGTACCCACATGCGTTTATCAATTTCTTTCTTCATTTTTCATCTTCTTTCCGCTACAAGCGAGCATCGAGTCAATTAGCACCTTGGTGTGAAGATAAATTATCTATACAGGCACCGCTGAACCTTTAAGGAAAAACATTCCCCCGGAACGATGAATCCGTTTCTCACACCCGATCGCGACGGTACTCGTCCGTCGATCGCCGAGTTCCGTTTTCTGATCTCTGAAAGCGAAGGGGTCGAGGGGGCTCGGGGATTATCTATCAAATATTTGAGAGCAATTAGCTGTTTGCACTCGCTCGCCAAGGTGTTTATCCAGACCGGCGGGACCCTCGTCTCGATTTTGGACCCAGGTACGCGGAGATGCGGAGATCTTTGAGAAAAGGGGGATATCTACTTCCGGCGGAGGGAGGGAGAGCTTAAACCCAACCAAATGACTACTAACCAGGATTCGGTTGACTCTGGTACGACGGTTTCTTCATCCACTCGTACGGACTCCTTATTTGCGAGGGTCTCACCGGCGTCGTGGCTACATTGTTGTTATTGTTGTTGTTGGACGGCGGGGTGCTCGGCGTACCCGGGCTGCTGATCTCGCTCCCGCTCACAGTGATCGGCGGACTCGGTTCCCCGGCCCCGACGCCGTTCTTGGCCTCGTCCCCGCTCCAATCCCCGAACCCGGGTCCGCCGATACCCGGATGCTGACTCTGCTGCTGCTGGTAGCTCTGGTGGTGCTGGTACTGCAGGTGGTGCGGATAATGCGGATGAGCGTGAGGATGCGGATGCGGCCAGCCCAGGACGTCGCCGGGCTCGAGGTACTGCTGGCCTCCGGCCGTGGCCTGGTGGTGCGCGGCGTGGGCGTGGGCGTAAGGGTATCCGTACCAGTACTGCTGCCCGTCGGCACCGCCGCCGGGGTGCTGCTGCTGCGGATGCTGGTGCTGTTGCTGCTGGGCCAGCACCGCGGCGGACTGCTGGCTCACCGATTGCTGCTGCTGTCTGTACATCGCCAACGAATTGTACGACGACACCATGCTCAGACTACTCACGTCCGCCATTGGGGGGTGATTTTGCTGATCTTTGTCTTGTCAAGTGGAACTACTCACTCGGTTGACCTTTGGGATTGTGAAATTTAGTTTTTTCGTTGGCTCGTATTCTGTATCACGCACTTGGTCTCGCGGACACTGACCAGTAATCGACACACTTCATTCCCGCACAGAACTGGGGGTAGTTTATCGCGTTCCTTCGGAAGCTCGTTTCATCTTTTCCATGGTATTCGAGGTTTGAACACCCCCGCGTTTGTTTTTCCTTTCGTTCGGTTTATCGGTTTATCGGTTATTATTACGGTTCGGAGACACCCGATCCACGACTGTTCACGCGTCGCTGTGAACTGTGTTTGATGATGAGGATCCGGTGCGGCGGTAGGGTTCCGCTCGTGCCCGCCCTCCGTTTGAGGTGACCCCCTTCCAGGTCAGAAAGAACCCGCCAATCACCGAGTCGAGGAGCTTTTCGAGAGGCGTCCGAGGCGAGCCGCGGTGATGGCGGACTGGGGATGCCCGGCCCCGATCTCTGATAAAAACTCACCTCGTCGTCTCGCTGGCGATAAAGAATTCATTCGGAAGCAAAAACAAAAAACAAAAAATCCACCGCACACGCCTCCGCGTCTCGTACATGTATCGCGTTTTTTCAACTTTCAGGACATAATTTTGGTACTCTTTCTCTTTCTCTTTGGGATCCGATCGGAAGATGAATATGCAATTGCAGGAAGAAATGATTTCGAAGCGCGTGGCGCGAGATTCGAACGCGTTGTGTATCTATCAGGCAATAATTCGTTGAGTATATAGAATTTTGGGCTTAATTATTTACCCACCATTCAGCGCCATTAATTATCCACTCTTCCTCTAAATTATTATTATATGTATCTTGTAGAATCCTAAGCAAACCTCCTTTAGGCTTCCTGCACAGGCTGCAGCGTCGTGATCCTTCAGCCGCCTTCGGATTGTACAACGGGATTTCATTTTTTTTTTCTTATTTCTTCTCCTTCGGCGCTGTTAATTCGGTAACGTCTTTCTCTCTCTTCTGCAAAATCACGTCTTGACGTATGGAATGCTCGTCACGTGGTCGACACAGGCACATCACCTACATCCAAGGTGGGCATGGAGGCATTACATTGCGATATCTGAAGCCCCAGGCTTTTATCTGTAGGTACTTTTATTTTCAACAAACTTAGAGATACTTGGGACTCTTGCTTGTCTCTCTGCAATTGCGAAATAGTATGAAATTCCAGTACCATTTAGAATTATAGCTATAGAATCATTGAATCGATCCGTGATATTCCTCAATTCTGCCTCTAGAAGGATATTGTAATTAGGGTGATGATAATATTGGCGAAGAAATGTTTGCCCGGTTATCACGGTACCTAACATTATAGACAAACAATCTTTTGACACTTTATAATTATCACAGGGTATAAAAATCTGGTATTCATATACGCAACGTAGGTATAGGAGAGGCCATATTTTTTCTTGTTTCGAATGATCGCGTTGCGTGCCGCATGATGAAGAGAAAAAAAATCGTTCTAATCCCTCGGTATTAAGATAACTGAGTATCTAGTTCTCATCGTCGGTCGATCGCATAGATTCGTAAGGACGGATGTGTCGCCCTTGTAGGAAAATACCACCGGATATCGTAATTTATCATTCAGCACCATTGAAATTCGATAGTTTTCAAAAGTTCTCAATAATAAATTCGGATATGATCTAATATCGAAGATGGGAGAGCTTTCTTCCTGCGGTGTTTATAATTTGTGTAATCAAGGTCGTCGTAGATAACGGCGTAATTGGTGTACACCTAGGTTCAGAGAGACAAGAGGGAGCCAGAAACTATAGGTATGTAGACTCTTTCTCCGCGCGCGCTCGCGCGGTTTATTCAAGTAATATATTATTTTATTACGAGTACCTATAATAAAATTGTAAATAATAACGCGCGCGAACGCATCCGCGAAATTAGCTTCGCGATGGAGTTCATAAATCAAGACGGAGTATATAATAATAATTGTTGTTTGAAACTTCAAAATCTTTGGCTTAATGTCGTTATTATATTGCAATTAATGGACACACACACACACACATATAAATATGTATTTATTTGTTATATTATGTAATAGTATCAACGATATCATCAACGATCTACTTCCGCAACCAATATAATCACCCAAATGGTGAACATATACTAATATATGATGTATAGATCAAGCATGATCATTTGTCATTGTCGTAATCCTCAGATGTAATAATTAGGGTGTGTGGCGTATCATATATTAAATTAAAACGCCTGTCTCAAAGGGTATAAACTTATTAATCGCGTATATCATCTATTATATATTGTATGGATGGACAATAAAAAAAATCTCTGCATGCTTGACTTTCGTCGACAAATTTATTCGCAAACAATTATATCACGAAGTCGTTTACACGTATACATATATCGATTTCAGCGTAATTTTCTTTACTTTTCTTAGATTATCAGAGTCTCTAAATTATTACCTATTATGATCACAAAAGGACTGAAGATCATTCTTATATAGACTCAGATATTTCGATGAGTGTCTTAGCCCAGGCATTTTTAAATTTTTTTTGAAAGAAAAGAGGACTTTTTCTTCTTCTTCTTCTTCTTCTTCTTTTATAATTGACATTTGCCTAAAAGAATATCTGAGGTTTCACGCAACAATTGAGAAATGGCACGTATTTTCAGTCTTATC
The DNA here is from genome assembly GCA_018257835.1 of Euura lappo. Classification (NCBI taxonomy): domain Eukaryota; kingdom Metazoa; phylum Arthropoda; class Insecta; order Hymenoptera; family Tenthredinidae; genus Euura; species Euura lappo. The sequence goes on along the minus strand of JAEUYN010000006.1, from coordinate 261,069 downwards.
GGTGGATTATGAGCCACTGCCATTTTTTCACTATTGTATAAAACAAAGATATGCTCACAGACTTCATCACATAGGACTGACGTATTAATCGAAATATCTGAGGGAATTCGTCGCTATATTATAGTTGAGGCGTTGTACAACATACGACGTAATAATAAAAATGGAACTAGTTTATCTATAGCAAATAGAAAATCGCAACTCGCGCACCTCTGTTTAATTAACTCGTCATACGTATACAATATGTGTATGTGTATATATACATAATATATACGATTAAAACTTTCCTTCTGTAATATTCGATACTCGAAAAGCGGCTTACGACGGCTTTGATAGATTATAGATAGATCATCTCGGTCGTCGATTGTTTCTGGCCGCGATCGGTGTAATAACGAGCGCAGATTATCTGCGGATAATAGAATCCCCGGTCTGACGTCGACGGTGTCAAAATATTGACTCGATTCCGGCTCAATCCCGACCGGAGACCGGAGATTCTCCAGATACGCCTTTGGTCTGGGTGCGCGGCATAATCGCACCGATTTAACTCCCGTACCGCGTATCCCCCGTGCTGCGTGAGGGAACAGCTGGATATGTATAATACGTGCGCTGTCCGCTCTACGCTCCGCCTACGGAAGACCGGGCCGGGAAATCCGAGGCGGAGCTGCGGCAACGACGAGCTCGATAATCTCCGATCCGGATCGTGTTCGCTCCCTGAACAAGAAAAAAGACCAGAAAAAAGGGAGAAAAGGTCGAGAAATTGAAAAATGGAGAATCCACGATTCGACATCAGGGGGCCCCTTGTAGAAATAATCTCACGAGTTTAGATTTTGATCGTCGATTCTCCTTATTTTGGCAAACAAACGAAAACCTGATGAAAGATGAGCGTATACCCCGAAGTTGGAGAATTTGGACAAAGTCCCCCTTAAAGTTTTTCGTTTCTTTTCTTTCGAAATTACCAAACATATCAAATTTCTGTATTTGCCTGCGTCAGGAAATTTTGAACATTGAATTACCTATATTTTAGGACTGGAGAAAAGGGCAGGCAAAGTGGGGCCCCCCTCAGATTTTATTGAACTTTCGCAAATTCAACAAACGTTATAAATTCATTAATTTACCTGTCTCAGGACATATTTGACAACAGATTAACTATGCGGACAAAGTGAGCAGAAATTCGATCAATTTTAAGGGGGGCCCCCTTTTCCCACCTTTTCCCACGTTTCTCATACTTAATTTGTCGTTACAAGTCTCCCGACGCGAGTGAATGAGTAAATTGTCAAAGATTGTTAATTTTTTAAAAAGAAAAGACAGTTTATCAGGGGGCCCCACTAATTTTTCCGGCTCTCCCCTGCAAATCTAATGCGTAGGCGTTTCGAATCTCGTTACGTGCGTAGGCGAGGTCGAGTGTAGGACAATTACGAGACCGGCGCGTACGTTCTTATCTGATCCAACATGCCAATGAGTAGAAAAAAGGTCGTTCTCGAATCGCCGAAACCAAAAGGTGTGAGTCCCGAATTCGGACGTTTATTGTTTTAAAAACTGACAGGATGACAAATAGCGTCGTACCGAGTAGTATAAAATTATCCATGTACACGCAGATCGGTTTAGCCGCTGGTCAAGCCGAATTAGTCGCAGGTACGACGACAGGTACCCGGAGATGAGCGCCGATCGGCGGGGTTCCCGAGGCACGGTGCCTCTTTCGATATTTTAATTAAAAATGGAAGACGGAGTCCCGATCGGCTTTGTCCTCCTCGTACCTACCGCGATCATTGCTCCACATTGTGCCCCACTCACAATGTTGTACCTAACTGTACAGTAACACCGATGGTCGAAACAATCGACGACATACCTGGGGGTCTCCGCGTTACTCCGAGATGGAAATTTTTCTAGGCTCGAAGCGCCTCTTGCGCAGGCTCTGCGTTAAATCGCAAGTACGACGACGGGGCTTACAGTTACCTACATGCGTCGAGTCACTGTCGTAAATTGTTTATTACTCTTGACCGGTCCCGGTCCCCGGCTCCATTATATTATAGGTGTGATATTCTGCACTCGGAAAATACCCTCAATATTGTCTGGCATCGGGGTTAAGCGGACGATGGTAAAATTTACTTTTCTTTTATTATTCTCACTCATTCAAGTATACGATGGTTCAATACCCGGAAGACTTCGTATACTACAAACAAGCTTGAACAACTCCTAGTATCGTCCTTGTGTCCATTATTCAATCAATTATCGTCAATTAGCGTCGATACTAAATCTAGGTATTCGGAGTTGTGACCAGTGATGCAGTTCAGGTTAAAAACTATTTTCTGCAATTGATGTTCTACTGGTCCACACTTTTTCTCACAAGTTTTTACATTCAATAACCCAAGTAAACTCATATCGTTGTATATTTGGTGGTAGTTCGGTCCGATGACAAGTTCCAAGTTTCTCATCGCTCTTGACTTTTTGTGACATGTATCACTCTCAATCTACATCCGAACTACATCCTCACAGCTCAATCCTTTCGATGCAATAATTATAAGAGGATTAGGGGTCAATTTGTTCTTTTCAATTTTCTTTTACTTGTAAATTTGTTTAACGGTTTTTTTCTCTTTTACCTGACGTACCGAGTATGAGTATACAGACGGTATACCTACAAAATGGTTTCGGCTGGTTATATGAGTAGGTAGGTAAAAGCGGCAGGTATAATTACAATAAACTTCCGTGAAATCGTCGCACTACCCGTCCAGTCCTTAATGGAAGAGTGAGGAGAAAAGATAGTCGATCCAAGTACACAGAGAAGAACAAGGACAAGAATATTCCCAGAAGATAAATGAATTCAACTAAACTATACGTATATGTGTTTCAGTTTGGGAATGCGGGGACAATGGGCATACCTACTACCCCATATTTCCCTTTGTCTTTCCACTTGTCTTCGAACCGGGAAAATCTCAAAGCGAGTCGAACAATCGGTACACGCTGTGCAAAGAAACGCTTCGACCTTTCATATTCGCGAAGAATTGATTATTACTGACAACCGCTAGACTGACAAGCGGACGCAGAAATCTGTTTTCAATTCTCATTATTAACGTATGCGCATTAATTAATTGGCAGTGTCCATGTCCACGACTATTCCGAAGCCATAAATCGCTATCCAAGACGTAACACGTACCGCTCGATTTGATTCCCTCTGTATAAATTACGTGTGCCTACCATATCACAGAATATTTTGGTCAAGATTTTTGTTGAATTTTAATTGCTCCGTGTTTATGAACGAAACCGATTTCGCATGTGGAATGCACACGCGATATATCTGCGCCCTGCTTTCGGAATTAGGATTAGTTTAATACGCCTCGTGACACAGTTTCGCCCTCGAATTATAACGACGCTCGTGTCAACGGTAATAAATTCGACAATTACAAATTTAAAAATAGGTTAAGACACTGATACATTTTATGACCCAGGAGTATAAAATCGGCTAATCGTTGCAGCTGTGAAACCGCGATTATGATACGATTTTAATGTCCAACAGAAATCTGATTAACCGATTCATTATGAGTAGCGTTAAACAAAGACGAGGATCGAAATGCGGGCCGGCTACGTAGGCAAGGCTTATAAATGGAATGACGAAATGAACAGAAAATTTATTGACCACTTATAAAAGTAACATCGTTCAAACGGTGAGGGCGATAAACATCTTGTCTCTTTATACCTTTTGGTTACGCTTTAAATTTTTCCTCCTTATAATATACAGCTACGTGTCTATACGCGCAGGTATAAATACAGGAACGGATAATAATAATTGATATATCTAGCATTCCTTTCCTCTCCGTGTCATGCGATGATCGTTTCTTCTGATCCACGTAAAGGGTGCACACCGTTAGAAATTTCTGTATCGAGTATCATAAAAATGTATGTGAAGCAATTAACATATACTTTGTGTACATCAAAATTCCACTTTTTCAATATTTCAATGTTCATATAACAGTTTTGAAAATTAAAAACCATTCGAAAATTTCATAGCCAAGATTGTACTAAATTTCATATGCAGAATGTTTTGAAATTTCGGCTGAATACTCCTCAGCTACAATAATTGCCGAATCGGATCATAAAATATTGCAGAATGAACCAAAAAAATGTAAATTTTGCGCTTTCAATTGGATGGACTGTTGATAATTGATTGAAATACCGCCTTTTCACGGAAAACTAAAAAAGAATCATATAGTATGTTTCGAATCTCCAAAACAGTTTCATAAACTCAATAGAACCATATCAATATTGAGATACAGTGATTGAAAACTCGGTATGATTTTTCAATATTAAGACACAAATATGAAATTTGAAGATGTTTTTAAACATTAATTTCATTTAAATCACCAGGAATTGGAAATTTAATTCCTGTTTGTAGAAGAAATTTAATGATATTTTCAACAGTGCAGCTACAAATTATCGAACGACAGACAAAGGATCGAAAAAAGCGTCTTATATGACCGGATGGCTGGTCGATCCTGCCAACCCCTGGATTAAAATTCGTGCGGTTTCGTGTTAATTCCTCCGTCTTTCGTCTGCTTCTTTTTTTAACTGACTTCAAAGAATTCCGCACGATTATTTCACGGAGCGCGACCTGCGCAAGCTATAATAATTATAACGACGTGTAACCCATGCGCGGCAACGGCGGCCATTAATTGGCGGACATCTTCGTTGCCCGTTCGAGCTGCTTTAATGATCAGACTGTAAAGATGTTTTCTATTTCGAATATTTTCTTCTTCTTTTTCTATCTCTTCATTTTCTTTTTTCTGCTTTTTACGACGCGTCCATAAAGCCTCGAGGTTCCAGTCTCGCGGCCCGCTTGCAGCCCACGTTCGTGTCCTCAGCCACGCCGGCTCTCGTTGCATCGAAATATACATTGAAGATCGGTGAACGGATGAATAATTGTGAGAATCTCGTCGCTCTCGAGTCGGATTACAGAGTTTATAAAGCGATAAAGAAAGTTAGGGTTACGAAGAGAGACGGAAAGCGAACTGTGTGAACAGTTTTGACCAGATTTCCACATTTTGAGGATACGTCTCCACCCAATCAAATTTTTGTCAGTGCGATATCTCGAGAACGAATTCACGGATTTATATCAAATTGGGCTCAATCGACGCGGTTTTTCTCAAATTAAGATCTATTAGATTTTGGCTACGATCGACTCAGCACTTTTTGAATTATTTGAATAACAATGTTCTAAAAAACTCAACAAAAATGACGATATCTTCAGAACGGATTAACAGATTTGAATGAAATTTTTTGGATCGCTGATCACGAATCTCAAGTCAGATTTGCAAGATTCGAAATTGCGGATCCAAATTGCTGTGAAAAACCCTAAAAACATTCTAAATCTCATGAAAATTGTCACTCGAAGCTTTTTCTTGCAAAATGCAAAATATCTGAAGATAAAAGAAAAGTGTGTAACGGTCTCCCGTAACGTAACCCGCTTGTTTCTCTCCATTCCGCGTGTGACGGAGTAAAATGGCGGATGTCCTGAGCCGGGGTTATACAACTCCTCGGCTTTCGGTTCGCGGGGTTACAACACCGTTGCGGGTAACTCTAGGGCACCATCGGGCTCACCGGCTCTCGCTATCATAACTTTACATAAAATTAGTGGCTAAAAGCCCGGGATCCAGACCGCGGCGGAGGTTCGAGAGGAAACTCTACAACGCTCGAACAATGAACTCTGCGCAATGGACTCGCGGATCATAATTGCGGGCCATCATCGTTACATTTACACTCGATGAGCCGCTCTCGCTAACCACCGCATATCATGATACCATTCTACACCCTGTCGCGTGTTCCTCGATTAATTGCAGCTAAATTGCAACCATCAGTCTAAAGTCGCTTCAAAGCTACGTTCTCGTTTGTTTCTCAACGATTTTCCCACGCAGGTAAGAATGAAAAAAGGTGCGATAAGAAAGTTATCCCCGTTTCTTCGAACCAGGATCTCGCACGTATGCATCCTGTACCCCACGATATTTGCAGCGTTCGGAACTACCCTGCGGTCATCGAGTCCCTCGTCTCGCTGTTTCTGTGTTATTTAAATCCAGGATATCCGAGTCTGCGAGAGCGAAAGAATTCGGTGATGCGAGCCTTCCCGTTGTTTGTGGTGTAACCGTAGCAGGTAGAGAGAAAAGAACGTGATACAGATAAGCGGAGCGGTTCTTTAAACCGCGGGATCGTTCCACCAGTGTAAGACGTCTTTCCGAGATAACGTGTGATTCTTTATTCTTGATGTATGCGTTGCGGCGCGGTGCGTCGCCTTCGCATCACCTCGAGCCGGTTGCAGGTACGGCAACAAGAAAAAAACCGGAATTACTCGCGAGCAGCAAGTAAAAATGTTACACTCGTTTAATTTTACAACTGGTTGGTCAGATGTGGGTGAGGTGCCCGTATTTATAGACGAGCATAAAATATCTCATACCCGACACATCCTTTCGCCAAAGTATATGTATTATAGCTGTATAAACAAATCGTAAATATATTCCTGAAAAGCTATTACTTACAATTACGGCCGCTGACACGCGACTTCTTCCTCTCTTTTCAGTCTTTACAGTTTCCGCGGGTTCTACAACGACGTTTGATCCATAGTGCGGACTTGGTTTTGGTGCTTTATTACACTTTGCAACAAACAGCTCTCGAGATTCCATTGAGCAACGATTTACCGTGGGCGTTGAGGCCACTGTCACATTCAAGTCATTATTCCTCAGTGAGAAGTTAGCCTCTTAGTCAAGGTCGTTTACTCGGTTCCCAAATGCCAAACAGGCGAGTTTTGAATGGCTCTTGTCCTTGCGCCATTAGCCACAGCGGTTGCTTTTCACTTTTCAGTCACAACAATCGTTAAATATGACGCAAAGTGATTTACAAGACTTTTCACGCCGCGATGTCTTCGTCAGACACGAATCACCGCATCTCCCTATACCTACAACAGAAACGGAACGGAAATATTCCGTTTTTCCAAACAAACTTTTTTTTGCGAATTTCTTTCCTAAATACATTCACCTATCAATATCTGCAAAGATCCGATCCAAATCTGATTTTTAAAGTGTTCTAATCCGGGCCCAACGGTGATAGGCTGTAAAAATTATCCTAAACTTGGAACTTGTCATCGGACCGAACTACCACCAAATATGAAACAATATTAGTTTACTTGGGCTACTCTTTTTCTGGAGTCGTCAATTGATGCGCAGCCTTTTACAAATCTTGGATCATCTCAAAAACTAATTTTCACAAATTACTTTCATATTTATGAAAAAATAACGAAAAAACGACAAAAAAAGTGCCTTTTCGGAGGTAATTATTGTTTCAAACTTCCCTTTTGAGAACTCTTTCGCTGTACAACAAATTTCCGACGTGAATCTACTCTTCCATCCATTCTGATATTGGAAAAAAATAGAGATTGCTGTAACTCAAGTTCTTCATCGCCGGTACCAATTCCAGCTCAGGGTGCTTCGGAGTCCTTTCGGGTGCATCGCATAAAATTTTCAGCTTACATGGATTACATATTGTGTTTGATTGCTTAGTTTTAAATGTAACAACTTGTGAGAAAAAGTTGGCCTATCAAATCGTTTTCAACCCGAACTAGATCCTTAATTTTCTCGGTACTAGCTGTTACAATAAAGTGCAACAATGTGGGTGCATTTATTCCCCTGTACCGTTCGTTCCATTTCCAAAGAGTGGAGGACTCGAGTGCGGAGATTATGGGTTCAGGGTGGGTGTACATAGAGCAGCATTTGGGATTTTACAACGTTCCCGAACCGTAGAATCGGAGTCTTTTCAATTCGTCGTTAAACAATGTTAATTTTACAACCTCCATGGTCTTTATAATCTTTGTCGGTAGAGGTAGAGGTAGAGGTAGAGGGTAGAGGGTAGAGGGTAGAGGGTAGAGGTAGGTGCCCATTACGGTCGCTCAACTTCGACTCACGTTTCTCGCAGTACATACCCAGCTCCCATCCAGGTAAACCCCGCGCTGCAGTTTCGCAGTACCCACCTTTACGACAAGACCGGATCCGGCGACTGGCTTAGCTGGCAGTAAAAAAATATTACGATCCGTACGGGGGTGGAAACGTTTCTGCAACGTCCAGCTCGTAGAAACCCGGCACGGAGGAGGTTCGGCCTCGAAACTGCCTGCGGAAGTTCTAGCAATACGACCGGCATGGGCATGGGCACCGAGCGCGGGCCGATTTTATAGCACCGCACTTAGAGGTATTAGCCGAAGAAACGAACAACCTAATACATTTTAGTTGCCTACAAAGATACGGAAACCTTTCAGATAATCCCTGACGCTTTGACCCGGAGCTGCTGTACAGTGTATTTGTATACCGGGGGTATTAAATGCACCCTCCGTAGTCCATTGTGGAAGAACACTTCATGCATACCTTGTGCATTTTTTTTCAGGGGGACCGTCGGATTTTTTTAAATTTTTTCTGTTTTAGTGGTATTGTGGTAAGGGATTGACGAGTATTACAGAAATTTGATCGATGATTTGTCTGAGTGATTATCACTTTCTTCGCGCAAAAGTGTCCCGACTGTTTTCTTCATTCGAATGAAATTCATCCCGATAACGACGAAGAATTTATTCGATTTTTTATACAAATTATGATTTCTGCTGTATTCTCGGCGAATTTTGGTTCATTAGATGAAGGAATTGGATATTTTCGCTCCGGTGAAATATTAACATGACTGCAGTATATAAAAAAAAATTCATCCCTAAAAGTACGGACTGATCAGGTAAACTTGAAAAATGACGTTTTTGTCTTTTTGTTTTCTTCATCCCTTTAAGGAAGTTGAATGGATTTTTCACTAACTATTAAATCCATAATTGTCCAGTTTCAGGGTGTGTATCAAATTCGAAGTAGCAATCTGAGTTACACAAATAATTTTATTCAAATTTGCAAACAAATTTCTAATGTTACTAAACTTTCACGGCCTGAAAGGTCGAAAGGTCGAGAAATGTGTTTGAATTTCACTCGATTGTGTGTAGCGAATTCGTGTTATCTGTATATCGTGAAATCATGAAAAAAAACCTGCCAAAACAGTCCGAATTATTGTTGTTTTTTGTATTCATATCCCATAGATACAAGAAGAGTGTTTGTGACACTTTGCTTCGGTCGTACGATTCGTTTCAGGCTGTCGAGACATTCCAGCCATATATCATTCTTTTTCGAGAACGGGCCGAGAACCCGTTTCGTGTATTTCAAAGAATTTTATTCAACCGTTCGCTGCATCGTGTTTATTGGTTCAGGTAACCGTGAAATACGCGCGGTTCCATAACACGCAAACATACACGCGTGTGTTTCGCACTTTTCACTCGATGGGCTTCAGGCATCCAGGCTCCATGTTGGAACCATGGACCGTCGCATCCCTCTTCTTATTGGAGACTCTTCGACCCCGGACTCCGCCTATGAGGGGACCAGGTGCTCCGAAGAGTCCCTCATTGTATCTCTGAATCCTGACGTTTTTTAATCGTATTTCTTCTTTTTACCGCCCGTTGAGACTCTGCACCGTCTATTGTGCCAACATCCAAACATCGCCGCGGTCTCGGTTCGTTAAAACTTATATGACCCGCAACAGTGCAAGGGACGGGCCCCAGACAAGGGCTGTAACCAATTTTTGGGCGGTTTTTAGATCGAGACGATCCTGCGCGACCCGAAACCTTACAGCATCGCTTGATCAACCGGTTCACCAACTTTCACACCTCGTCAGATGCCTCGACGTTTTTTGACCCAACGATCTTACAGATTTTATCTACGGACACGGTCGACTGGATTTCAGTCATTCCTCATTCCTGTCGATGTTGTTTGTTCGAAACTTCGGTCGTTAAATTCGTTTCATAATGTTAGAAATAAGAGTCGTAATCGTCGTGGCTCGTGATCGAATGATCGTCGGTCGTCGGTTAGTGGATAATCTTCTATACAGCAGCTTGACGGGAAGATGATAACGTGAACGAACTTTTATGATTTACCATTCGAACGGTTTAAACTTTGGAGCCGCTTAACTTGTGCCGGTAAAACAGTTACGACGCATTGTACCATGTAGGACTTGGCCAAAATTTCGATTCACTCGGCTGAAATCTTGATCATTCCGTATTCCACTGGCTACCTACCTCACATATTCTCGTACTTGACTCGGGTTCATTCCACTTTTTGATTCGCTGTCCGCTAGGCTTCGGTCATGATGGTAACTGCGAAAAATAAGAGAATTTGCTTATCCGTCGGTAACTAGAACACTCCACTCACAATCAATTGGAAGTTTCATTCACATACAGGAGTCATGAAATCACTTCCCATTTTAGTAAAATTATTAATTTACAAATACGATGAATTTACGACTCAATTTTGTAAAATTCATCCACAATTTCGTATTTTTAGGACGAATGTACAGTGATATTGAAAATTTGTCCCTAAATTCAAAGAACATGCATAGCGCTTCGCTCTCCAATACTAAATTTGTAAATTTGCAAGACTTTCGTGTAGTTAATGTGTACTAAATTCAGAATCATTTTCACAGTGTAGGATCTATGTGATATAGATTAGACTAGACTGGACTAGACTAGACTAGACTAGACTAGAATTCTTCGACGACGTGAGAGCATGAAACCTGGGGCAGGTAGTTAAGCTTGATATTCACGAAAGTTAAGTAACATCTGAAGCAGTGCGGTTCAAAAGCAACGAAACTCGAAGAGTATCCCGTCTATGTTACCTGGAATCAAAAAAAGAATTCCGAGAGCTAAAATCGGAATTGGTTTCGTCTATTAACTATTTTGTGTTAAGTTTGAGACCGAGGCCTGGATCAGCAATGAGCGTGAGCAAATAAGTTGTACGTGTGCAGTAAAGGGTTCCATACGAGTTCTGCACTGTGTCTGTCAAGCTGTAGGGGAGCAGCTGCGAATTGAGTAAATATAAAACAATTGGAAGCTGTTTATCCTTATCCATTCATATCAGACGTGCGGCATGAAGTGTCACAACATTAGATAAAGTATCATTGATCCAAATTGAGACATTTGTCACGTGTCACTTCTTACAGCTTCTGTTCCAAGTTTACAGAGGTCAGTTTATCCGTCTCGGACAACTGATCATAAAAATTATATCGGTAAGACGACCTTTGAATACCCTCTGCAAGGCCGAAATTATATATCCATGCTTTTGCTTCATTAACGTATCTCGTTTGAAATATCATGCATGGGAATGAATTGATTTCTCATGTCCGAAGGATGTTTGGACAAGAATTCATTCATTGGAAGGACCGAGGTTTGTTAGCATTGGATCAATGCGAATGCAACTGTCAGCTCCAAATACAGGAAAAAGTAATCATTTATTCAAATAATGTAGGAGTTGCATTACATCAATGAAATTATCAACATGACGTATCGCTTGAGTTCAAAGAGACGTTCTCTGTCCTAGTCGGTGAAATAAACGTCGACGGAACTGGGTAACTGACCTTCAATTTGATCAATTTCAGACAAAGTATTATTGGCAATAATTAAAGAGTCAAACTTGTTGAGTCCGGCGAACAAAGTGCTCGATAACGAGTGAATTTTGTTGTAAGACAGGTCGATGGATTCCACAGACGTGAGTCCTTGGAATCCACCAGTATGGATAGTGGAGATCTCGTTGTGACTAAGGTCCAGCGTTTCCAAATCAGCAAGTCCAACGAAAGCGTTCGAATGGATGGTGATAATGTGATTATAGGTGATTGCCAATCTTTCCAGTTTCACCAATCCCCTGAATGCCTCTCGTGGAATAGAAGTCAGGCTGTTGCTATTGATGTATAAGCTTTCGAGCTTCGTCAACCCCTTGAAAGTGTCCGGGCTTATTTCCGTGATGTTGTTCGAATCCAGACGTAGGTATGTCAATCTCCCAAGACTGGAAAAAGACTCGTCTTCGATGGTGGCTATTTTATTCTCACCCAGCTCCAGTTGAGTCACGTGGGGTAGTCCGTGAAAAGTGCTTCTATTTATCGAAGTCAGATAATTGGTGTTCAGGGACAATCTGGTCAGATGTGATAGTCCGTTGAAAGTTTCATCTGGAATCTCGACGAGCTTGTTGTTGGTCAACTTCAGATCTTTGAGAACCGACAGTTCTTGGAATAAATTGGGGATTAGTTCGATCTGATTGTTGTCGAGCAATAGCGCGGTCAAGTTTGGCAGTCCACTAAAGGCTCCAGGTTGTAGAGTAGAGATTTGATTATTCGTAATCATCCACAATGACGTGATGGACAGATCTTTGAAGGCTCCAGGTGTTATCGATACCAAATTCAGGTCTTCAATGAGCAGACGATTTTGATGACGTTGTTCCGTCACTTCGGTCAAAACACCATCCGAGTGACACACGTTGAAATTGTCGAATAGAATTTTGCACGTCGGCGCTGCTTCGGCCAGCGCAACAGCCAAAAGAAGATGTCCTATCAACGCGAAACGAAACATGACTGACTCTCTTGATTCTGCTTGCTTCGCTGCTTATTGCTACCCAATTCTGCTATTTATATGCAGTCAAAGAGTAGATGTCATTCGAACTTTAGCCTCCTCAATGATATTCACACTGCATGCACGTGTCAGGATCAGCCGAGTTCATTCGGAGCAATCTCTAATCAATGGAATAAAAAGGGGTTTTTATCAATACTTATCATACCTAGCAGGGCGCTTACAATACGTCAAGTATAAGGAATTCCGGTCACGTCCCGTCAGGGTCCCCTCTGGAGTACCTCAAGGCTCGTATCTAGGCCCCCTGCTCTTTGTCATTTTCGTCAACGACATCTCCTCGTGGTTCACCCACTCGAAATTCCTGCTCTACGCCGATGATCTAAAAGTTTTTAATGTGGTCAGGGGTGCTGGGGATAAGGCCAAACTTCAAGCGGACCTCGACAGAGTCTGGGCTTGGTGCGGGGAGAACCGTCTTTATCTCAACTTGAGTAAGTGCAAGTCCTTGCACCTCACTAGGAAAAGGGACGTAGCAAGGAACGCGAGTATGTGCTGGGTAACACCCTGCTCGAAAACGTGGATGTTATAAAAGACCTAGGTGTCCTCTTCTTTCTAGGTGACAGACTTCCAGAACGTGCTGACTTTTAAGAGTCTGTACCTAACGCTGGTTCGTCCCTTGCTGACGTACGCCTCTGAGGTGTGGACACCACTATATGCACGGCACACTGGGAGACTGGAAACTGTCCAACACAAATTTCTTATGTAAGACTGGCTGCCCACAAACTTGGTCGACCCATGCGCCGCGAGGACCACGAATACACCGCAATATCTGTACTCCTTCAACTGCCAACCCTGGAGTCCCTGAGAAGCCTGAGCGACCTGTGCTTTCTGCACAAGCTGCTGTCAGGGTCTACAATCTGCCCTGCTTTACTAATGGAGGTCCCAATACACGCTCCGTTAGGAGTACGAAGAACTGTTGACGTTTTTTATGTGCCCACTGCCAGAAACGTGTTCTCGGCTCGCTCTTCGATTCATCGAATGACGTCGACAGCGAACAGAGTACCTAATTTGAACATGTTTGGGGTGTCAAACCTGGTGCTCCGCAACAACATAGCCAGTGATATTCTAAAGTATGACTAGGATTCACTCTTTTGTGTCTATAGGCTTGTAATCTCTGCTTCTGATTTTACCTAATCTCGTCTTAGACTGCCCCCCTGTGTTAGATATACATAATTGTATTTTAATTCATTTATATCGCCCGTTATATTTTGTTTAATGTTATTATTTTATAAATAAATAAATAAATAATCAAAAATAATTATAAATAAATAAATACGTCAGCGCTGTCGAAATATTTAAAAAATAACACTACACGAAATACATTCACCAGTTTTACTTAGAAATTACAGAAATTCGTTCACAAGTGTACAAAGCACAGAATACGCGACTCGGACAAGTATAAATCATCAGAAAAATACATAGATTTCTCATGACCGATGGATGTTTGGACAACGATTTATTTGTTGGAAGGGCTGAGGGTTGTTGCCATCGAACAAGATGAATAAATAAATACAATTTGGCAGCTCCGCGTATAGAAGACAATAAATCATTTATTCAAACAATGTGGGACTTGTATTAGATACATCAACGAAATGATCAACATGAGTTCGAAGAGACGTTCTCTGACCTAGTCAGCGGTAAACTCAACGTCGACGGAACTTGCTAACTGACCGTTAATTTGATCAAGCTTGTTCAAAGTATTATTAGCTATGATCAAAGTATCCAACTGGCTGAGTCCGGCGAACAGAGCGCTTGATAACGTGTAAATTTTGTTGTAAGACAAGTCGATACTCTCCACGGACGTGAGTCCATCGAATGCACCAAGCTGGATATCGAAAATCTCGTTGCCACCGAGGTCCAGAGCACCCAAACCACTGAGACCAACAAAAGCGTTCGAAAAGATTGTTGTGATCTTGTTGTCCGTGATTTGTAATCTTTTCAGTCTCGCCAGATCTCTGAATGCCGCACGCGGAACGGATGTCAGGCTATTTCTGTTCATGTATAAAAATTTGAGCTTAGTCAGCCCCCCGAAAGTATCGCGATTTATTTCCGTTATCGCGTTATCGTCGAGACGCAGGCTCTGCAGTTCGCCAAGATTCGAAAAAGACTCGGGCGCGATACCAGCTATTTTGTTGCGATTCAGTTCGAGATGAAACAGCTTGGGGAGTCCAGAGAGGGTAGTTCGATTTATCGAAGTCAGATCGTTGTCGTGGAGGTACAGACGAGTCAGAAGAGATAATCCATTCCAGGTACCGTCTGGTATTTCGTCAAGCTTATTATTGGCCACGTATAAAACCTCGAGCTGCGGTAGTTCTTGAAACAAATTGGGGATCAGTTTGATCTGATTGTTGTTGAGAAACAGGCTGGTCAAGTTCGGCAATCCGCCAAACGCTCCAGGTCGTAGAGTAGAGATGCGATTATTGGTCACCAGCCACAACGACTCGATGGACAGGTCTTTAAAGGCTCCAGGTTGTATCGATACCAAATTTAAGTCTTCAGCCAGCAGGCGATCATTATGACGTTGTTCCGTCACTTCGGTCAAAACACCATCCAACTGACACACGTTGAAGTTGTCCCATAGCATTTTGCACGTCGGCGCTGTTTCGGCCAGCGCAACAGCCAAAAGAAGATGTCCTATCAATGCGAACCGGAACATGACTGACTCTCTTGATCCCGCTTGCTTCACTGCTTGTTGCTACTAACTTCTGCTATTCATATACAATTACGAGATAGATACATATCATTGGAACTTTAGCCTCTTGAATAAGATTTGCACTGCAGGCACGTGTCAGGATCAACCCAGTTCATTTGGACCAATCTCATAATCAGTGGAACAAAAAGAAGTTTTTATCAATAGTTTTGACGTCAGCAATATTTCAGATAACACACAAAATAAGTTTAATAGATTTGATGAACATTTTTTACGCTCGGAAAGAAATTGGAGGCAATTCATCCCAAGTACCAAAAAGACATCGGTTGGGGGACCTCTAAATGTCCTCTGCAAGGTGAAATCAAATATCCGCATGCTTCAGTTCGTCTATAGGCGTATCGCGTTTGAAGTGAAATGGGAATAAGTAGATTTCTGATATCCGAAGGATGTTTGAACAGCGATTCATTCATTGGAAGGACAGAGGTTCGTTAGTCTTGAGCAACATGAAGCAAAAAAATGCAACTGGCAGCTCCAGCTATTGGAAACAAAAATCATTTATTTAAAGAATGTAGGAGTTTCATTACATTGACGAATTGATCGACATATATGCATATTGCTTGAGTTCGAAGAGACATTCTCTCTTCTATTCATCGATAAAATAAACGTCGACGGACCTTTCTAGCTGACCGTCAATCTGATCAAGTTTGTTCAGGGTATTATTAGCTATCATCAAACTATCCAACTTGTTCAGTCCAACGAACAGAGTGCTTGATAACGTGTAGATTCTGTTGTAAGACAAGTCGATAGTCTCCACAGACGCGAGTCCTTGGAATGCACCGGGATGGATAGTGGAAATCTCGTTGTGACCAAGGTCCAGCGTATCCAAATCAGCAAGTCCAACGAAAGCGTCTGAATATATTGTGGTGATTTTATTATATGTAAGGTATAATGATTTCAGTTTGGGCATTTCTTTGAACGCTCCGCGCGGAACAGACGTCAAGTCGTTCCTGTCGATGAATAATCTGTATAAAGCTTAGTCAGACCCTTGAAAGTGTCGGAGTTTATTTCCGTTATGTTGTTGGAACTCAAATGCAGGGCCCTCAATTCACCAAGATCCAGGAAAGACTCAGGCGCGATACTGTCCATTCCATTGTTGTCCAGATGTAGATTAACCAGCTTCCGAAGTCCACGAAAAGTGTTCTGATTTATCGAAGTCAGATCATTTTCGTACAAGTACAGATGAGTCAAGAGAGATAATCCGTTGAAGGTCCCATCCGGAATTCCGGTGAGTTTATTATTGGGCAAGTATAAATCTTCGAGTTTCGGTAGTTCTTGAAACAAATTTGGGATCAGTTTGATCTCGTGATCGTGAAGAAGGAGGCTGGTCAAGTTCGGCAGGCCAGCGAATCCCCCGGATTGTAGAAATTTCAGAGTAGATACGCGATCATTGATAACCATCCACAAAGTCGTGATGGAAAGATCTTTGAAAGCCCCAGGTTTCATCGACACCAAATTCAACCCTTTTCCAGGCGATCCTCACTTCTTCGTTCCGTTACTTCGGTCAAAACACCATCCGAATGACACACGTTGAAGTTGTCGACTACAATCTCGCACCTTGGTGCTGCTCCGGGGAACAGGCCAGCAACTGCAGCCAGGAGAAGGTTCGAAATCAATGCGAGACGAAACATGGCAGAATCCCTTTTGCTCGCTTTCGTCACTGGCTATCGATACCCTGTCCCTGCTACTTATATGCAATGCAAGGATGGATATCTTCTGAAGTTTCGCCTTCTAATCAGAGAATATATATTTAGACCAGTCGTGTCCTTCGATCAATGACGAACCATCGGCATAATCTGTACGATAGAAATGAGTTCACGTTTATCAATTTTTTAGGAATCAAAACTGTCGAAATAAAACACACACGAAATTTGAGATAACGAATATAAATACATTTGATGTGACGTTAGTTTGGAATGCTTCAGAATACTTGGCTCGTCGTAATTTCCCTGCTTTTCAATCTCCTGACGGTTTGCCTTATACTATTAAAACCGTTTTTCAATTATGTGCGGGGTGGGAATTAAATGAACGAAGATTGCATGACAATCGTTGGTTTTATTAATTTTCCAGACTAAAGCCTAGATCTACAAAAAGTAAGTAAGCATCTGTTCAGACGTTTTGAAACTCTTGAAATTCCTGTTGGATAGTGTAGATTCACTAAATTAATAAAACTAACGAAATTAGATTGAATTGATTTAGATTAGGCGAAATTGACGGAACTTAACTTGAATTCGGGTTCGAATGAATCTCGAAAATATCGCAAATTAATTTTAACTAACGTGTATTAGCAGGAATTTATTGAGAATGAAGAATTAATTCGATTTAAACAAAATTAATTCGAGTAACAGTGAACTGATTTGTATTACGATGAAATTTTTATTGATTTGAATTATAATGAATCAATTCGAAGTATAGTGCATTGAATTAGTTATAATTGTCGCTGTCAACTGTCGTCGCGGCCATTGCCATTTTAGTTAGGAATAAGGATTTTGTTGTTATTGTTGCGTGAAACAAGGACATTTCGCGATGTAGGTGTTCAGAATTTCATGCAGAATTGCGCTATCATCTTATTTTTCGCTTCTGTTACGCGTAGGCTTTGATATCAGTGGAAATAAGTGACGCGCTACTTGATCGGTAAGGACTGACTACAGCAGCTCTTAAATTCCAAAACTCAAACGACCCGCTTTGCGGGTAATGTAGTGCGAAAGTATTGCGGCAGAGGTCGGCACCGTCCAACGACCGAATTTGTCCAGTAGTAGTCCGGAGTAGGCGACTTCCGCCGGAAGCGGTAAGCGCGCGGTCATAGCGAAGCCGCCCCTCTATGTGCCGTGTGGTCATTGCCAGACGTCAGCCATTCTTGTGGATTCCATTCTTGGCGTGGTGTTTCTCAACCGGTTGGATATCTGATAGATCTATCGATATATTTCGTTATATGTGCGCACGTAGAACGTTTTAATTACACCGGGATTGATTCGACAAGTGATTAAACAGAAAATCAGTCACGATGAGTACCGACAGCATAGAAAAGTTGTACAAGAATTTCGGCATCCTAGCAGATGCCAAAGACAAACTAGCCGAGGTTCGTTACATCGCAACGATCATATTCATTCGTTCAAAATTTACGCTTCATTCACCGTTTTTTTTTTTTTTTTAATCAACAATTTTGCTTTTGTAATCGGTAATTTTACAATATCAACACCAGAAGACTTTCTACGGCGTCCATCCGAACATAACCTACAAGTAGAATCGGCCTCGTCTATAATTTTAATTGTTTACAGCACGAAAAGGAGTACATGGAGATCCTGACCGCGGTCAAAGGATCGACGAAGGAAAAGCGTTTGGCGTCACAATTCATCGCAAGATTCTTCAAGCACTTCCCAAAACTCGCGGATCAGGCGATCGACGCTCATCTCGATCTCTGCGAGGACGAAGACATCGCTGTGAGTATAAAATCCTGCGATTATTCAATATTCATAATCGTAATCTCACGTACGATTTGACGAGCTGAGAGAACTGGTGGAATAAATTAACGCCGAGGCCGCTCCCAATCTCATCGCCTCTAACCTCCAAATTAATTGAATAGGTCGACACTTTATTTTACTTTTAAAACCTGACTAATTTTCATTTTGGTTTTAACATCAATATTTAAGGTTCGGAAGGATTGAAAAACAAGAATCGATATTAATTTAAAAAACAAGCAAAATATTTACAAACGTTTTTTTTTTTTTAATTTATATTGATTCTTGTTTTTGATGAAATAGTTTCTGTGGTGGCGACGAGCCATCGAGCCGCTAAAATAATGTTATCTTACTCCCACTGCCTTGACTCGATCGTTATCTTCGCATAATATGACGATACGTTGAATATCACACAGTAAATTAATCAGAATTTCATTTATGCAGAATTACATAATTTAACGAGGGTAGAACTGCGAATGACTCGAATAACTCTGGCATAAATTGCTCTAATTTTTAATTACATTTATTAATTATTAGGGTCCTTTCACGGCCAAAAATAATGTTTCGGTTATTCTTATGACTATTTCTTATCATACATTTATGATAATTGAATTATCAGCCTGTGCAGCTTCTTCTGTTTGGCCAGCTTCCAAGCGTGTTCGCACAGGTGGTCGGGTCTGCTGGCTAAATACGCTTGAATTCATTCGGTGTAACGAACCGTAGCGGAGCTTGCCAGCTGAACATGAGCTTTATTCACGTCGTTAATCGTGTTATTAGCGACGTATAACGTCTTCAATTTGGCAAGACCAGCGAAAATTCCGTTCGGTAGAGTGTGGATTCTGTTATTGGTCAAGTAAATTTCTTCCACGGATGAGAGTCCATCAAACGCACCGGACTGGATTTCAGAAATCGCGTTGTTCTCAAGATACAGCAGTTCCAAATTACTCAAACCACTGAAAGCGCTTGTTTCAATCGTTGCGATCCTGTTATTGTTCAGATACAGTCTCTTCAGTTCCGGCAATCCTCCGAACGTCTCTCGTGGAACGTTCGTCAAATAGTTATCATTAATGTACAGAGCCTCGAGCTTGGTCAAACCGTTGAACATATCGGGTCTTATTTCCGATATCTGGTTGTAGTCTAGATGAAGACGGTTCAGCTCTCTGAGACTCGCGAAAGAGTTGGGTGCCAGACTGGTTATCTTATTGTTATCCAGCCACAAATACAACAGCGCCGGTAGTCCGGAGAACGTGTTCGCACCTATTGCCGGAATATCGTTCTGGTTCAGGTACAACCACATCACGTTAGACAACCCGTTGAATGTTCCATCCGGTACGTTGTTGATCTTGTTGTAAATCAACGACAGCGACTCCAGCTGGGGAAGTTCTTGGAATAGATTAGGGTTCAGCGTGACGACGTTGTTGTCGAGATGGAGGCGAGTCAGTCTCGGTAGGCCAGTAAACGCACCAGACTTCAGAGTTGAGATATGGTTACCCTGGTATAGGTACAAGTTTGTGATGGACAGATCCTTGAAGGCCCCAGGTTTTATCGAGAGCAAATTCAAGTCGCTGATTTCCAGGCGAGCTTCGTTTCTCTGCTCCGTTACTTCGGATAAAACACCTCGAAAATGACACACGTTAAAGCCATCCTGACTCTTGCACGTTGGCTCTGTCTCCGCCAAAACAATAACGAATAGAAAGTTGACTATCACTGTGAAACGAAACATGGCGAGGTTTCTTTCGATTCTGTTCGCTCTCTGTCCCAAACTGACCACTTATAAGCGCGCAGAAGGGAAAATATCACTTGATCTTTGCCACCGTTATCATTCGGAGTAAAAACATCGACGTTGGCTGCGCGTTTATTTCTTACCGTCCAACTCGTGTTTCTAGAAATTAATCACCAACGATTAATGGTTCCCAGAAGTCTGATGTAAGCAGTGGAAAAAATGTATAGAGTTGATAAAGTACAACGTCTAAATCGTCCCGCAAACTACGTACATTCGTCGATCGAATGCAACTAATGTGTTCGTTTTATTTCCATTACAGATCAGAAAACAAGCTATAAAAGACCTGCCGTCTCTATGCAAGGACAACAGAGAGCACACTGCCAGGATCGGAGACATACTGGCACAACTATTGCTAGCCCAAGACCCAACCGAATTGGCTGTAGTTCAAAACAGTATTATGTCGCTGATAAAAAACGATCCGAAAGGTACGTCTTCCTGTTACATGAATATAGTTGATCGTAGGAACAACATTGATCAATTTCCCGCGTCCTCAGGTGCGATCAGCGGATTCTTCAGTCAGATTTTACACGGCGACGACGGAACCAGAGAGCGCTGCATAAAATTCATAGCCACTAAGCTGAAGGCAGTTGGTCACGACGTGATAACAAAGGAGCCGGAAGATCTGCTGATAACGGAATGCAAGAAAGTGTTACAGGTAAAATTCGGGGACGAATTATGATTTATTCTTCGAAAAGTTCAGACCGTTTCCGATCTAACTCTTATCCACCAACAGGACGTCACGGCTGACGAATTTCACAGCATCATGGAAGTACTCGCCTGGACGAGACTGGGATCGACGGTCAGTGGCCAACAGGAATTAATCGACATCATCGTTCAGCAGGCCGAACTTTCGGTACCTTTTAAACACACGAACGAGGAACAGTGGAGCAGACTCATACTGTGCATCAAACATGCCCTACCATTTTTCAGCGTGAGTTGAACATTCTGGAAGAGCGTAAAAAACTGTTAAATCCGTCGCAAACAAGTTATAATTTTGTGTCTCTGCTTCTACAGTCCCAAGTCGATTCTTCAAAATTCGTTTGTTACATTTGCGTACAAATGTTACCCCACTTGTCTTTGATCACTGGACCGGAGGGCAGAGACCCGCAATTGGAACTTTTGAAACTACTCGCCGAGCTGACCACTCACTGCGGAACTATCGAAAAACCTGAAGAAAAAGTACAGCAAATATACAACGCTTTGATTGTGAGTATATTTCGCGGAGATACGGGATTTGACGATTTTGTGACGCCCTTGGTTGTTACCTTTGTCTTTTTTTCCCCGCAGACCTACATGCCTCTGCCCCCAGAATCGGACCTGCCAGAGTTACCAAAGCTGCAATTCAGTCACGTTGAATGTTTGATGTACACCTTCCACAAGCTTGGTAAACAGATACCGGAATTCTTGACACGCGACACGGATCAATTGAAGGAGTTCAGGCTGAGGCTACAGTACTTTGCGAGGGGGATACAGGGGTACATAAAAAAATTGAGGGAAGCTATAAGCGGTAAAACCGAAGAGGAGCTCAAGTCGGAGGAGAATCAAATGAAAGTAGTCGCTTTGAAGACGACTAACAACATCAACACTTTGATCAAGGATCTATTTCACTCGCCGCCGAGCTACAAGAGCGTCATACACCTTTCTTGGAAGACAACAACGGTCGACAAAAAGGTGAGAATGAATAAATTTTCTCTAAAATTAGGGTCTATCCTCGAATTTTAGATCCCTACAAGTTTTTCTTACACATTTACAGAGCGAAAAATCATCACCTGGACAGAAGCGTCACACTCCCATCACATTTGGCAGCGACAATAGCGCGCCGAACAAACGCAGCAAGGAGGACAAAGGCAACAAGCGAGAGATCTACACGCCTCCGAGTGGCAAATACAGCTCGAACATATCTTCAAATTATGGTGAGTCGAATATCGTTGGAATTAAGATTCATCCGACCTGAGACACTCGTAGTGTTGAACCAATTGACCGACGGATATTCTTCCTGCTCTTCGATAGGCAATCGCGGACGATTCAGAGGCAACAGGTCCGGAGGACGCGGAGGATTCAGAGCCCGCGGTCGTGGATGGCGAAGGAATACTTATTAGGTCTGGATTTCTAACGACCTCGTAAACAACAAGAAAGAAAACAATGAAACATAAGCAATTAATTCGTACGACGTGTGGAAGAATTATAATTTCTACAAAATTTCGTAACATTAAAGGAAAGAAACTCATCGCGCTGTTTTTTTTTTTTTTTCTCGTCGACGGAAAAAAGACTTTTAAGAGAAAAAGAAGAACAAGAGAATTTTGAAAAAAAAAAAACAAATATGATTTCTAAGACAGAAGAGAAAATAATCTATTGAGAGAAGAAACAAAAACGCAAAATATTTTATCCAAATCGTTTCTATTTGTTTGTGATGTACTGCTACTGCTGATTCTACTGTCAAGAAAATACCATATGAGAGATTGAAATTTAATTGGAAATATCGTTTAATCAACACAAGGGTATCGACTCATCTTAAGTAACGAATCATTGAAGAACCATGGGTCAAAGACCAATCGCCCGTTATATCTGGCTGGATGGGACGATATTTGAACTTTCGAAGTGGCCAGCTACGTGGCAAGAGGAAAAGAAAAAATTCATCGACTTGAAAATAGAAGACTGAAAACTCGAAGTGAGAAAAATCAAGACAGAAGAAACGAACAGAGAACCAAGATTGAAATCACAGACAAAAGAAGCCATTGAACGTCGATAGACTCGAACTTTATATTCTACATACAATCTACGATGATACGCCTCCTCGCCTAATCCTGGTCTAGAGTCCGTCTCCTGTATTCCTTCCTTCAGTTTTTCACGTATTTACAGATGCAGTAAAGAACAGCGGGTCGACTCTGCGATGAAAAGCTAATTCGAAGCCAAATACATACTTGACGGATTTACTACGCGGTCACAGAAATTCTGAACTTTGTAACCGTTGCTCTGGGCCTTGCATACATTTTTCGAATTGATAATTATATCGAACAACATTTAAATAACTTTTTTTTGTTCTTTTTTCATTTGAAATAAATTTAAACTTGATTCCACTATTTAATCTACCACGAATGTCCTTATGAAGAATGTGAAATTCAAACGAATGTCTTGGCACTAGGTGAACAAGTATATCTTTGGCTCCATGGATGATTTTTGCCATTTTTGTACACGCTCTAATTTTCAGGTGATCGATCCGAGTGTCTAGCGAATGGTAGCTGCGCAGCGAACGGTGGAGAAAAATATTGAGCTTATTTGTTTCAGATGTTTGCGGTTCTCTCTATCATCATCTCACCTCTGGATCTGGCAGGCGATTGATATACACGAATTTTTCTTTCAGATGATTAGCTGAACCGGAGTTTTTAATGCTTATATAGATGTTTGATTATGTGTTGTGTATGATGGTAGCTCTTCGATAAGGTGAGTTAATAATTGGAGTTCTTCATGACCCACGCTTTCTTTCCCCCCACACCCCTATAATCTGTAGTTTTGTGAATAAATATTATGTCTTTATTATCATTATCCTAATAAAAAGAAAAAAGAAAAAAAAATGCATTGATATCGATTATAATTCTTATCTCGTTGTTATTACCCAATACAATTCCCAACTGTTATTATGATTGAGTCATGAAATGATGATTACAACAGTCTCGTGATAAAAAAAGGTATTAGAAATAAATGATCTTTACACAGATGCAGATTCTTATTGGAATTCTGTATTTATTATCGCATAGATCTCAGATTCCCTTAAACATGATAATTATTCGTTATTAGATCGATTTAAAATTGAGAAATTTGATGGCTCATTTATACAAAAAAATTGATCGATAGAAAGCCGCAATTAAACACGACGACAAACTCAATTCGTGCACGTAGATATCTATTAGTTTTAAATTCGTTATCCACAAATGAGAATTTGGAACAAACAACAATGCTTAGAAAACTAAACGGAACAAACTTGGGCAGAATAAGTATAAGTACTAATTAATTATATCTAAGCTCACTACAATCGATTCTTAAATAATAATACTTAAATTATATCCCTAAATTAATTCTTAGTAAAGATTATTCGACGCAGTCATCTCATCTATGATATCGCACATCATGCGATCACTCGGACAACAAGAATCCGAAGCCTGCTGCTCCAGTCCCAGGGTATCCATGACTTCCATCGCATCCGTGTTCACCGAGAGCTTGGAATCCAGGTCCGACGTGTCCGGGAGCATCTGCAAAGCGTGCTGCAGTATTTCCTGTACCTGAAGAAGTGGGGAAAATTAGGATTAATTAAAAATTCATCTTTTTGATCTTCAATTTGCTTCGTTGGACTCCTCGATACAAAAATTGAAAATTCAGAAGGACTTCGCTTCATGCCAGGCCAAGGTTTCCACGCAGGGGCCACTCAATCCTCTATACCTTGTCCAAATGTTTCTGAAACCGAAGAGCAGTCTCCGTTCTCTGCCTGCGTTGAAGTTCCATCATAACGCGGAGAGTTTCTCTGGCCTGATGCGGCCTGAACTCGTTGAGCAAGTGGTGAATGTGGATGAAGAGCAGACTCAAGTCCTCGACCTGAAATCCCGATCAAATTCTCAGTCCTGAATCTCCGCTGGCATAAAACAAACTATCAACGCTTCACCTTCTCCGCTCTCCTCGGACTGTCCGGACATTGAACCAACAGATCGATGAGATCCAGGAAATTGACGAGCAGGGAATGGTTCAACTTCTTCAGCTCTCGTCTCCGGTCAAAGTGCTGCGGGTACAGCCTCTTGATCCCCTGCGCCTCCAGAGGCCTGATTATCGTGTCGTCGGCGTTGAAGACGTTCCCGAACATGGAATAGGTGTCGTGTATCGCCGGGGGCGGCCTGGGGGCTCTTCCTCGCTGCACATTCTCGTCGGTGTACAAATTGATGTACTGAACCGGCGGGAGGGGGAGGGAGCTCACCTGAGTCGCCTCTGGCGTCGCCATTATTCAGTTTTCAAACGATCTGTAAAAAGTTTCGAGTGAGTCGGGGGAGATTGAGGTTAGGTCGGGGTCGGTTTGAGGTTAGGAGCGACACACGGGATCTAAAAACGCGTAGATTGTGAAAGTGAGCGAACCTGTGGGTCCCGTTTCCGAATATCCTCGTTCGCCAAGACCGCGATGACAATGATCGAGTGAATCCGAACGGCCAGAGTCAGAGAAATAAAACCAAGTAGTTCAGAGTCGCCATTTTGTTTTGTTTACGGTCTGGAACCGGAGTAAATACAGAGGCTGTAAATAGTCGGTGTCGTTGTTTCCCCGAGGTGTTAACAGTCGCGTATTATTCCGTCGCGAATTGAGTCGGTATTTTTTTCACCACGCAACTCGATAGCGGCTCGATAGATCGTTCGACAATCGACACGCTCGTCGACTACCTCGGTAGCGCATTTCCTGTTATTTTTCCGAATATCCGACATCTCGACGTTTGACAGATATTACCTGCCTTCCGTGTACATGCGAGTCCACATACCTCTCTTACTCACCACGTGAACCGTTCTTTTTCTTATTATTCACTTCGTCTGCGGTCTAACGACGCCTAGTTTCGTTCGGTCTGTAACATGAAGTTATAAAAACGGTCCGGTGCATGGTAAGCCCCATAAACTACATCAATTAACACACTCTACTCCGCTCATAACCACACCGCGCCGGGAAAATTAATATCTCGGTATCATTTAGGCTACACGTATACGCGATAGGTATCTTTTTTCTCTTTTTTGCCAACACGAGTTTTACTCAAATTGGATACTTCGCGGTAAGAGAGATCATTATCAAACGTCAGAGGATAACCGCAGTCCGCGACACACACGCGTATATCTCTGTTCAGCTCCCACAATACAACCATGGTATGTTATTTTTGGCGACCTTGCTCACACGACGACAGTTTATCACTAAACAGAGACCGATACGAGCGTATCCACGAACTGATTCTCCTCAAAAGAATTACCGTACAGTGTATACGGTATGCGGAGAGACCCCACAACGTTTAGCTTAGTCGCTTTGTTATTCTCTCGCCGCACGCTGTGCTCTCTGTCGCAGTCCGCAAAATAGTATCAATCGTTTCGTAAACAATAATTTATATGTCAGAGCGATGTATCGTTTGAGGAATTGGTACTCTTTTATTCCCAGTTATGTTCACCGTATCATTATTACGTTCTTATCGAGAGTTTCTTTTGTTCTCTCTTTCTCGCTCTCTCTCTTTCCTCTCTCTCTCTCTCTCTACCAGGGTGGGCATCGCAGGTATGACGGGGAAGGATGGAAAGGCGGAGGCTAGAGGGGACGGTGTCGTCAAGAAGGGTTTTATGACTAAACGTTCGCAAAATAAGAAACGATTCACACCGATCAACTACAAGCAACGATGGTTCGTACTGACTCGTCAACATCTGATATACTACGACAGCGACGGGGAGGTGAGTGAAACTGATAACGATTTAATAACAGGGAAGTTAATTAATTTGATTGTTGGGATTGATAAAATAAAACATATTGCGATTAATTGTTTACACTTGGTTTTCACGTGAATATAGTTCTTAGTATACATAGCGTTTGAATTTCCCGGTCCCGTGTGACGTCACACGGTACCTTTTACCGTCTGATGGCGCTACGGACTACAATCGTCAACAGAATAACATCGCGGCTGAGGTACTGTCTGACGTCACGTGGCGTTTGAAAATCGATCATTTTCAATCACTGAGGTTTTATTCTATAATTTTTCTTCTAGTTTTTTAAAAAATCGTATTCAATTATCGCGCACTGATTTATCATGGATATTTGCGGATAAATAAACGGCTGCCGACAACGTCGCTATATTATGTCCCAAAGCTCGAGGCTTCCGGTCTCTGTTATCTCGCTAAACGGTGTTGCAATTTACAACAACCGAAGGCACGCGAAAAGAGTCCGACTCCGAATTAGAAATTGAAAATATCCCGTGGGAGGGGGGGAGGGGTTCTCACGTGCGGTAATTAGGACCAAATGCAGAAGCGCAAGCGCGCCTTCCTCCCTCCACCCCCCCGGGTAGCGAGGAAGGGTTGGAATACGTCGGCGCCTCATCTCGAGGTGGTTTCAGGGTTCCGCGGGTCTTTCGTACCGGAGGATCACTCAGTCCGCGAGAGTCAGTCGCTCGTGTAATCGACGATAGTCGTTTTACTATTATATTAAATACACAGTATTTTCGAATCTCGGTTCGTCGTCACGCAGATAGAATTTTTTTCCAGTGGTTTTTAGCTCATTCTAACCACCTACGATCTGAGCCACGTGCCGAACCGCGCAGTCTTCCTTCGTGCCTGTCGAGGCGCGGAGACGATAAATTGTTCCGACTCGCGGAAGATCGGGACGGTATTTCGCGCTCGGGATTTCAATTGATAACGCTGGAGGTAAGAGAGAGATGGGAGAGTGGCGAGTTTATATAACGCGAGAATTTCTTCGCCTCTTTTTTTATCCTCTTCGATGAGGCAATAAAATAAGGAAAACGAATGAATCGATCGCGGGTAGCGTACGATGTGACAACTCTTTTTCTTTTCTTTCTTGTTCTCTTCGAGTGCAGATCTTCGATCGCGAGATTCTTGTAAGCCGATTATCGCGTTACATTGTCACCGCGTTCAGAATGGGCTTTGGTTCGCTTTAATCCTCTTTCTCGATGTTCTTCGTGTGCGTGGGATCTGCACACCCTCTACCGAACACATAGAGAAAGAGAGGGGTGGAGTTGGCGAAGATTTGAGGAGTCCCTGTGCGTCCCTGTGCGACTGGCACAAATTCGAAGGAAGTATTTTTTTTTTCATTTTTTTTATTTATTTGAGATTGAAGAAAGGTCTCTTTCAAATATGTATGAAGAGACGGTTAATACGATTGTACGTGCCTCCTTTGAACTCGATTATTCTTATATTCCGCTGTATTGTGTTTTGACAAATGTCGTAAACAAAGTTTTCTTTAAATTACGAACAGATTGAATCATTTTTTTCAATCAATTTACATCTGTTCGAAATTTTGGGAGGTAAATAATTCATTTGATTGAGTTCAAGAAGATGAAAATCGTTCAATCCAATGCTTTTTCTAAAATATCCTGATTGAATACAAAATCTGATGATTTTGAAGTGCAAAAAAATTAAAAAGGCGTCTTTTGAGACCAAATCTGTCGAAATTTGTCGATTCGTTGACAAGCTTGTAGTCTTCGGTGCAGGTTTTTTAGTGAACTACCATAAATTTGCAATTTTAGGGGTGACTATAACGGTTTCTCCCCTACCTGCTTCCGAATACCTGAAATTTCACAGATTGAACCGTGAAATCTTTTCACTGCCTCCGGTAGAACGAGAAGCAACCCCACAATAATTTAACGACTACAAGGGGCTGTTTACGCGTGCCGTGCCACCCACCCCTTACACATTCATCGAAATCGTGCATTATTATGTCACCTTCCTCTCAACGATCATTATTCATTGTTGAGTGAATATAAATTTGCTCACTGTGGATTCGTTTGATTATTTCCTCACTATTTGTATGCCTTAGAAGATATATCGATTAATTTCTTACACAGGGTGATTCAGAATTCGCGACGAATCTTTCACAGGGTAATTCCTGGTCGAAAATGGGATCGAAAGTTTTTCAGTCATTTTTTTAAAAAACGATTTTTTTGGATTCTTAATTAATTTGTTGTTCAAATTTGAAATAACTGACGTTATCGTCGAATCGTTTCGTTAGACAAAAAACCGAAGTAAAATCTTCTGTGAAATAGTCTAAACGACAGGCAAAAAAATAAATGAAGAAGGATACTGAAAGAAATTTAATTGAAAATTCAATCGCAAAATGTGAGAAAAAAAGGGAATGAAATTGACGTTTCTATTCTACATAAATTGAAGAAAAAAGTTTGATATAAATTTAGATTGAAAAAGAAGGTAAAGTTAAAAAATTGAAATAAAAAATCGTTTTTCCAAAAAATGGCTGAGGAACTTTCGATTACATTTTCGACCAGGAATCACCCTGTATGTATATGTACGTATATTTTTTTAACTTTTCCTCTCCCTCGTCTCTTTATCATTCGCCGCATAATTTATAAAAAAAAATTCTTGTTTTTTACTCTTTTAATTTGATTTTTTATCCTCTACAAAAAATAGTTGTACTACCTTTAATCACGAGGCTCATCGATATTCATGGGTATTCATATTCATATTCGTTTCATATTGAACCATGTACGTACGTACATGCATTGCAAATAAGTCTCGCTTTTATTTTTCTCTTTTTACACGTCCCTACGTAACAACATTCCACATCTACGTGTCTCTCTCTCTTTTTTTCGAATACACTCGTCAATTATTACGGTTATTTACACTGCTAGAAGTTTCTGTATCAAGTTTCATGAAAATGTATACATATGTGAAGCAATTAACATGTACTTTTTTAATATTTCAATATTCATATAACAGTTTTGGAAATTGAAAATCATTCGGAAATTTCATAGCCAAGATTATACTAAATTTTATGTACAGAATGTTTTGTTCAAAATTCGACTGAATACTCATATGATGTGGAAATTCATGATAATTTCGCTTAAAAATGGGTTTCCACTGCTACAATAATTGCTGAATCGGGTCATAAAATATTGCAGAAGCAACCAAAAAATGATAATTTAATGCTTTTAATTGGATGGACTATTGATAACTAACTGAAATACCGTTTTGTCACTGAAAACTAAAAAAGAATCATAGTATGTTTCGAATCTCCAAAACAGTTACATGAATTTAATAGATCCATATCAATATTGAGATTCAGTGATTGATAACTCGGTATGTATTTTTCATTATCAAGACACAAATATGAAATTTGAAGCTGTTTTATATTAACTTCATTCAAATCACCAGGATTTGTAAATTTCATTCCCGTGTGTATAAGAAATTTCAAGACATTTTCAACAGTGTACAATTGAAATAGTAATTGCAACGGAATATTGACTACAAATAGTTAATTGATTACGTCGTGTAAATATTTTATAACAATTTCTCTCCTTTCTACATAACGAGATATTCTAGTGTGTTCTGGAACAGAACTCGATCGGTTGCGTCAATTTATCTCGTTATCACAATTATTATTATTGCTATTTATCAGAGGAAAGAGGAAAAGAGATAGAGAGAGGGGGGGGGGGAGACATAGACAAAAGGAGAAAACGCTTCTACGTATAGTATGCTCGATCGTAATTAACGGGACGATCAAAGAGTTTAATCAATATATAAGATAAAATAGAGTTTAAGGAAAGAAAATCAGCGGATAAAAAAAAAAAAGAAATATTATATCATGTGGAGACGGTATAACCTCTCACTGACAATTATTCCACACACGAGATAATACGACTGTAATTACAGATGGGCGCCAATTCGGTCGCACCTGCAGTCACATAATTAGTTCAACTTTTGCTCATATTTAATTAAAAAATGCTGAGATCATATTAGCGAAACTATTTTGCGAGTGCTGCTCGCAGTTTCGTTTTTATAATGTAATTTTGAATGTGTATTTTATAAACGAGAAGTAAAATTGTTCATAATCATGTTTAAATGAATTTTGAAAAAAGTTGTTTTCATACTTCAGAATGGTTTTCATTTATTAGTTGACCGATTCCGGTTTTTCAGGTCTCAAACTGTGATCCGATCAAAATTGAACCTAAAATTCATCATTTTATTTCGTGCACCATAGACGACAACAAGAACAAAAAATAAAATTGTTTCTCAAATAGTGAGAAAGCTGAAATCAAAGGGCTACTTATTCACTCTATAAATCAGCTGTTGGTATTGAAGCAGTGGAAATCAGATAAAGAAATCGCTTCGAAATGGTACGAGATCATTTGAAATTCTTCAAAATCATCATGAAATCAGTAGAAATCAGAAATCGTACGAAATCACAGAAGCTAAAGAATTCACTTGAAGAATTTTAGTGAATAGTCCTTCGGAAATAATGAAATCCAACAACATATTCTTCTTCAATTCGATTCAAACCCTAAAATTTTCCATAAAAAAGTTATCAATTTTCATGTTTTTGCAATGTAAATAATATTTGACGCCAAGAATATTGAATGCATGTCGTTTTTAAAATTGTAATTTTTGTATTCTGTTTAATTTTCGAAAGCGACGCAAGGAACGCGGCCGTATCGCGGTCGAGAGCGTTCACGTGGTCGAGACGGCCCAGCTCGGGGGCGGCGGTGTGGCCGACGCGGCCCCCGGCGAAGCGGGTAGTGCTGGCGGCGGGGGCGGGGGCGGGGGTGGAGTGCCCCCGGGGCTACCCTTCCAAGTCGGGTACCGGGAAGCTGGACAAGAGTATACCCTCTATCTTCTGGCTGCTAGGGAACAGGACAGGGCGGATTGGATTCAAACTATACGAGCTGGTGAGTCGCACGATCATTAAACTTGAATATAATCCATGAACTTTTGATTTTTTTTCTTTTTTTTTTTTTCATTTACAAAGAAGAAAATTTGGTCTTCGTTTCAAGATCGAAGTAATTGTTGTATTGAATCACATTTTCTGCCAAGTGTTTCTC
Source organism: Euura lappo (assembly GCA_018257835.1). Taxonomy (NCBI): domain Eukaryota; kingdom Metazoa; phylum Arthropoda; class Insecta; order Hymenoptera; family Tenthredinidae; genus Euura; species Euura lappo. The sequence goes on along the minus strand of JAEUYN010000006.1, from coordinate 229,085 downwards.
TCTCGATTCGTTTATAGGTACCGATATTAGAATATTAAATATTTTTGTTTTGGGCCGAAATTGATTTGCTGGAAAATAAATTCATTTGCAATTAGATCATTACGAATAAAAAATTGAATTTTATTTTTCGATCAAGGATTTTCAAGTCGCCGTTATTTTATCTCGGTCCTCGATAACAGAGGTTGATAAAATATGGTAATGCTAACGCGTATGTAGTGCATACAGTTATGATCCGTGCCTCGTTCTGCACTGCAGTAATACGGGTAGTAATTTACCTCAGCGTTTCTATATTATATAATTTCACCAAAGTTTCTATTATGTGTATTAGGTATACATACACATCATACCTACTAGACTCTCGTACTTTACGTAGTGAATTTTGTATGCGCCCAGAGTAAAATTATAATACAGTAGTAAATATACCTACGACCTGCACCCACTATAAACGAGGTAATTGGATTGTTTGACCTGATTTTCTTCAACTTTATTTCATTCAATTTCAACGAGATTTTTTCATTCCATTTGGGTATAATTTTTTTTTTTTTCCTCTTGTCACTATTTCGAAAAACCTTCGTTCGAAATAACGTTTATCTGCGTATTGCTAAAATAACTGACCTCCATTTTCGTTTTTTATTCGATACCTACAATTGAAATTGAAATCGTCATGACGAAATTATTTCATACACGAATTAAAAACAAATATATATACATACTGTAGTGCAAAATCTATACAAAGTCAGAGATTTTTATGAAGAAATGTATAAAAAGATTTTCTAATTCTGTAGGTTTTTTTTCGGCCATGAGTTGAAATCGTAGAATAAATAATAAAAAAAGTAAAATTGCGAAGGGTGAATTCTTCTTCTTCTTCTTCTTCTTCTTCTTCTTCTTCTTCTTGTTCAAGTAAGTCTTATTTATTCCATCGACGACTCAAACTTACTGCTATGAATCTTTTACTCCGATCGAAGAAAACTACCCTCTACTCGCGATTCGCGATACCGTAACCGTTTCTCTCTGCAGCTATAAGCTACCTTATACAACACAAATTTAGGATACCGGGGATAGAAAGAATCTTAAAAAATTGTTACCCTCTGCAGTATAACCGGTATTTACGATTCTCCCGATGTAAGATCTTTCATTTTTGTTCTTTTGATTGATATCAAATTTAAATCACATCCGCTTCAGCCTGCGAAATAAAATTCTTCACCGTTTGGTTAGCGAGCGGATATTAAGGGGTAGATTTTCCGATAAGCCAATTGAATCAGAAAAATTAATTACTTCCAGTTTAATACGAAACCTTTCTATAGCTAATGATAATTCAAGTTGAATGAAATCTCGTTTTAGTTCACTACTTCATCAAAGTTTTTTTTCTCGTTTTTCTCCCCCCTCCCTTCCGCTCGCGTCTCGATGGAAAACGCGAACGAAAAGTTTATAGAAAATCTGAAGGGTTGCTCCGGGCCCGGGATAATGCTAATACGTGGTGAATACTTTAAAACTATAAAACGAGAGTTTGATGGCAGTTTGCAATAGTTCCTATTAAGTTTTCTCCATAATTTTTATCGCTTCGTTAAAATCGAGTCGGAGATTCCTGGCGTTGCGGGGTTTGAAAAAAAGTAATTGAAGGATTAAAAATCAAGTTTCAAGAAATACACAATTTTTCCATACAGTCTGTAACATTTTTAATTGATAAAAAATAATTACGACCAATTTATTATTGAGGGAATACGCATAAACTTTATTTCGTGTACAGCATTATAAACTCGACAGAGTCCAGATTACTGTTATCATCATTATCGTTATCATCATTATATTTTTTGTTACACCGTAAAAGCTTCTTGTCAAAGACGCTTCTTCGACCAATTAGCGGTTAATGGCTATGCTAAAATCCCTCCCTCTCTCTGTTGTATAAAATGCTTCAGCTTTTGTAGGATTCACCTTACCTCGTAACCACCTCCACACCTTTTTATTCCCTACGGCAATTCATATTTTTATGTTCTTTGCAATATACCGAGTAAAGTACTTCGGTCACCTTATTCCAGACATTAACGGGAAAAATAAAAAAATTTAAATAACACCTGCCGCCCTTTTTTTTTTTTGGCTCACTTTATTGTCGGCCTCAAAATTACGGATCACAAAAGTTTGACGATCTAATCTACATAAGTTTTGTCTCAATTTTGTGCTGAACAATTTTTATGCCAAAATGTACGTCTACGCGAAAATTTGAATGAATTTTTTTTCGATAAGGAAAGATTGCGGTAATATATTCGTAATGTATGTTCAACATTCTTTGGTAACTCGAAACTTTGATAAGAGGATGTGACGTGGATTTTTGGTGATACGGATCTTCTTATATCTTTATTTTTCGCGACTTTGCGCCGTATACTTTTCGCCGTTTTATCATCGCAACAGCTTCTTCGGTAACTTTGAGGATATCCAGTTCCCTCGGCTAACGTTCCATCAACCTTTTCTGGTGTTATCCGCACGTCTTTGTACACACTCTGTTCCAACCTATTTTTCCTCCCTTATATTTCTACTCATACCATCGTCATTCCGCTCTCCCTCTTCTTCTTCTTCTTCTTCTCGTCTTGGTTCCATCTCTGGTACGGAAAGGTACCTATAGATCGGCGCGCGGCAAAGTGCAGCCCATTATAGCGACTAGATGGACGACATATTTTTTATCCTTCTCCTCATCCCGTTTCATTGTTTTTCTTTTCAGCTTCTACTTTTTTCTTTCTTCATACTCGCTCTTCTTTATTTTCGCACTTACGTCAAACAGCTACTGGGTAATTTTTAATGACGGAGAAAAGGTGTTCGAAGAATTTAAGCATTCAGGGATAACATGGAAAATTGGTTTCATTTAGTTGATCAGAGTGAAAGAAAAGTCGTCGGTTTAGACGATAATAATTGTGCGGTATTTAAAAAAAATTACGGAGCCCTTTCAACGTTTTCAACAAAGTTTGAGTAAAAACTGAACGAGTCTTGAAAAGTCGAGACAAAATTGAACCGTATAGTCTACGAAATATTATTTTCTTTATTTCAAAGTAACTTTTCAAAACTCTCTTTTAAAATACAGCTTTCAAGGATAACAGCTCGAGAAGAGAAATATCGCATTTTTTTTTGTTCTTTCATCGAAAGCTTTGATAGACTGAAAATTTTCTCCATCTGTTATCACAGTCTGCAGCGAAAATCCCGGGCTAAGCGGTCGCTATCACTCCGGACTCTGGAGCGGTAAACGCTGGTCCTGTTGTCGACTGTCAACCCGATCAGCCGAGGGCTGTGATTCTTGCAGCCTGTGGTCATCGAGGCCAGCCGCAGTTCTCGGCACTTCAGCGGGGGTCGGTGGTCAGGCATCTGAAAGACAGAATCCGACGACAGAGGCGAACAACAACCCGGTCGCCATAAGTCAGAACCGATACAGCTCCGGTGAGTCGACGATTCTCATTAGATGAATTTACATTTTACACAATTTTTTCATAAACCGCGGAGTTTGTTTCATGTTTTTTTTTTGTTTTTTTTTTTTGATTCTGTAATTAAACAACCCCGGAACGAAGGTGGGGGAGAAAAGGGAGGGAAAAGGCGGTTAAAACTAATTGCGGATTACATTTTACCTCCGATGATTTAGATCCGAAATTTACATGTTTAAAATTCAGAGTGAAACCGGGTAATTGGTTTAATGTTGCAATAAACGAACAACGGTTTTAAACATCGGGTGGACGGGTTCTTAATTAATCGATATCTCGTTATCCCGCGTTACTCAAATATTCCAATTAAATACACGTTCCGTTTTTAGGGGGGGTCATTTAAATATACACGCCCTTCATCGTCGATCAGCTATTCGATGCAATATAATTTCGACATTTGATTATATCTTCGATCATCGTTTTACCGCGTGACGATGATATAAACGAATCATCCTTGCGGCAAGATTGCGGAATATTTACGCAAAGTTGTACCAACTATTTCTCTAATTGCGGAAACATTGGCATCGAGTTGAGTTTGTTTGAAGACCGAGCACATGGCCTAATGTCCGCGTCCAACGACCGCTGAAAATCCCGAACCACCCTGCGTTTAATCCGACAAGTAAATATGTTATTTACTTTGCGAGCCCAACCCAAACTCGAACCCCACGAGCTTTGGCACATTTCGCATCCAGTGTTTGTGCCCAAAGCCTGATAACTTTTTCGTTTTTCTTTTTTTTTTCTACTGACCTTTCGGTCGTGCGCGATTCGCGCTTGTTTTTGCTAGTCATTGAAACAGTAGACAGATCGGATGCGAACACGCGAATACAAATTTTACACGGTCCATCATTCTGAACCAAAAAATGTAGGCAAACTTTTTGCACGTTCACGCAAAACGAGGAACTAGCATGAAAATCATTGTCACTTCACGCCGTAACTTCAGTTTTGTATCGATTAAACAAAGTTTTTGTACGTTTTTCGTTCTGAATCGAAAAGATTCCGTACGATTATTTGACTTTGAGACCCGGGGTGGGAAAGTAGATTATTCACGATGTGCACGTGCGCCAAAGTTTTCCTTCTTTCTCACACAGCTGTACTTGGAAAAGGAAAATGGACTTTATTTTAACGATATTTTCCAACAAAATCGTTTTTCATGGTCATCAAAAAATGTTCAATTCTTCGTGATTCTATCCTAATTGAGATATTGAAGTTTCCTTATCGTTCGGTGAAGATTCTTTTCGAGACGTGAAGTTGGAACTCGCTGAGACGTTTTTTTTTTTTCTGAACATGAAAGGTTCATTTTTCTTTGTTCTCACTCGAGTCTGAAGTAAGTGGGGTGAATAATTGTTTGAAAGGAATTACGGCAGACGCCTAGACATAAGCTCGATAGCTCACAGAACTATAAATGGTTATTATTTCAGCCGCGCGGCAAAGAAGAAAGTCGAAAAAAACAAAAACTAGTTTGAGTAAGTGGATCTTCGCTCCGAAATTGTTACATATCTACTCATGAGATGAAGCTGAAGCCAGCAGCCAAACGTTTCAATGTTTTCCTGAATAAAATCACGCAGTAAAAATTCATGTCTATCATTTTATGAAAGTATTCCTTTACGTGATATTTGACAAAATTCAAATTATATCATCTCATTGTCTCAATTTCATTGAATTCAGCACTTTTAGCTGCTAGCTTCATCTCACGAGACAGAAAATTACCGGATACATCAGAGTCACGCGCCAGTGAAAAACCCGCGGTGTTCTCATCCACAAATTCCTTCTTCAATCTTCTCCCTCCCCCTGTTATGGTAATCCGAACTAATCGATTACCGCAGATGATAATTCCTCTAGGAGAATCAAGAACTAGGTATTCATTATGAAGAAGGAAAAAGGAAAGAAATTGCACAACCGGGAATAGCCAAGCGACATCTGGCTCTGGCCGAGAAGTGAAAAGCTCCGCATTGCTTTGGTGTTTAACAAGAAAAAAGCCCCGCGAGCCTCCCGTTCTTATTTCCTGCAGCTTCCTTCCCTTTGCCTGCACCTATTTGCCTCGCAAGATGAAAAGGTTCGCTGGCTTCGTAAAGAGAATGAGAACCAGTCGCGAGTTCTTTGTACAATTATTAATTATCTTCCGATCCCTCGATCGTTTTCCTGTTTTTCTTCGTTTCTCGCCCCGATGTTCAATCTAGCCAACGAGACTCGACTCTGTTTGTTCTCCAGTCCGGGAAAATTACTACCGACAATGAATAGAAGTGGCAGAAGTACAGGGTTATATTGTTTATTGGATTTCTTTCGGCTTCTGTGTCTGTTATTCCGCCTCGGAACTGAGATGAGGATCCTAACTGGTTTACGTTTCTTGCCGTAGTTACCGAAAAGCTAACTTTTTTCGCCTCTTTCCATGTACGATCATTTGATTAGTTTATATGCAGGAAGGGAGTGAAAAAATAATTTCATCATTTTTCATGATGAAATATTCAACAATTTTGAATCTTCTTCAATCTGTACGTGGAAATAAAAAATATTGCCAAATCGCACGTGAAGGGAGTCGCGAATAAAATTTATCGGTGTACATGTATAACGTGATGGAAAATTCCTTCCCGTTGGCCAATCCTCGAGGTACAGGTCCTACTCGCTGGTTCATTCGCTCGTTCGATTCTATGAACACACACAAACGGAATACCGTAGTCGTACGGTCCATTGCGGTAACGCTAGAAGTTTGACCAATTCTCTACGGTAACGAGCGGAACTCTAATCTCACCGTACGTACGGCGCACGGACTGAATCCCTGTGACAGTTTCACAGTCACGCCCAGATCCTGGGTATATATGATCTCCCCCTCCCTCTTTGTCCTTCTAACCCTTTGCTGTTTCAATTTCGAGCCGAGGGATATCAGGATTCAAGCAGATGAATTTATACAGCTACGTGTCGCGATACCTAAGAGAATTATAAATATGTTCGCGGTATTATCGCGATAAATATAATTCACACTCGAGAGAATTGTTGGTAGAAGTACAGAGTGATCAGGAATTTTGGAGTGGACGGAGAATCGTTCCCTCATTTACGATCGTTGGACCGTGATCGAGAGATCGGTGAAATACCCCTCGGTCCTAATCCAACACTGGTTTGCGGATGAATAAATTCAACCTTATTCGGAGCGGAAGCCCTCTCTGGCAATCTTGGATTTTTTATTTTTTCATCTTTCAGTTTAGTTGAAATTTTTTTTTCTCGAGCTTAGTCAAACCTTTTCAGATTGACTGACCGACAGAAATCGTCTCTCGTTATGCCTGAGAGTCTCAAGTCTTCTTCTTCTTCTTATTTTGTAGCCAATAAAAGTGGATGTAGATGGTATAAGAAATTCGCAAAATTCCATATAATGGGAAAAATTATCTAGGGTCAATTTCTACACGAGATACGTGAATTTCTTTTACGAATGTTCGAAGTAAGCATAGAAATCCTGCGTGGTTCGGTTTATTTTGCCACCTTTTGCATCGAAACAAGCGAAGAAGATGAAATAATTCAACGCGTTATTATTATATCCCGGGAGGAAAATCATCGCTTATATCACAAAAAGTCGGGCAGACGAGCGCTTTGTTATCTCGAGGGAATCCTACGAGACGTTTAGACAACTTTTTCTTTCATCTATTCCTCCGAAGAAACGTGCATATACAAGATTGAAAGGATAGCGAAAATTCAAAGGAACAAAAACAGAAGATTTTCCAAAATTCGAGCCAAAATTAAACTCTGAAGTCGATATTCGATGTTCAATCGAAATGAAAACCATTTAGACTATACAACCTTTTTTTTTTTCTTTTTTGTTTCTTGTACAGAGAAAATATTTAAAGAATTTTAAATAAAAACTTGTTCTTTCTATAAGTTTCTTTCGATCCTGCCAAGGTTTGCACCCTCAAAGAATTTAGAAGAAGAATCTCGCCTTGGTAGGGACCAAAAATTATTTAATTTCTGAAAAAATGTCCTTTGCGGCTGGTTCAGAACCTCGGCATCGATATTATACCCAGGGGTTGAATTCCTCGGCTGATTGTGAATCAAAGAGCAATATGATTCTGGATTCTTGTACTATACAGAGTTTCCTCGCGGTGGGTGATAGTTGGCCAGATTCTTGGCCCTAGATGCAGCGCAGCCCGGTTCTCAAGTTCGCTATTATACCAATCCTCCACTTGAATAAATAGATTTTCAAACTGCCAACGTATATACAGTTATATAGTCGCTGGTAGAAGCAAAGGGCAGATGATACGGAGGATTTCTAACGGACAGGAATTTCCCGCTTATCGAAAATCGTTTCTGAATAGTTTGCTATCAATTCCGAAACCTGTAAGATTCGATTTTACCGCAAACTAATTATCGCGATAGGCTGCCAATGTGTTTGAATTTTCCGATTCTCTTTTTTTGGCCGAAAAAAAAAATAATGTTCAACTTGAATTATCCGCAATTCAACAACAAATTCCTCGTCAGCCAGCCGAAAGACTTTCGAATACCAATTTCGATCAGAATCGAAACATTTTTACAATTTTTTACCAGCATATTGGATTTTCGATGCTGAAGTTTGCGAATTTGACTTCAGATTCGTCATCAGTGTCCCGAAAACCTTGCGATTTATTCAACTTGATTCAACTTAATTCAACTTAATTCCCTTCAATTAAACCTAATCCAACAACCTCATTAATTCAGGTAATTCTTTATTCATTCAATTTTTATCCAAATCCATTGATCCGTTTTCAATATATCGTCATTTTGATTTCATTTTTTAGAAAAGTACTGAACCGATCAAAGCGAAAATCTGATCAGTTCAAATTACAAGAAATTTGTAGAAAACTAGTTACACCGTTTATTTTTTTACTTTTCAATCTTTTTTGCACTAGTTACTTCTTTGATTGGCTGTTGATTTTTTCGTTTCATGAAAATTATGTGACTTTGAATAAAATTGTGTGAAATTTGCGACACACACTTCGAACCGATAGTAAATCATTTTTTTTTCCTTCGATTTTGTGATTCGGTTGCATTCTGGATTATCATAACCATAACCACGAGACATCCGATACCGTCGCGTATACCGTGGTCGTTCGGTCGCGGAAAAGCTATGCGGAACGTAGAAGATTGCATTTCTGGATGAAATTTTCTTCAACGTATAACCCGCACCGTTTCCGCCCACCCCGTGGGCTATGTGCCTGAGAAACGAACACCCCGGAGTCACCCTCGTCCGTATTATATATCTATCCGCGTGTATGCCCTAGTTTTTCAATCCCTTTACTACCGGCGGTAACTACTCTCTGACACCTTACACCCGGCGCAACCAACTTCGCTGCTGACGTGGCGATCCGTCATCAAACAATAAAACTGCCTTTTTTACTCTCGAGTGTACAAGCGTGCTATATTTCGGGGGTCGAAATCCGGATTTTCTACCTAATACCAACCCCGATTCTATAACCCTCGTAACACTAGCCTCGAACAAAGAAGACTGATTGATTTTTATTCCAGACGAGTTCCATTCAGGGAATGAACCGAAGTTCTTTTTGTGTTTTTGAAAATCTATGCATAGAATCACCTTAATTACAAAATTCTGGATCGGATTCTCTTCTGTTACAAATGTAATTTATTTCAATAAATCATGACACTGAGGAATCATTAGGTCCCCTAAAAACACGTATTCACGAGTCTCTAACCTCGTGAAAAGATATTTTTAGTTAATCTCACAAAAACTGATGGAATTTTTCCATATAATTACTTGAGAACGCATACTTTTTAAAAAAATGAAGAAGTTTCCTAAGACTAAAAGTGAAAAATGATCTAACTTCGAACGCCAATTGACGTCACAGAAGTAACTCGGTCGCCATGTTCTCCTGCCCGTAGCGCCATCAGTCGGTCAGGTACTGTGTGACGTCACGTGCGACCGCGAAATTCGAAACGCCGTATTCAAAAACTGGATTTAATTGAAAACCAACTAGAAACAATAAGGCGCAACAAGTTTTGTATCAATCCCAATGACCAAATTATCTGACGAAAGAATACAAAAAGCTAACATCGATGACGTCGAATCTTTGTGCTTGTGTTGGTTTATTTGTTTTTTTCAATCTGACGAGACGAGGTGAAACGTAGGATTTTCAGGGAATTAGGAATCACTTAGTCTCTGACAAGCTACAGATTTTACATGGGACTATAAATCTCGTTGTTTTTTCATCCTCCTCCCCGAGGGTACGGAAATACATGATTTTGGAGAACGCGGTTATGTAGATCAGGTACTACGTCCCGAATACGCTGTGAAACACTTTGGAGTAAAAGCATCTCTGCAGTCCCTCATCTCTGATAACGACGAGGTAACGTATAAGTTGAAGATAATCGTTGACGCAGTCACGGAGTGATTTCCATCACCTTCCACGCTCATTCTTTCATAATCACCTGAAAAGTGTTACCAGCTGCTGTACGAAGGCTGCTGGAAAAAGAAACGAAAAAGAATACTAAGTATAATCTCCCATAGCTAAAATATTCAACGTCACCCACCTCAATTTTTCACCGCAATTATCACAGTTCCAGATTAAAATTAAAGTCATTAGAAATATGAAGTTTATTGACAATCTACAAACTGTTGAAAAACTGCAAATGGGTCAAAACTAACGCTGTTAATCGGTTATTGAGTCGAGGTATGAATTGTGGTTGTCAGTTGAAGAAAAAAATGAAGTAGTCCACGGTATTACAATGTTTTTTTCCCGACACAGGTATTAAAAAGTAACTTTTCGACACCTGTTTTCAATCTGTGAGGTGGCACTTTATAAAGCTAACTTCAGGACTGCCTTGAAAAGTCTTTTAACGGCAGTTAGCTCGCCAGGCACGCCAACGATTCGTCCCTTGCCGAATGAATATCTATTGAGTCGTGAAACTTTTCATGAAAATTACTTGAAATACGACGAAATTTTACTAAGAAAAAACGAATTTAAAAGTAATCATAGACTGCTGGCTTGTTATACTGAATAATGACGTCAGAGATACTCGAAATTGACGATATATAGTGAATTGAATCGATACATCGATGGTTGACAATTGTTTACCAGATATTTTAGGAGAACGACGTAATGAGTAGACTTTTTTTTTGAAGATATACCACGTTGGTATATTATTCGCCATCTTGGTGGCACCACTCATGTTTTCCTCATCCCTATCCTGTCCTCGTCCTCATCGACGTCGACGTCGTATCGTTTCGCGACTCAGCAGCATCTCTAGCCTTCATGAACGACTCTGGAATATCTAGAACCACTTTGGATTCGATCTCGGTCTCCCCCAGCCCCCCCGGCCCCTTTCATCGTCCTCGTTTATTGTCAATTTGGTAAAGAAATGAAGGAAATTAAAGATATCAACGGTATCAACGATCCCTACTGCCCTTGACTCGGTCGTTCGAGGAACTTTCGCGCTTTACCACTTCGCCACTTTATCCTATTATAGCTCCTATCCACGTCCATGCGTGTGTCATAACCTGGAATAGGATATAGCGAATACCTAGATAGACGGAAAAGGGGTTATTCTACTGATAGATGGATTATGCTGATCACTTCGCTCGAGACTCCCGACTGTTTCCGTCAGACTCGGATGCGACCAGCCGAGACTGTGCTTCTTCATAATCTATTTCACTTCTTTAACCATCTAATTCGTGTGCTTCTATTCGGTATCCGAGTCCCCTTCGCGTATTTTGAGAAGATTGTGCTACTAGCAGCTCCAAAAAACCGACGAAATGGGTGCCGCAAAAGTTAGAACTCGTTTTTCAATTTAGAGCCGATAACATATCGAAAGGAATCGAAAAAACGTAGTCGCTCTTTCGTTCTTCGTTCATCTTTTTGCAATCCAATGTTGAAAAATGACCTATTTTTGGTCAGGCAGAAAATTATTGGTAGGCAGGGAATGGCACAAAATCTAAAAGAATAATGGCAAAGATATGAATCTTAATTTTTTGTTCCTTGGAAACATTGAGTCTTGAAAATTTGGCGTTTTTCATATTATGGATGATAGAAACCCTCGATAAAAATTGACCCAGCAGGCCAAAAAGCTCCACACATATTATTTCTCTGATTCGCATGGTGTTTTTCTCTGACTTTTAAAGACCCTTGAATACGCGATCAGTTTTATTGAGAAATGACCTACTTCGCGATTTTATTTGAGAATAAATTCCTCCGGTCTCTCGCCCTCCTCACTCGGTTGGACCGCGCGCGTTACACGCTTTTTATGCTCGAAATCTTCGCGTCGTTACTAGTTATCGGTTTAGAAACTGAGGAAGAACGCCTCTTCTACGTCAGGGCTGCAGTTTATTTTATAACCACTTACCTCTTAGAGTCTCGGCTGTATTTTACGATCGGTTGCCCGGTCGCTACCAATATCGTTCGAACTCTATATGTAGTTTTTTTCATTCTCTACTCCAGTCCTACATACGCATTTTGAAACCAAGAAGAACTCGGGTCACTGAACGATTTTTTTCTTCTTTTATTCGTTGGAATAATTCAGCTCCTTGACTAAATTGATTTCTGTATGCCCTCCGGTACGCTGATCCTTTTTTTCACCGTCGTTGAGTACGTCGTTTTTTTTTCTTGTAAATATCTCATAGGTAAGTTAACTTCTATGCCTACGTGTTCAGATTCTGCGAATAGCTGGATAGGGTGCTGTGGCTATTGGTCCTTCGGTAAATCCCCCAGTGTCTCGTTACCTCTTATTTTTTTTCTTCTCACAATCTGGCGATACCTATTCCCAGTATCTAAACCATACCTTCGCTTTGTCTAAGTCACGTAGAGATCGAGGGTGAAACCCATGACCAAAATATACTGCTAATGGTTCTGGAAACCCTTCGCGTTACTAGATCACTAGGAGTATCGTTTTTCGTTACATTACGTTATCTCGACAACGGTCTGTTTATCGGTGAAAATGTATCAGGTGAAAAGTTGTAGTGTTACAAAAAAAAAAAAAAAAAATACAAAAAAAAAACGTCTTTCATGCAAAAGACAAATTTTCTGTAGGATCAAAAGTATATAAATTGGAATTTGGTCGATGGGGAAATAACTCGAAATTTCAGTGACAAATTAATTCCGCGGGTTGAAACAATTCAGAATAATTCATTTAATTCAACGTCATTCCCTTAATCGAGATTCATTTGATTCAACTTGATTCGACTTAATTCAACTTATTTCAATTCAACTTGATTCAACCTAATTCAAACTCATTAATTCAGGTAATTTTCGTCAATTCAAGTAATTTATGAATTGTTTTGTGGACTAATGACACGTCAATTGAACGAGTTATTTCCCCCTCGAATTTGGTATTCTCATCGTCAGATTTTATTTTTAACCGATTTCAAAAAAGGAGGAGGTTCTCAATTCGGTTGTATTTTTTTTATTTTTTTTTTTAATGTTTGTTACCTCAGAACTCCGTTATTTATAAACCGATTTGGAAAATTATTATATTCGAAAGGGTATACTTCCAGATTGGTCCCATATAAATTTCATCAAAATCGGTTGAGTAGTTTGGTTTTGAAGTCGGTTTTTTTGTCACTCGTGATTTTTTATACTACCTACTGGAAACGAATGAAAATTAAATTTGAAAGCTTTTTATTCATGTTTTATTTTTCCTCTCTGGTTTGTAAACGGGGAAACTGATAAAACGACTTTTTTTTTTTTAATGTACCTAGTGCAGTGTTTCCGTATATGTGTTACGTAGGAGACCCGTTTCCGGGTTCTTGTTCGTAATTACCATCCCACGTTGTGGGGACCACAGCATATAATCTTGACATACCTACATACGCTACGTATATACGTATACGTATATATAAACGCAAGGTTACGCTTTGTCATGTTTTTGCAGACCGTTATACTTGCGGTTCGGGCAAGAACAAAAAACATTTGTCTAATTAGGAGGTTTCCGAGGGACAGATGAACGGATGATAACATCCCTCGGACGCATATTTCTCTGTTACGTTATGGGATAATTGAGTGTAACGGTTCTGATTACTCGGGGATACAATCCCGAAATCTGTGAAATCTGTTAGTTCTCGTACCGATTGTAGTAGCCCAGTGGCCACCACTGGACGACTGTTTGCTCTCCTATCATTTTCAGGCTTTTGTTGGCATTTGGCCGGAACGAGTGTTATAGCAGTTTGTCCACGTTGAAAATCTGTTTGCTTTTATCGCATTGTCAGTTTCAGGCTAATTATTAGAGTACGAAGCTATACACAATAGAGGTACCGAGTGCAGTTGAAGTGTATGCATACAGGTACCCGCACGTTGGACATAGATTCGGGTAAAATTCTACATACATATACAACAAACAAGTTTCCATTATTCGCTTGTCCTCTGGGCGTTAATTATCGGACGGTGAACATTTTCGCAATCATCATTCGTATAATTTTAATACTGCAGTCAAAACCGGTGCCAGTAACCTAATTGATTCTGTTTGTCGTCGTGATCGCGCGAATTTCTCGCAATCGAAGAACGGGAAATTATACCCGACATAAATTTAATCACCCAATTAATATACGGAACGATGTATACCTCGACGACCGTTAATTAGACCGTTCGCGGTAGTCATGACTGAAATCTTTGAGTTTTCTTCTATTTTTTTTTCTCATATCCAAGAATGTTTTACGGTTTACGGTATGTAGAGGGAATTGCAATTGCAATTTGAGGGAAAATTACACTCGTAACGATTTAAGAGACGCTCAAGTTGCAGAATCTTGACTGCCAGACTGGGGGTGTACCTATAGTCTGGGTAGTAAAATTTTCCTTAACTAGTATTAGACCCGGGACGAGGGAGAAGAGCTGGGGAGGGAGAAATAGGTTGAGAAGAGCCTGGGCCGAGAGGAAGAGGCAGAAGACGAATCGCTCTGGTTAATAGGTAGGAAATAGGCAGAAATCCTATTATCTGCATTTGTGGCAATAACCAATCTCCATCCACCGGGTATATATATCCACGGCAGCTACGCGCGCGCCTTTCCCACTTACCTACATACGAACACCTGTCTCTCTCTCTCTCTCTCTCTCGTCTAACTAACTACCTATCTATCTTCAGCAGCCTCTATCCCCAGGATAGAATCCCCAGGATTAGAAATTTCTGTATTAAGTCTCCATAAAAATGTATGTGGAGCAATTAACATATACTTTTTGTATATTAAAATTTACCTTATTAAATATTTTAATGTTCATATAACAGTTTTGAAAATTCAAAATCATTCGGAAATTTCATAGCCAAGATTATACTGAATTTTATATACATAATGTTTTGAAAATTCTGCTGAATACTCATATGATACGAAAATTCGTGATAGTTCAATTTGAAAATGGGTTTCCACTGCTACAATAATTGCCGAATCGGATCATAAAATATTGCGGAATGAACGAAAAAAAGGAAATTTTACGCTTTTATTTGGATGGACTATTGATTACTTACTGAAATACCGCTTTGTCACTGCAAAAAAAGAATCATAGTATGTTTCGAATCTCCGAAACAGTTTCATAAACTCAATAGAACCATATGAATATTGAGATGCAGTGATTGATAACTCGGTAAGTTTTTTCATTATCAAGACACAAATATGAAATTTGAAGCTGTTTTTAACAGTGTACGATATTCAACGATACTTTAAAGATCGAATTTTTCTCAACGTCGCAAACATTGATTCAGATGAACTCAATAATTAGTTTTAAAAAATCGTCACACCGCATGAATCGAATTATATTTTCAATGCATAGTTTGACGTCACTATTCAGTAGAGAAAAAAAATTACCACAAATTTCAGATTGTTTTTTTCCACGTAACGACTGGGGTACATTTTTGGAAATTGTGAATTCTGACGTCACGATAAATCAGAGAGCCTCCTGTAGAATATAACCAATTTCCAAATAAATATTCTCCAATTTTTCACTCTTCCATCCAAGTTCTTTTCTGTAGAACCCAATTTTGTCCTCTTTTATCAATCGTCGATTTAAGGTGTAATGCCTGGCGCGTATCGAGGAGTGAAAAGCTGAAAGTCTCGCAGGTTGGGTGATCGAGACAGTCCTTCGCGACCACAGAGGGTTTTTAGAGTACGTCAAGGAACGCGATGACGAATTTTCTTTCGGTCTCTTTTGCTCTTTACTTCGTTCCATTCTCTTTTCGTTTTTGCTTTTTGCTTTTTGCTTTCGTGCTTTTTGCTCTCAGCTCTCAGCCTCCTCCAGAGATGTTTTGCTGTATTCCTCCTAGGCGCGCAATCTTTCCTAAAATCCAATCTTCTTACCCGAGGGACACATAGCGCGTTTCTTACTTATTTTTTCGTTTTAGTATCTCGTTTCTTACACAATACTTATCCTACCCTCTCGCGTGGTCGCGTAGAGGGTTCCTATGCGACCTCGAAAGCTCTCTCTTTGAATACGAACTTTTGTGATCGAAAACGTAATTCTTCAACGATTATCCAATACAAATCAGATTCCGGACTTTTCTCGATTTTATTTGCAGTAAACAGAAACAAAAAATACACGCTCGTCTCTTATTTTTTTATTTTATATTTCCGTTAAATACATTTTCGTCTTTCAGCCTCACGGCTTTTTCCGCGTTAATTAAACGGGAGCGCCTTTCATCTTTGATCGAAGTAAAAAAAAAAAGGAATCAAATAAAAATAAATAAAAACTGAGGTCTAAAATATTCAGGAACGTAGACTTTGAGTATCGTTTGGTTTTATACATATTTTGATAAATAATTAAGAATCCAGAACGTTCTCAAAAAAAAAAAAAAACTCCAGTTTCTGATTATTATTTTTACCACAGCTCAAATTTCCATTTTATTTCCCATAATATCGTTGGCTTTGGTGTACGATCGAAATTATATATCCAGCAATGTGTATATGGTTCAATTTTGAAACAGGTAACACTGCGATTGCCGCTAGCTTTGGGTACCGTTCAAAGGCTGGGCTCTCATCTCGAGTGGCAATCAGAATTTTCATTAATCTCGTTTCCCTAGACGGTTTTGCGAATGGATCTCTGCCCTGCAGGGTCTCTGACCGAATCTTTATCCCCGTATATTTATAGCTACTGCCCCAACCGATGCTCGAACACACTTGTTCGCTTTCTTTTTCCTCCAATCCTCACAAAACTTACGTATGTATCGCGATGGTTTCAAGCGCGATGAGTAAGTGGGCACGAGTCTGACCCTGACCGAATGAATGGGCAAAATCCTGCGGTCTCACTTTTATTGTCCTAAATTTCCTCAAAAGATCGTTTCACGTCCCTCGAAGATTTTGCAAAATTTTAGGAGACTTTCGAAGGCTAGAAAATTTGATAAAACTTGATAAGATTACATTTTCACATAGCTCCGCTTAAGCCAATAAGGTGATGGCCATTTGGGAGAAGAAGAAGAAAAAGAAATTCGATGATGCCTCTTGATAGGACTTGAAATACTTGAGAGAACTCGATGACGGAACACAACGCACCGAACGTCGAGAGTGATTTGCCCCCGGTTGATTAATGGTTAGGAGAATCTCTGGTACGTGTCTATAGCCGTCATTGAGCGAAAGTTGAACAAAAAGGTCGTAAATCATCGAGCAAGTGGGCTGTAGTGGAGTAATAAAGTTAACCACAAGGTGTGTACAATTCGAGTTGACCCTCAATTGGGTTCGTTCTGTTATTGCATTACGGCATTAAACGGATGTGACTCTTATAACGGTCTATAGAAACACATGCAGACCCATTTGGAGGACGGTATTGGACTATATACACGCCTCGTACAATGTCCTCTGATTACAGTCACGGATTAAGTCGCACTAGACTGAACTTTACCACCATTCACGATCCGAACTTTTGTTCGGAACAATAGGAATTAGGCAGGCGTAAGCTAGTCTGCAAGATGCTTTGCGGAAAACTGCATGGATCGGCGAGCAAAGGGTGGACATTGATGAAACCGTATCCAATTCGAGATTTTGGGTCAAAATGCTCGAACCTCTGGAATAGAGGCGATAGGAGAAACTATGAGGGAGTCTTTTAGCTGTCAGTCGTCGAGGTTGAAGGGATGAAACGAAACGGTAAAGAGAAGAAGAATAGTAGAAGAAGGAGAATCTTTTGGATGGTGATTTCTCAAAACGAACACAATCCGCGGAGATCGGTCGCGATGAACCTCTTTCGTATTCTCGCGAGTGGAATAATACGACCACCTCGTTTCGTCCCTCCTCGTTCACCCCGTTCTTCACCCTCCTCCTCCATCCACTGCGGAAATATGTCAAGAGAATCTAATAACGCGGTTCAAACTGCTGGGTCAGACTAACCCCCCGCTCATGCTTTCCTCATCTTCTCAAAAAATAAAAAAAATATGATAAAACATTATATACGCTTTCGGTATAGTAGAAACAAAAGTAGTAAGAGTATAAAGAAAAATGACGCTGTAGATGAGTTGACAGGGCGCCAGGGTTACGAAATGTATTCAAATATCTTGAGATATTCCTTTATTTACACAACTTGGGGAAATATTTATTTTCTTGGAAAGGAGCATCGTTTCGACAATTTCATTATCAGAATGCCCGACGAATAGAGAAGAAAAGCTGATTTTTGAGGGGCTGATCGCAGACCACTGATTTTAATAGCTTTGAAATCACAGTCACATTCAAAATTACTTGAATTTCCAGCAGAAGTAACTGAAAATCAAACGAAAGTGACTGGCTGCATAGAATCTAAAAAAAAGATTGGTTGTCGCATAATTTTAGGAACACATTTTCCTTTGTTCTATGATGCAATACATGAAATCTACCGGTGGACCAATTTTAGTTTTTCTGGTCTCAAATTGTTCGTTAAAGGATTCCTTTCGAAATAAACACACAGAACTTTTTGAACCGATCAGAAACGTACCGGATATTCATCATTTTTCTGTTTTCATACGTTACTCGTTTTGCAATAACTTGAATAAAAATAGCAGCAGTCCAAAAAATGGACCCAGATAAGACCGTCCAAATCCTTCATCGCCTTTGTTCCCCTCCTTGATTCATTCGGACGCCCATTGTCACAGGATTATCATAATCCGAGTCTAGAATAGCATCAGCTGGTTTTGTGCGTCAGGATTTAGTGTGTCCGTCGTAGGTTGTGTTCCGCATGCGTCTATCCCAGTTAGGGTACATATACCTGGATGAAAAGTTTTCCCCCAGCCTGGCCGGGCCACCGCTAGCTGTTGAGAGCTCGTTAAAACTTGATACTCAACGTCCTCCTCCAACTCTGAGTTTGCCTCCTCGATCCCCGCGAGCAGCTCTACCTCTCTCTATATCCCCTCGGTACGTCACATAGTTTCGGGCTTTTCGTTTGAGGAGATGAGAAGAAGCTCCTCAGCTCTTCTTGGCCTGTGCAGCACAAATTCTCAAACTGTACGATATGACCGTGTATATAAATTGATAACGTGCAAGTGGCACTAATTGATATGTCGCATTTTCTGTCACATTTTCGAGATCGATGTATTACACGAAGCTTTGTTCAGCCGCGGGACGTTCGTGATGATTAAATTACTCGACGTTCATCTACTCCCGGCTACATCCTCGCGCTCTCTCATTATTGGGCATTTTTTAATGCACTGGTATTCGACCTGGAGTTACGTTGGTTAGGTCGAATGTATATCTATCTATCTCTCGCCTTGCCTGCAGTTGCTACATCGTGAGTCTAGAACTTTAATTACACAAAAAAAAAAGAAATAGAAGGGGGGGAAAAAACTAGCTCGCTAGCCACTCTGCCTCATTTATTTTACAGAGAATAACGACTTCATTACCTAGTAAGAGCAAACCCCGGAGTAGCTGGATCTCTACTGGCAAGTTCGTTTTTCCTTATTTTACTTAGTTCTCTCTCTTGGCTTTCTCGTTTTTAAATTTTCCCACTTTTGTCAGTCGATTTAAATTATCCGGATATTCTTTATCGCGGAGGTTCCGACGTTTAGTAGAGAAAATATAGAAACAGGGATCCGCGGTAGGGGTACAATTAATACCATCGGGAACCGTAAGAAAAGTATATTGGGAAAGGATTTATTGTATTTCTTACGTATGTTACAGTCTCATAAGGCTCCGAGTTGCAGAAACCTGTTAAAGAAAGAAGAGGGAATTTATTGCTTTCGGACGACTAGTTTTCTCCCGATAATATCTTCCTCTTTTCGCGATGGGTGATTCGGAACATTTTTCATATCAGAAATACCCGCTAAAGAGTCCGCAGTGACGAACGGCGAGGGGGCAAAATATTCACTTTGAGGATAAAATTTGTTCCCTTTCCATATCTTCTCTCCCTACTCCACGGAGCTTTTGATTCGGCCTCAAATCTCTTTTCTGTATGAACCCAATCATGCCGTAACTTTAATACTCTGCAGAAGTCTGAAGCACGAAGCTCAGGGTACCTGGAAATCTTGTTGCTGGTATACTGCAGTAGCTTTTCTTTGAAGTACCGGATGAGCTTGACTCTCGAGACGCTTTACTATTTCATACTTATTCTCTCGATCTCGCCAGCTTACCTTGTTTCTATCCCACTCGTAGGATTTGATTCTTCGTTTCGTCTTTGTATACCGGAAACTCCGAGAGCCAAGAGCCGAGAGGGCCGATGGAACAGAGACGGATTATCCGACCCGTGGACTAGATACTGAGGAAGTATTTGAACCCTGCGAACTTTGGGATAGTCACCCGTTTCACTTTTATTCCATATACCGTTGGAATTTCGAGAATTAAACAAACATAAATTGAAAACTTGATTCAATTACAATTGACATTCAAAGTATGAGGATTTATTCCACAAACGTGATAAAGGGAGGCGACGGGTTTGTGGAACAAATAAATTGTCACGTTTCATCGAACCTTGTGAAATTGTCATTATTATTCAATTTATTTTTTCACTTTTTTTCTCGTATGACAAACCGTTTCGTTTAATTACTGCCATTAATCTTTTCCTGCATGTAGACGCGTGGAAGGCTTCGATCAACGCGTTGATGTTTAAAAAATTGTTACGATCTCATATACCAATAAATTCCATCATTTTGATTCATTGGTATTTCAGTCACGGAACGATCGTGCATTCTCATACGAAATCGAAACGTGAATTACAATATCCTATCAATACTGTATTAATTGATTCAAAGTTTGTAGAACATTTTTACTATCAAATAACGAATAATGATGGCAAAGACAAAAATTGGACCTATCAAAAGCCTCTGCCTTTGCTACTAGTCGGTAAAAATTCTACTTTGGTCGATTTTAAACAACTTTGTATGATGTGGTAGTCGCCACACGAGGTGTCCGACGAAGTGTAACCTATGATCTTTATGTGCATGTGCTTTTCGGCTGTGCCAGCACGGTTCGTTGCTCGACAAGTGTACCTCCCACTGTCCCCCTCGAGGAAATACGTTATCAGAAGCTTGCGGTTGTCATCCAAAAATTTGTATTGGTCGTTATCCACGAGTAATTGGTCATTCTGAATTTGAACATGAGGAAATACAGTCTGTGGTTACACGAAATTGAGTGATATCACAATCTTTGAAATGGCTTATACCTTGTACCAAGATACTTGAGGGGCTGGCATCCCCTCGGCGAAGCATTCCAAGGGGAAGGACCTGTGTTTCTCATTCGCGAAATCAACGGGAATCAGTAGCTGATTAATATGCTCGTCTTCGATTATTGGAGCTTTCGAATCTACAAATGATAACGAAGGACGATCAACTGATACTCCATCCTTTCGACGGTCCCTTTCTTGGTTTAAATATAATGAGAATAATGACGGAGACTTTAGAATTTAGAAATCTGGACATCCGGACATCTGGACATCCCTCGCGTACTTTAATATGATAGGGGATTCTCGGCATATTCTGGCAGCTTACCCCGAATTCTGATTACTTCCGTCGCATCGCTTTTGCCGGAAGGGTCGTAGGCACGACAAGTATATTTCCCGCCGTCTGTTTTCTCGACATTTTTTACCGTCAATACCGATTTCCAAGTCACCCGTCCGTCTGTTTCCACGCGCACGTGTATCGCGTTGTCGCTGTAGCTCCATCTTTCTTTCTACAATCAAATTGTCAGCAGATTGATGTCCATTTTGGTCATTTTTTACGGCCAAGCAGAATTCGAACGAAATCGGTACGGACTAATGTGAACCTCGCTATACTGTAATTTTTCTTATCGCAGGAATTCAATTCCTAAAGTTTTCGCATCTCAACTACCAAATTACCGGCAAAATGGTTACCGGCTGATATCAAGAATGTATGGATAAACTCAATGTGGTCAAACTTACCGAAATTGATTCGGGGACCATCCAGGACATTGAGAACTTCCTGTCGCCGGCCACAGTGATTTCACAGTCCACACTCATATCTCTTCCCCACACCACGTGTCGTACTCGATCCGGATTGATCCTTGGCTCTGGCAATGGCTCAGCCGCTGTATCGAAGAGACGTTCAAAATTCATACTTGATACTTTCAGTGTATTCCCAAAACACCTATTTCCTTCTCGCATTCGCACAGATCATTGACAAAATTAATGAATTTACCTGTAATGTGTGGCGAGTAGGACGCCCTCGCCGGCTCTGGTTCACCGGTCAGACATTCAAAATATAGCCCCGATAAACGTGGACTAACGTTGCGCAGAATGAATCCAATTTTTGGGTCATACTCCGTATTTTCAAGTACATCCTCATACTGTAATTGATTCATACTCTCGTTTAAAGGTTTAAATTTATTCGATTGATAACTCGGCAGAACGACCCAATAATCGTGGGCCAATCCGACTCGAGGCAACGTTAACGCGTACTCACACCCGGGCTGATTTCAGGTCTCACTTTCAGGTCGGGTGACGTTGTTCGACAAGGAAAGACAAGTGTACCACCGGCCTGTGCTCTTGCGAGTTCATATAGGGGGGCCACTACGAATGGCTCTGAAGCTGAAAGTAACGTTACTTTTATATCTCTGCCTTTATTTCATCGCACGATGTGAGCATCGCAAAATTTGAGCACAAGCGTCGCCGAATCGAGGCACGATATGCTCACAATTTACGTAGACGTAGATCCAAGCGATATCGTTGCTCTCGTGGTCGAGGTTCGACTCATCATTCCGGATGAAGACACCCTTCTCCGCACAAGCGTACCATCCCGTGTCCTCCCTTATCGCCCGAGGACGAATGAAGGTATACGTGCCGGAAGTCTCGTCCTTGGAGATTCTGAAGTTGGAATTGTTGATCTGTAAGTAATAAATGGACGTTTGTCAGACGTGGCATATCCGGTGGTGAACTGCCAGCGTATACGCAGAATAAGTGTAGGAATCAGAATACATGCATTCGACATGGTTGCAAGTGTCGAAAACTGTATTTCCCCTTCGCCCCGGCATTCCAGTCGTAGCTCATCCCCTTCTTGAATGAACATCTCCTTCTCGGCCGGAGTCATCTGTGGTTTTCGCGTAACACCTACGCAGATTTAGACATTATATCGAAAAATCGGATTGCTTATCCGCATTAAAACTGGAAACTATTGACTCATTTCCCAAAGCAGAACAGATAACGTTTGGCTGACATCGCGCACTTCATCCAACAAATTTATCATCAATGACCTTTGATCTGGGTCACCAACCTACTAGCGGGTATTGGCGACGATTCTTTGGCCACGTCGCTGCATCCATACTGTATAGTTTGACGTCGAAAAAATAGAAACAATGTCGTAGGAATTTCGGTACGCGTACTTCTTATCAATAATGTAGTTTCAGCATCGAGTATGAATCAGTCCAATCACGAATGATAAATAAACGTCTCAGAAATCTCGAATCATTGAGAAAACTTCGTAAGGCTTACCTTGGCACAAGCCGAAGACGACGAGGAGCGAAGCACACGCCAGTGCGATGCGCTTCATGGTGATGTTCGTAGTTTGTGACTATCGGACACGAATCAATTGGTTCAAAATATATTTACCGAAGCAGTGGGCAACGATGCTCTCACAACTAATAGACGATAGTTCGTTGCCAGTCCAAGACTTGAATGTGAGGAACTCTACTTCTCCGCCGGTTTTTATACCCCCACCGGACACCATCAGTCAACACTAGATTGAACGCATTGTCAATTCATTCGGCGTACGACTTTTATTTTCGACTTACTATTTTCCTCAAACCGCGTTTATCAGTTTCAATTCTGGGAATATCATTCCATTAATTCCTAATCTACCCTCTTAGGTGACGCAACGTGAAGGTTAACTGAATAAACTATCAATGTAGACGGAGCGATACGTTTATTCCAGAGTTGTCAAAGGTTTCGAGTCAATCTCCCTAGTTTCACTCGATTTATCCTATGAATTTGATGATTGCTGCATGTGTCCTACATTTATTCGAATCGATGTTGCATCTTTATTGGCTGCAAGTTGATTTTTGGGAACTGATAGATGGGACTTCGGGGTTCGCCAAGATACAGAAACTATTACGTTTTCAGTGTGATAAGATTAAAGCTGTTGAAGCACTTTGAATATAAATTATTTGAACCCATTGTCGGCCGTAAACCACAAAGATTTCAGTAGTATACTTTGGAATTTTATTTTATTCGGTTAATATTCTACAAACAGAAATTAAAATCGTACATATTCGATCAAGTTAATCAATAACGACACAAACGTATGAAATTCTGATCAGTCAAGCATCCGATAAATCATCCACTTGATTCATCAGCCAACAAAATGTAATGATCCCCTAAGTTAGAGTCCTCGCTTATCAGACAGCTCGTTGGTATGGCCAGCTTCGTTCAAATTATGACTCACACACCTCACTTCTCCATTTCGAAAGTAAGCGGCGTCGAGCAGCTCCTTTCGTAAAATCTGAAAATCACCTCGATTAGCGACTGGTTTCGTTACGTAGTAGACAATAACTTTGCTAGGATCCAACCTTTTCCCGGTGTAGCTTGAAGCCCATGTAACCAATCACTATGATAAGTATGATCGTAACGATCCCGAATATAGATATGAAACTGTTAAAAAGCGCATGACTCTGCAATTCAGGTATATGCAAATCTGCGTTCTCTGACGTAAAATTCTGCGGTTCCGACTTTCCTGTTGAAACACCGATCACCGAGTATGTGAGACAGTTATACTCACAAGTGAGCCAAAGAGCTCATACGATAAATTACCTATGACTTTGATACCGATGTGCCGTTCTGCCGTTCCAATACGATTCGTTGCTCTGCATGTGAACGTACCGCTGTCTCCGTCGAGGAAATACTCTATCCGAAGAGTGTGATTATTCTCGGATATTCTGTACTGGTCACCGTTGACGAGCAGTTGATCATTCTGAACGGGAACATGAAGAAAGAAGACATTCCGCGGTAACCATCATAGTGGAAAATGTTCCATTACTCTCGTTGCCTGGCTCACCTTGTACCAAGGTATTTGAGGGGTCGGCGAGCCTTTGGCGAAACAGTGCTCTTCTAGCTTGTGGTCCTCTTCGGCTTCTCCTGCGTTCTCGAGGCGTACCAATATGTGCGTGTTCTGCACGCTGTTGTTCGTAAATCGGGGCGCGAATACAGCTGCAGCATTCGGAAAGTGTGAGTAACGGATGGAACTCGACGAAGATTGACAACAAGCGAACGTACCTTTCACGACCAACTGGTACTTCTTCCTTTCGGTTTTGCCTTTCGCAGTTACGGCTTCGCAGATGTACTTCCCTTAGTCGGATTTTTTCACGTCATGTATCTCGAGTATGGACTGCGACGTGTAATTCGTTTTACGCCGAGTCAAGCTGATCCTTGATGTGTGGAATCCTGAGAATACATTTTTCAAGGTTACGTGGATATTTTGTCGCCATAGCGTAACAGCTTACCCTGATCCTCCCGGTCTTCGGGTTTCCACGTTACAGTGTCAGTGAATTCATAAACAGAAGCGCCGCACGTCACCCTGACATCATCGCCTTCGAATACTGAGCCTGGATCGATTATATTGAAGCGTCCAACTACGTCTATCGAGACCACAATCAAATAACAATCAAACGAGTTGAATTCTATATCAAGAGACTCGGTAGAGTCTCGAGCCAAGTACATTAAAAAAAATTTTTTTTACGCGCGAGAGACTCAACGGCTCTATATACCCGAGCGAACTCTGTTTCGGCCAAACGGCAATTTTCAAGTCGTGTTTATTCCGTCTTCGTGACAAATATCGCTTTTCGCATGCAAGGTTTTGAATCTGGGTGCGAAAAGCTCTCATTTAAGCCCAATTTGAACGTAATCAGTTAACTGTGAGCTTAGATATGATCAATTATAGATTTCTGATACCCCGTTTCATCGCCTATTTCGTTTCCTCCGTCAGGCGTCGTTTCCAAATTCTGAATACATAATACTATAGAAAGTCGTTCGAGTGATAGGGAAGTTACATGGTGCTGAAATATTACAGAGTTTCCGATCTATCTAGTATCATACATGCAAACAGACGAAACAACATTGTCTATGGCCGTTAAGTTACCGACCGTGCTGTCGAGTGTCGTCCCATGTCGGCTGCCAGTGCGGCTGCTAGATTAAGTGATTAAGTGAGGTTAGGTTCTGCTAGGTTGACGAAGCGATCAACAAGAGTATTTATTACGAATTTGCGTATGTTAACTATTGTTACCGCTAGACATATTATAATAATGTGACGTTATTTACGACTTATTTATGATGGGATAAGAAACAATGAAATTTATGATTCTCCACTGAAGTGAATATATGATTTCTACGAGAATGAGATAAGTCATTGAAATTTGGGAATACATAACCTATGGGATTGATCGTGCTACATCGTAATTGAATTGAAATAATACTCTAAGATGTTGAACGTTCGCATCGTGATCTGTCTTGTGTAAAAATATTAATTCGGGCGAGCGATTTATTGATATTCGACGAGTCCTAAGGAATAACCGGAATAACAGACGTATATCTCGGCGGACAGTCTAGAGCAGACGTAAAAACTCGGAATACGTCTCGAGGCGATTATAGAGCTCCGTACACATTTCCTACCCGGGTTCAGGAGTTACGTTTCAGTTCTAAACTGTCCACCGAACACGTCTGATTCCGCAGAAGTTATTGATATGAGCAATCATTCAATTGTTTTGGTTATATTTTCCCACGCCTAGTTATAGCTCCACGGAGAAAATGTGTACGCTGCAGTATGCTCCGGAGGTTTTCTTCGATGACTTAGCTTTAAATTTTCACGTTGCGGAACAGCTCTTGGAGCACTCGAATAACACGACGTCAAATCATCAGATTCTGACCATAAGAATACCTTGATGGACCGGAGCGAACGGACGAATCTTGCCATGCAATCTAATAACAGAAGTACTATCTCGGAAGACTTTATTGAGTGTTTATCGACAGTTATTAATTGATTTTGATATATTTCCATACTGTTATCATTTTTGTAGGAAATCATAAGAACATTATACTGGAGCATGGCAGAATACGGATTTCCACTTATGCTGAAGTTCATTGTCGGACAATTTGGAAAGTATTCATCCGGCCAACGTATTCCCTTGAGGGGAGACTTCGATGAAATTTTGTGAATCGCTATCAGATGTCAAATTGAAATTTTTTTCCAACAGTTCCTGAGTAATGCTAGCATAGACCGTGCAAAAAATTGTCAGCCTTCTCCGATGAAGGTGTAAGCGCAAGAAACCTCTCGCAGAAGATTTTGCCCACCGCTGCCAAAATTCCTTGCTTCTACACTTTCACCGCAGGAGGGTTACAGTTTGTTTCCGCACCCTGCATACCGTATACAAAAGTACTGGACGGACTTTTTATATATACGTATATATTCAAAATTCAAATTCGCAAATTTGAAAATAATGACATGACAGCGGCAACTAGTTATAACCCTGCGCGCAAGTAACTCCACCAATGCCGGTCCCAAGTCCGGATGAGAAAAAAGCAGGGTTGCACGCAGGGTTACACGTTGGGATTATTCACCAATTTGTTAACTTCATTATATATCGGCTGCTTCATATGACAGCCAGTCGACAAACAATAACGTTTCATTCGAAGACTCTGATAATTGCATATTAGCGTTCCATATTCGTTCCATATTAGAGTTTTATTGGATCAGTTTTCCATAGCGAAATACCTTCGTTCTATCTGAATAACAATCTTCACCTATACTTATTCGTTAGAGTACAATATCTTCTATGTCTTCTATGAATTATAGAAATCCGACCGAGCGAGCGTAGCGAGCGAGCACAAATATCAGGTGGTCCAACGTAATTTTACAAAAAGGAGTGATATCCCCCAAAAAAGCACCTCTGGTGCAAAAACCTTCGCCAAGTACATTAAAATCTTCCTCGAAAAATTGTCTTCCACAAAAAGTCTTCCCCCACAAAATTGTCTTCCACAAAAAGTCTTCCTCCACCAAATTGTCTTCCACAAAAAGTCTTCCTCCAAAAATTGTCTTCCACAAAAAGTCTTCCTCCAAAAATTCGACTTCCTCAAAAAGTCTTCCTTCACAAACATCTCTAAAAAAAAAATTGAAATCAGATATAACTGCCAAGTACAACAGAATACGAATGAAATCCTACAACATGGCGTCGTGCTCGTTCGCTTTTGTCGTTTGGTCACTTTTTGCTCCTAATTTTTATGACGTCACAAGTTATTTAAAAAACCAATCGAGTGAGCGAGCGCAGCGAGCGAACGAGCACGACGCCATGTTGTAGGATTTCATTCGTATTCTGTTGTACTTGGCAGTTATATCTGATTTCAATTTTTTTTTAGAGATGTTTGTGAAGGAAGACTTTTTGAGGAAGTCGAATTTTTGGAGGAAGACTTTTTGTGGAAGACAATTTTTGGAGGAAGACTTATTGTGGAAGACAATTTTGTGGAGGAAGACTTTTTGTGGAAGACAATTTTTCGAGGAAGATTTTAATGTACTTGGCGAAGGTTTTTGCATTATATTCTAATGATTACTATTGGGACGTAAAATCGTGACACTTGGCTTCGACTTATTTCATCCCAGTGCGAAAACATGGTAGAGCAGACGGACCCAAAGCATTGCCGAGCTTGTTAGAAATGAGGAACAGAACAAGCTTGAACATTTTCCTGAATGCTTTGTGTACCATTTTCATTCACTGAGATACAGAACATCAAAGCCATTAGGCGTTTCAATTTGACGTCCCGATAGTTGGGACCCCCACCGGAAATAAGAAAGCTTCTATTAGCAGTAGCACATTTGAGCTCGTTACAAGATACGCAGGCCACTCGTCCTGCCTGTGTGACTTTTACTTCCAACGTAGATTGTACTTGATATGGACCTCTCTGGGCCAGTCTGGCAGTGATATTCTGAGAGCGGGAGGCCCTTGATTATCATCACCGTTGATTATTTTTTCAATCTGACTGAGATGGAAATATTGAACGATTCCATCAATCAGTACTTGCCGTGGGCAGTTTAAGCTCAGTATTCGGAATTAATGGGAAATCTGGGTACTCTTCGATGAACCACGTCACATTCGGTAACGGTAAACCGATCGTGTCGCAAGTGAAGGTAGCGAGCGCTCCCGGTGAATAGACCGGCACCCCTGACAGGTAGACTTGAGGTTTACCTGTGGAGTAAATTCAGTCGATTTAGCGTATAATTTTTATTTCACCGTCAACGAGTTCGAGGAAAATTCCTCACGGAGGACCGTCAGACGAAGGACGACGATTCTCTCGTCGTTTTTGGTCGAGAGCTTGATAAAGTAGTTGCCATTATCGGAAGCGGACACTTCTGATATTTTGAAGATATGATGGTGCTCTCCGTCTTTGGCGTGCGAGTATTTGCTGGTCCGGTATTCCTTGTTTTCGTCGGTTGAAAGTATTTCGTCTCCATCATAATCGTACCTGGCGTCGAAGAGTATCAATGGAATATATGATTTCTTTCGTACAACTTTCCATCATGCATCACGCAACTGAACCAATGCTCAACATGTCCAGTTGAAATTCTCGGAATAGGTCTTGATCTTGATCTTCCATTGAACATCTTTCCTTACCTCCGAGGTGAGGTTTTCGCTGCTATCCACGCTCGCGTCGATGAAGGTGTAATATGGATCTGGAAGAAACAAATTGAACTCCAGAAATTTTCAAAAAGCGACGACGGTGAGTATCATTGTATCGGAACCAGTCAGGCTCCGTTTGGAGGTGCCGAGCCTGACTGGTTCCGATACAATGATACTCACCGTCGTCGCTTTTTGAAAATTTCTTTACAGTCAATTCTGACTTCCAAGTACTTTGGTTAAAGTCGTTTATGTACTTCGGCGAGCCAACGCGAATCAGTTGGGGATCGTAGCTCCATCTTTTTTTCTGGAATTTAAATGATTGGAGGCATCACGACGACCATATAGAAAATCAAGCGAGATCGTGAATATGAAGAATTCGATCATGCAATTGCTTCAATCATCGCAGTGGTATTTTCTCATTTGGAAATTTCCAGTCTATGGAGCTGGTTCTTGGATAAGTTACACTCGCGAGGCATTGTTTGATAAACGGGTGTCGTAGAACTAACCGAGACCGATTCTGGGACAGTCCAGGACAAAGTGACGTTGATCCCATCCGGCACATCAATTTCGCATTCGATGGTCACATCTTTTCCCCACACCACGTGACGTATACTATCGCGATTGATCCTTGGCTTCGTCCACGGATCTGAGACAAAAAGACAGTCAGTCTACAGTCTATAGTAGTTACACTGACAATGAGACTAGATTACTTTCGAGCTTTCCGAAATACCTATACCGATACAATATATCACAACCGAGAGGGAAATAAATCGTTGAAATAACGTCAATACCTCGTGAAATAACCGAGCAAATAACGGAAATAACGAAAAGTATATGAAATAATAAGAAATAACTGGGAAAATCAACGAAAAAATGTGAAATGAAAAAAATTATTTGAATTAGTTCAGTAAAAAAAAGTAATGTATCAGTCAGATCTTGAGTTCTTTCTTCCTCGACCACTACACGCACAGGCGATTGCTGAAGTAATTAAATTTACCTCTCACGAACGTGCGGTAGCAGGGTGATTCGTATTGGCCGTCATCATCAGTTCTACAGCAAAAATTGGCAAAGTTGAATTCCCTGCCGATGTTGTTTACGGTGAACCCAATTTTCGGGTCGTACGTCGTATTTGCAGGGATTTCCATCGGCTTCTGTAAATGCACACACAGCATCAACTCTTCTCCCCTTCATTTCCATTCATTTGTACTTACCGAGTACTTTTTGATGTCAAGTTTCACCGGTAGGGTGGGTGACGTCGGTCGACACGGTATGACTACTCTACCCCCTTGTATTACTTCCATATCGCCGGAATAATATACTGCGGTGAATGGGTGTGCGGCTGAAAGTAACTCGTGTATATCGTAACCAACACCTTCGGAAGATGAGGGAGACAACATTTTCAGATCGTACTTACATTTCACGTAGACCTAGACCCACGCGATGTCCTCGCTCTCGTGATCAACGTTCTGTTCATCATTCGTGATCTCGACGCCCTCCTCCGCACAAGCGTACCATCCTGTGTCCTCCTTCTTAGTCCTAGGACGAATGAAAGTGATGTTACCGGACTTCTTGTCCTTTGAAATCTCGAACTGCGATTGTCTGTCGCCCTTTAAGTTAGAAATAACCGGGTTTATGGATTGGCGAACATCGTTCGTCGTTTGGTATCCAGTAATACTTGCATGGAGTTTAATTTCCTGCCTCGAAAACTGAAGCTTGGATTCACCGTGGCACTCTATTCTCAGCTCTTCTCCTTCCTGAATCAGGATCTCTCCCGATGGAGTCATGGTTGGTTTACGTGCCGTAACGCGTGTGAAGAGATTGAGAAATAATCGAAAAATCGGTCCAGTTCCACGTTCAAACCCGTATCACGTAACGTTATTCTTCGAGCTTATTTTATTCAAACGCATAACCATCAAATCATGAACCGTTTAAGAAAACATCGCACAATGTGTCCTTCGTCTTCGATGTACATCGCGAGCTCGTAAAAATAACTATTAGTTACGAATTACTATACACTGAGAAAAGAAATGTCTGTTTTCAACGAAATCATCATCGAATCTACGAAATTCATCTTACTGCTCGAAATTCAATAAAATTATTGATGAGTCAATAACGTATATTGTCGATAGAACGAAATTACCATTGAATCTATGGAATACGTTTTATTGCTCGCGATACGATAAAATTTCAGTTAAATCATTGACTTGTATTGTCAATTCAGCGTTCTAACAGTTTTCACTCAGTAATACCGAATGTTGATTATTTTTCATTGATATATTACCTTTTTCCGATAAAATATATATTCTCATCGCAATAAATTAAAATCACGATCCAAATATACCGAACTCGTTTGACTGAAGTAAGTGTAGGTATTCGATAGAACCGATGAAATGCTTCCTATCAACAGAAATAATTATTTTATTGAACCAATCATGAATTCGTTTAATGTGATCTGTTGTTTTGCTTGGAATACGGAATACTACACAAGTAGTTTACACGCTCGGCGCATGAGGTCGCCAATGCGCAAAAATTTCTCGCTATTATAAATGCCCAGCCCCAGCTTGGATCTGGCTTTTTCATATATAAGACCGGCCTGACTCTCATCCGGTCTTGTATGACGTGGCGTAAGCTATGTGTATATATGAACATATGCACTACAACGTATCAATTGTTGATCATTCAAACAATTTTCTGTCATTGTTGATAGAATTGGTGGTCTTACTTGCTGTGAAACGTGCATAAGAATCAATTCATGCGATTTGATCGAAATAGATTTCCAAGCAAGCTGTAGGCCAATTATAATTGTTCCAACTAGATCATTAGATGTATGTAAAAACAATCTCTTGACTTTTGATATCAATCAATTATGTATTCGAAAGAAATTGATTTTTCTCTGAAATAATCATATTATTGGTTTGATCAGAGAAAATAGCGTTTTCCTGTCTGTTTCTGCGTATTACGGTTCGGAATTCGTTCACTACGCGTATGCAGAGACTGAGGCCGCGGAGGGTGCATGAATGAAGCATGGTTATTGCAATTCCAGCTACTTCACTATATTGATTATTATTAATTTCAATTGCAAGGTATGACATACACTGTTAGATAATTCTGTATTAAGTTTCATAAAAATGTCTGTGAAGCAATTAACAAAAAATTTTTGTGCATTAAAATTCAACTTTTTCAATATTTGAATATTCATATGACAATTTTGAAAATTGAAAATCATTCGGAAATTTCATAGCCAAGATTATACTAAATTTTATATACAGAATGTTTTGTTCAAAATTCGACTGAATACTCATATGATGTGGAAATTCATGATAATTTCGCTTAAAAATTGGTTTCCTCAGCTACAATAATTGCCGAATCGGGTCATAAAATATTGCAGAATGAACCAAAAAATGTAAATTTTACGCTTTTATTTGGATGGACTATTGATAATTGACCGAAATACCTGTGTCACTGAAAACTATAAAAGAATCATAGTATGCTTTTAATCTCGAAAATAGTTCCGTAAATGTAATAGAAACGATATGAATATTGAGATACAGTGATTGAAAACTCAGTATATTTCAATATTAAGACACAAATATAAAATTTCAAGATGTTTTATATCCATAATTTCATTTGAATCACCAGGATTTGTAAATTTAATTCCTGTTTGTATAAGAAATTTCAAGATATTCTTAGTAGTGTAGCCGGGTATTCCAGACTCGGAAAATCTTACCTTGCCACGAATTGGAGACGACGAGGATCGAAAAGCACGCCAAAGCGATGCTCTTCATTTTGTAACGTTCTAATCTTCTGACCAGATGCACACTTTGAAATAAATTTGAAAGTCGCCAGATGTTTGAAAAGAGTATCGAAGAGTATAGAAACAACGATGGAACTCTGAGCTGAATTGTGTGAAGAGAACTCGACCCCACATCAAGATTTAATACGTTGAACATCATCCACCCCCACCACAAGTTAAACTTATCGAGCTATCGCAATTATTCGTAATAAACGTTTCCGGTTGGCGGAAATAATGTCGAATGTACACGAGGAAAAATGAACATTGATCATATCAGCTTAGGTGTGAATCGCAGAAAATATCCGGACAACCGGCTTAAACTTCTTTGTGACGACCGTATGCAGCCTATATATAACTCATATCGTCTCCAATCAACAATCAAATTTCCATCAAACATATCGTAACCGAATACACGGGGATAATGTATCAAACTTGGAAAATATCTTTCGGTCAAAAATTACGAGTTGAATCACATCAGATGTGTGTTTGGATTGTGAGAGAAAAAACTGGGGAATTGAAGGCGAAAAAAACTTTGGGAGACTTTTTTCTTTTATCGATCGAGAGACTCGAGTCTTCTTCTTTGGCTTCTTCTGTCTCTTTTACTCTTTCACTCATTTTCCCCATCCTCGTCGAGAGAGCGAAAGTGTTCGTTGAATTTTAACACAACCGGAAATGATTCTGTCTCGCCGAAGCCCCCGGGCTCCGAACCAGAAGCCACTCGGCTCTGACTCTGAATCTTATTTTCCGACTCTGCTGACTCTGGGTCAAGGACATTTTTAAACCTCCCTCCAGACTTCTTCCAACAATCCTACCTACATCGGAAGGCATTTAATCACGAAGTGGGGGACAACGCGCCATCGCCATCGCCATCGCGTACCGTTACTTCTCCTCGATCATTCGTAATCCTCTGTTTGCACTCGCTTCCAACTAGGTACCTGCTCGGGGTATCGGTGGAATAACGTTTCCTAGTTTCCACATTAATTCCATTGATCGAATTTTACGAGCGACCTATTGATAAAGGTGTACAAACGAAAAAAACTACGTATGTATCCGCACAGCCATGTTAAACGCGGAGTGCAGCATCTTTCCAGGTCTGGACCCGCGGGTTCAACGACCACGAAAACGGCCGCTACCTCTGCCTCGCCCAATCTCTCGTGTACACAGAGCCCAGGGCTCTCTTCTGTCATTCATTTGTACGTTATACTGCAGTCAAACTACGCCTTTCCTGTTCAGCTCACTGCAGTCCACCAGGTGAATAAATCAGACCTCGTACCGTCATCAAACACCTAATTTTGGGTCTCACATCGAAACGTCAGTCTCTTCGAATCTGTGATCAACGAATTGCTATCAATAAAACGATTTTAAAAAAATTTTTTGTTATGAGAGTTCGATGCATGGTTCGTTGGACGAGTGTTTAAATGCTGAATAAGAACGGGTCAAGCGTTGAATATCGGTCGAGTTTGGAATCGAGGGGCGAGGCTAATGCTATCTGCCTACAAGCTTCAACACCTTCGCGTAGATTGTGTATGTACGCCGTGTGTAGTATGAAATTACCGGTATCGTTGTGTGAGTATCTACGTTTGTTCGTGCCTACCTGACTGCCTACTGCCTACTGCCTACCAAGCAAAGAAGGGGCCCTCTGATCAACCACGGTTAGTGCAGACCGACTACTTTCGAGTCTCTTCAGTCGGTGGATTACCGCGAACCTCGATAGACCTGTGCAACGAATACTCTAGATACGGGGATTATGTACGATCGAATAGTTCGTTTTGTTTCATCGGTTTTACCCTACGAACCGAAATGAAATTTTGAAAAATTTAGTGAAGGATTACGTGCGAGTTTGTGCAGCGATACATAAATACGGTGGAAGTGGTCGTTTTTTTTCGTACAGTGAACGAAATTCACGAGCTAAAAATAGAAATTGTGATTTTACTGTTCCGTGCTAATCGCGTATTTGGTTTTAGCCGGTTTTTTTTTTTTTTCGAACCAGCTCGTTGTGGTTGTTGGTGACGCCGAAGGTCCCGCACAGACTCAAAGAGAAAACGGACTTGTCCTCGATAAACTCGCGTGTATTATAAGTAGAGGCGTGTAGGCATACGTGGCGTTGACACCGCACAATTTTCGGAGTTCAAGCTTGATGAACGGGAAAATTGAGTATTTTTATTTATCATCATGAGGATATCCCCACATCTGGCTTCGTCGTCGATCACCGGAGGAATCCGAGTTCCTTTCGGGGTTTGAGAAACGGTATCGGAGCGTTCAAATCACCGACTTAAACAGCCGAGTGAAATATGGCTTAGAATGTTGATCGATCGATGCTCGAACAAAAATCCGTTACGATGTGACGTTGGAAATGGAAAATCTAGACGCCAAAGGACCTTGTAGGATGATTAATAAAAATTGAAAATTATGCTGTCGAAAAGAGACCGAAAAGAACAATTAATCATAATCAGAGTCTGACGCCTAATCGAAAGGCAAATGAAATTTAACCGTCTACCGCGTCCGGGACCTTGAAATATCTTTAACATAGCTTAGGGAAAAGTAATGCGATGTGATAAAGGTTCGCGACTCGACCCGAGCCTCTGAGTGTTTCGTGGTATTTTCTCTGATCGATTATCGTCGGTTCGATACCGCGACGATAATTGTTATCGAGTCAAGTCGCCCTGGATTACCTCGGGCATCCCAAGTTGTATCGTCAAAAGTGATAAACCAAATTGTGCGGATGAGCTCTTTGCTCGCCTCCTCGTTGAAGGGGGCCCTCGGTGGTCGCGATCGAAGATCGCCCGACGATAGAGAAATGAAGTTGTTCGGATGTAGATGGTCCTTCTGGAACTTCGCAGCCAGTCTCACAGGTAAAATAAATATTCCGTGCGGTGACGATTTACGATTCAACGAGGAAAAAGAAGCTGATTTACAATTTTATTACACCGCCAGCCTTTAAACTTCCGTTTCTTTTGCGATGAAAACAAAATTGAATCGAAGGAAATTTAGTAAAAACTCGATTTTTCGTTTTTGGGATAATCACTGGTCAGGGAAAACCGAAAGTCAAGGAATTTTATGGTGATTTCCAGCGATTTTTCTTCTCCCTCTCGTGGGAATCTCAATCAATGGAAATCGTAGCAAAACTTGAATAACCACTAATTCGTCCGAATTTTAGTCGGTGAAAAGTTATGAATTTGGTCAGGAAAAGTCAGGGATTTTTAAAAACTTGTCCATGTCGCATTAACTTCCTCTTTTCCTTGGAAACAGAGGAAACAGAATTAAAAAAAGAGTTTTCCATGCACATAGAGTCGCTCTTTACGCCGACGAAGATCGATGTGAGAAGCTTTTTTGCAGATCTCAATTAGACCTAAATTTTCAGCGGAAAAAAAAGGTCTCCTAATCACGAGATTATAGTATCGTATAATTAACTTTTTTCTTTCTTCCCCAGGTAATTTAAAGTATTTCATTACAATTATGACCGGGTCGGGATAAATTGAGACGTTTATTTGCCTTTTCAAGTGAGTTATTCAAAGGGGTGTACAAGGGGAAAAACAATTCCGGAAGGAGTTTTAATTTTCGTTGGACGTGAGTTCAGAGTCCGGTATAGAAGCCCCATGCACCGCGGCGTTGTTCTCTGCCGTTTTACGATATCGTTGCTACGTAGGAATTTAATTTTCGCCGTCTATCTCCCTCTTTTCTGTTTTCTATTTTCACTATTTTTCCCTTTTACCTTCCCTTCCCTTCCCCCGTTTTCTTTCTGCTTTTAGTTTTATACCCTCGTACCGCGTTGCACCGAAACCGTTGAACGTGATAGGTTTAATCGAAAAACCACACTGGCCAATATAAATCGAAAAACAAGACCACGTTTCTCTTTATTCTCGGAACCCGGGGGAAGTAATCTGTAGCCAAAGAAAGAAGACCAATTTCCGGTACCGATATAAAACTCTTATCAGTCGGTGTAACGCGGTGCATTCTGCTCATTTTACGATCGACTATACGACTATACGAGTATTCGAGTTCCGTCAAACCGCACATGAAAACTACAAACTTTTTGTCGAACTCATTCGTCGACATTTGTGCTTCATAAAATCGTTCCACGAATTTTTACAACCCATAAAAAAAAACGAGTTTCGATTTTACCTCCGACACAGTTTTTAGTTTTTCCGCTTCCATTTTCGATATCCTCGGGTTACCGTTGGTAGATTTTTTCCAAACACCCGGTACAATCCGAAGCGTATATAGGAAGAGTCGCTACCGTAATCCGGTTGGACTCGTTTGAATCGATTAATTTTTTTTTATCTTCTTTATTTCACCACCGGGTTGCATCGACGCACCAAGTAAGGCCGGTTCGGGTCCAGTAACCGCTTCTGTAATCCCCGATGCATATATTTTTTCACAAATATATCCTTGGACCAACGTTTAATTACCCATCGATCGCGTATCGTCGAGAATAAAAATTAACCCAAAGCTTAGCGAAGCATCCGCGATCACCTTCTGTAAAATCGTGCATTCATAGGCTTATACCGACGTATCCGTAGAGCAGGGAGTGCCCCTTGTTTATCAGTGCAGATCACGGTTTAAAACCTTAAGCCTCCGAGACGGCTTCGGGCTTTAGGCGATGCGACATGAAAACTTTCTCTGATTATGAAAGTAGGCAAACTGAAACGGTTTCGTATGTATTATAATTATGGTGAGAAATGAATGTTGAAAATGATATCGTTTGGAGCGTGAATGATGATTTTTAAAACAGTTTTAGGTTCGGTTTAGGAAACCTTTTACACCGCGGTGGCTCGGCGACGCGGTATACGCGAGGTACAAGAGTTATAATAATAATAATATACAGAGATCTGGCTGTATTCGTATCTGGTTACTTGGGTAAAAGCAACCTTTGCAAAATTGCAATTCGTGCTGCAGCTGCACAACTCTTACACGTTCTACAGCTCCGCTGAGTGCAGGATATACCTACCACCTTATGGGATATATACGTACACTGTTTACTACTCAAACTTGATAATTAAGTTAGTTATACAACTCCACATTGCTACAGGCGCCGGGTGATTACACCATTTTATTTTAACAATAGCGCTATAAACACTGTGCCAAGTGTGAGTTTACGAAAGACTAAAGTCTGCCACTTCGGAACGCTAGCGAATGTATAGTAGAATATTAAAATGCCAGAGTTTAAACGCTCGGTCATTTTCTTCTTCTTCTTCTTCTTCTTCTTTAGATCTGATTGTGAATTAAATGCCGATCGTGATTTCACTCCAATCTCAAAAACTGGATCCAACAGAAACTTTGTTCAACCAGAGTTTCTAAAAGAATAAAGATGCGCGATCAAAGATGCTGCAGAAGAGACCGTTGACCCTTTTTTATAAATTATTTAGATTTAACGGGTGAAAAAATTTCTGCATGTTTCATTTATTCGGTGTTCTACCAGCCGACGAGATATTCTAGGTGCATGCATGACCAGTTGACAATTCGCTGAGCTGCATGTGCAGTGTCTGTAATAATTGCGTAATCGTATTACAAGAATTAGGTACTCAATAATGAGGGGGAAAATTGTAATTCCCTATCATATGCGAGTGGTGGTTAATTGAGTACCTCGAATCGAGAAGATGGAATACCAGCTTCCATGTTTTTCTATTCAATATTGTTTCAAGACAGACCTTTGAAAGAAACTCAAGGATATAGTTCGGGTTAAAAACTATTTTCTATAATTGATATTGTAAAACTTTTTCCCCCCAATCTTTACATTCAAAACTGAGAAAACAAAACCACAATATAGAATCCATATAAGCTGAAAATTCGATGCGATGCACCCAAAAGGCCTCCGAAGAATTGGTACCGGCGATGAAGTTATACTATCTCTACTTTCTTTCCAATATCAGAAAGAAAGAAATCAGATCCGGATTGGATCTTTGCAGATATTGATAGCTGAATGCATTTAGTAAAGAAATCCGCAATGTAGAAAGTTTTTTAAAAATCGCATTATTTTGGGGCTTTTTCAACCCGAACTACATCCTTAATTCATTGTTGGTAAAAATACTCGAATGTGATTGTTAGACGGTGCGTGAACTTGCACGATTTTAATCCAACGACAAATCCAACTCGTGCCCGACCCGTGCGTCTGACAAATTCCACTTTCGACTCATTAGCAAGTTTAATGGCGTTCCATCGGGGCTATGCTATGCTATGCCGTGGTTCACTCCGAGTCCGGGTTATGCGTTATAATACCGTCCGCGGTCTTATTCTTAAAACTTGGGTCTATAACCAGCTGGGGAAGCTTATCGAGAACACGACCATATTTGTTTAATGAAAATATCGATCTCGCGGTTTTCATTTGGGTCAATCTGCGCCGTGACGGGATAAGGAAAGACTAGACTAGTGCCCGTGTCCTGCACCTATACCCGATCACGTACGCGTCACACGAGCTGGCATAACCGATCGTCTGGAAACAATACCGAAGATCGGGCTCCGCGCCACCGCTTTGCCACCGCGTCCATATCCGACACTCGATCACCCTCCAATTAAATCGGGCAAGATTACCGCGCGAGAGCCACTATCGACGTTTCCTACACCTACGCCATGTAGCCTAGATATTCGACGCTGAACCGGCGCGTCGCACCGTACGATCACGAATCCCGGAGCTCGTTGAAGCTTTTGACGAAGGAATATCAACGAATTGCGTAACGTGGCTGTCATGCATCAGCGATATCGAAGATCGTTATTTTTCCATTTTCTGATGTGTATTTACGACCAAGGTTGTGCTGCACGGGCGTTTAGCGTCTTCCTGTCTGCCGAGAGTGGAAAATAAAGAATAAACAATGATAACGACGATTCGGAGACGGAGGAGATCCTCTACAATGGACGTTGTCGTTACATTGTTGGTTTTAGGGAACAAATTTTTATCTCTTGATTAATCGCCCTGAGAGCATTTTATCTAATCCCCCTTCCCCTTTCCCTTCCCCTCCTATTCGCTATACCCGCACCGACGTGAGGTATAAAAGTGATGAGCAAGAATTCTCCCGGCTATTCGCTCCAGAGAACCACTTGAGCTCGGTTGTGTCCTAAATTTACTCTGACTCACGTCTCATTCCGAGCACGAAATACACTGTATTCATATTAGAGTTTGTGCAAATCCTGCCTATGTGATAGCGAGCAATAGCGGCAGAGCCGGAATTCGTACCGAGTTATGTAGAGTACATACCGTACAGGAATTTTTACATACCGACATGTGCAACGTGTCTTCCGGAAAATCCACTTCCACTGTTCCACTTCCGACTCAATTCTACGACTATTTTCTTAAACTTGTATACACACACCGTGGGGTTCGATGGAACCACCGATTCGTTCGAGTACACTTACAACCCCAAACGAAACCAAAGGTTTTGTAAAATTGATTTCTTTTGCCATTTTTATTCTTTCAGTCTGTATTCAGAGGTGATTTATTTGGGGGATCAAGAAGAAGAAGAAGAAGCAGAAAAGTCTGAGAATAATCGGTGTATTCGGTTCAGAGACGTGAGTGTCGTGACTTGTGGTGACTTTAAGCCAGTTGCTTGTGTACCAAGGACAAACGATGTGAACCCGTCCCTCGACGAAAGTCGGTGATGCAGAAACTGGTATAAATCCAGCTGAGACCGAAACTGAGACGGAGAAAGGTTGACGGTCCACGAAATAATAATACCCCAGGCATCTCCGAGCCTCCGAGATATTCACGTTTGTCTCGAAAATTTACACCAAAAAACCCCAGGGTTGTACCGACGATCGAATATACCGTGAATCATTTTTCGGAAATTGCATCGAAGTCGCGAATGGGCGGAAGAACCTGAAAAATCTGAAATAGTCAGGGAATTTTCATTTTCGAGAAAAGTCAGGGAATTTTTTTCTTGTACTTGTGCGAGTATCTTGTATCCCAGCGTCGACTCGAATTCTGAATAATGTCCAAAGCACAATCCTGATATACACAGATTCATACTTGTTAAAATCTAGGTCGAGAATTTCTTCCTTTTCATGCACTGCTCTCCAAATTTGAATCAGTGAATAGTCACTGATGCCTCCAGTTATAAGTATACCACTGGAAATCAGTGAAAAGTCACTGATTTTTCCAGTGAATTTGAATCACTGATTCAAATAGTGAAATTTTCACTGATTGAATCAGCGAAAATTATTGGTTCTTATATATATTTGATCCGGTTGAAGATATTCTCGAAACGGAAAGACAATATGGTATATTCGACACATTTTTGTTTCACGAGTCTTTATTGCAAGTAAAGAAAAAACAGACTCCTAACGCAGATGAAACTTCTCCGTTTCCCATCTCGTCGGGGCGAGCCAAGACTGGACGCAGTGAGAAAACCTAACCTACCAAAAGTATAAGGAATTCAATGTAAGACAGTGAACAGCAATATTCACACAATTCATTGATTATTTGCAACTAACAAGCCAAATTGTGAAGAATTTTATAAATCCGCATGTGTACTTACGTTATGATTTTTACTATACAGTTCACGTGGTTGAACCCACGCCCAAATCAGCACGCAACATATGAACGCAAACGATTTGGCGGTTAGTAGGCAGCTCCATGGCGGTTAGAGACTCGGCGTACGCGGCGCCCCTAGCGTTCGTCACAAAAGTCACTGACGAAACAGTGAAGTTATGCACTGGTTTAGCAGTGGTAAAATCACTGCTGAAATGGACTTCAAATGGACTTCTTGAAAAAGGGTTCAAGTCACTGTTTCTGCAGCGAAATACCAAGTCACTGATTCAATTAGTGAAATTCTCACTGATTCAAATTTAGAGAGTGATTTTTTCTGGCATTTTTGGCAGGAAATTTCATTTCAGTTAAATTGTCACCACGATGAAATTTCTGTCGTTGTTTTATATCGCGTGGATATTCGCCGATTCGATCATCCTACATCTTCTGTATAAATAATCGCGTATTACGGAGAAACTTACAAACTCACCTACTCCGCCAACGCTCACCTTCTCTTTTGCTGAGCAAAGCGCAATACGTATCTGCGTTGGCTGGCAGTTGGTTCGCGACAGCTGTTACGTTCGGTTCTCTCGTAACCGTATTCAGATTCATAAAATATTCTGAATTTCGATATCATTATTATCATCTTGGACTTTAAATTGACAAAGTGCGCAACGATATCGATAAAACGGTATCGCGATTCTAATCGCAGCGCATAAAATACATACATCGAGTGCGAGTGAATGGCGAAGGCTACCGGTGTTAAAAATTCTTCGAGAGTTTCATTTCGCCCTATAAATCATTCGTACAATTAGTAGAGTAGTGGAAATAAAATTTATAAACCACTGTGCGAGGCCAATTTGTCGATATGATTGTGATTGCTGCGTTGAAAAATGTCGCGGCAGCGGCTACGAACGCGGTTCAATCCGCGGCTGCTGGTCACGGTGCGAATTCGGTACAAAATCAGACCCCGAATTTAGGTATGAGAATCAATTAATTTAATTTTTTGGAAAGCCGGCTACAGTAGTGAAAATGTACGTGGGCGGATAGATTAGGATCTCGAAAATTGCCAAGACTTTTTCAATTTCGTTTCTTTCTTGTTTTTTTTTTTTTTTTATACTTTGAAAGAGGAGAGAAAAAGAAGTATGGAAAATCGAGGACCATGAATCAAATAAAACTAGGCACCGTTGACCACGGACAGAAGCACGCTGCAACAATATAGCCACTGTGAAAAATTGACTCGATTGGTACCCACTGTACAAGGCTCGTAGTCCCGAGTACCGTTATACCGCTTCGCGGCTCTGCTCACTGTACCTCTATATTCCCCATCCTGTCAGAAAAATGTTTCAACTATGAAATATCGTGCTCTGCACTCTTTCTGGTACGGTTGTCCCACTAAACTTCCTATATAGTCATACGATTGTGTTTTTTATCGCGTTTTAGCATTGAAAATGCTTTCATTTTCGGGGTAATGGTCAGGTAGAGGGGATCAAATGTTAAATTGCAACAAATATGCATACGAGTAGATTTTTTATTTTTATTTTTTTTTGGTCCGGTGAAATTTTGACTTTGATCCGCTCATTGAATGGATGGATATAGTACATGATGAATATCTCTTTAAAACACGAATGCGAATGTTATTTTCACCGCGGTGGTGGGAGTACGATACATGTACCAGCGAGTAGGCAGCAGACGTACAAACTACACTCACACATTGGTAGCTTTGACAGTTCATCTTCTCGTTACCGTATACGACTCGCGTTGTTTGACGTCCGCGTCATTGCCACTGGTCTTGGGTACGTTAGGCGCCGACCTACACGAAACGTTTTTTAATTACATATGAACACTCGTAAAAGACGTTCGATGTTTTTTTGGCTTTTGTATGTTCCGATGACGTTTTATCGTGCTGTTATAATTACATACGTTTATTATAAGAATACCGGTTTATCATGATTATAACCTGTTTGGAAAATTTTCATAATTAAACACTGCAGCGGACAATAAACTTTAATGGTCGCGGTAAAAATCGAAAAAAAAATAGCGTCGACCTTTGATCGGTCCGGATAAAATCGCTACCGTGCTTCTTCCTTCTCTTATCATTTGGTTTCACATCGATGGGGGACCCTACACGCGGTTATTTATCGAGTTTTGAACTCGTCTTTCAGTATTTTCTTATTATCTTAAATTGAGATCTTTGTTCGTTGATAAATAAAAGTTCGATGACCCGGATTCAAGAGAATGCTCGATTGGTATTGCTTTCTTGGTTTATTTGGACATTATCCAATGCACCTCATTCAAGTATCGCGTTATACTCGTTAAATCGGTTATTTCTACTCTCCCACGAGTGAATTCGTTCTTCGCTAGGGGCAGCACTTTTTCCTTTATTTCACCGTTACTATATGGTTACGAGAGTTTTTTTTTTCCCGGGTAAAAAAACTGTGACTTCCATCCCCTCAAGGAGGACCAAAAACACGAGTTTTCGATGCATTTACGCAGCCCATTCCTGCGGTGCCGGTAAATTCTGATGCGTCGGACCGTAATTCGCCTGCCGTATATCTGTAGCTGCTTATTTATACCCTCGTTTAACCCCGTTAAGGTGGGCAAACGCTGTGTACACACAGGCATATGGTTAGATATACAGGGTTCAAGTGTCGTTTGGATAAAAGTAGGATAAGTGCGGAAAGAGCTAAGATCTTCCTTCTTATTCTTATTCGCAGATCTTGTCGATTTTTTTGATCCACTTTTGTACTCGTTACTCGATACATTCACCGCATGCAATTCGATTATTATGAAAGTCGATATTTATCACAAGGACTTTATGCGGCTCGAGGTTGTCGTCGGGTTCTGTGGTCACGTTATACCCACGTATTCAAACTCTCGGGTTCTGACCACTAGCTGCGCAACGGGAACCGGCCGAGTTGCTTTTTCCGCGGTTTAATGACTTTGGACTATTTTTGGAAAGACGAAAAGTAACAAGAGAAAATCTTCAACTCGTTGCTTATCGGTCTCTCAGCTCCGCCATTTCCTTATTAGGAACTACAAGAATGTCTTCTGAACATTTTGTCGCCCTTTAAAGGTCCGGGAATCCACGGTTCAATAAATCACTGCAGGATGCTGCGGCAACGACTACGAGGAAATTCCGATCGATAATACGTATCAGAGTTTCGTGAAAATGGACGGAAAAGTGAACAGTTTTTGTCTGTTTGTTCAATTCTTTACACATGCCGTTTTTTGTTGGATTTTTTTCCCCAGAAAAAAACTGTGTAGAAGAGAATTAAATAAAAACTCAGGTGTTTCACTTATCGAATTAATCCGCATCCACAAACAACCTAGGG
The DNA here is from genome assembly GCA_018257835.1 of Euura lappo. Classification (NCBI taxonomy): domain Eukaryota; kingdom Metazoa; phylum Arthropoda; class Insecta; order Hymenoptera; family Tenthredinidae; genus Euura; species Euura lappo. The sequence goes on along the minus strand of JAEUYN010000006.1, from coordinate 184,111 downwards.
TGTAACTATTTTGCAGGGAATGAAGGAATCAAGGGTGAAGGGACCTTCGACGTTTACCCTCAATTACCTTAAACTTCGAGGGCATCGAGGCCAGGGATATAGGCGACGCCATCACCATTCTGCACATTCATTTTCATGAGTGCGGTGCTAGGCTATTTATCTGCCCTTGGGGAAACTAGGGCTGTTCGCGAGATTTCAAACTTTATCAATTTATACAATTTTATACTATATATATATGTATGAATATACATTCGTTTTCCTGACGAGTGACGATGAATTGTTTCTCATATTTTGTATTTTACGACTCAATTTAACATGTTCTTTTTTTTCTCTTGTGTTTCAGGTAAGTTTCTCAACCTCCCAATCTCACTTTCGGCATTTCATTCCTACGATTGGTAAGTCGTCTTTGTCGTCTCATTTTTATTCGATATCGATTTACATTGAATTGATAGTCTGAGAATAGGATCAATTCTATATGTATTCTAAAATCTAGGATCTCCGAAAATTGACAATCCTGACTGTAATCTGAGAAATTCTAAACCTAAAGATTGAAAAGATTAGAAAAACAATCTGAATCACACAAGTGTATAAATTCCTTCAATCATAAAATTCCCAGAGATTCGAATTATCCCAATGAAAGAAAATGAAAAAAATTCAAAAAAATTATATTCCGAACATTCATAACGCATTTGATGAATCCGAAATTATGAAGATTTCAAATTTGTCAAAAATTGACTGAAACAACGTTGAACTTATTTTGAAAATCGCGAATAAGAATTATAGTACAGATCGCTATCCAGGTAGGATCCTACTTATCGTATTATTCTTTAATGATGCGAGACGGTTTCAGCGAGGGTGAAATAAAATAGGTTCCACTTAGTGGATTTAGTCGACCATAAGTAAGCGTCGTGGACCCCGGGCTTAGAGAACGAGATTCGAGCTTCTCCCCGATACCGCGTTGCTTGACGGTATCGTTTCCTCTACGGTGTCACACATACAGACGTGATAGGGGTACGAAACTTTTATTAGCCGACCTGTGCGCTGCCTGTGTACATAGGTATTCTCATCCCGATAAATTGGAAAGGTTCCCCGACCAGCGGTAGGGATTTTTACTACCTGGAACCGGCAAAAGACCGAAAGCCCCGATACACGTGGAGGGACAAGATCTTCATTTCACTAACCACCATTCTACGTGGATGGACATACTTACTTTACTTTACTAAATTTGTCTCGAATTGGCGAGGAGACAAATTTATTCGACCATTAGACAGCGATGAATAAACAAAATTCTTGTCCCTATCTGACTCGTTAATTAGTCGTTTTTAGTTTTTTTTTTAGATAATTTATGCCCCAATCAAATTTTTCTAAACTCTTTGTAGTGGCCACCATGTTTCAATTTCGATATGACGTGTGTGTGTTTTCTAAATATTACCTTCATAATTAATTTTCAAACTTTAGGATAGTATTATTAATTGATTAGTTAATGTAATCGATTTTTCTATGAGAGAAACAAATAATTTACCGAAGATGAAACTAGGTAGTAAAAGGTATATGTTTCCTAGCTATTCAGCCACCGGAAAATTGCTTCTTTCTAACTCCCTGTTATATCGTTATGCTGATTCCCTAGGGGGGAATGTGGGTGCGCTTATCAGCTCAAAACCATTCCTCGAACTATTTTATTCAACTTTATACAGTTTTTCATTTTTCTTCTCTGCAGCTACGGTAGTCTCATATTTTTTTCTTCTCTTTATCGATATCATTCTTAGTCTACAGGAGTTTCTTTTTTTTATCTCTTGCGCGTAGATGTCTCGTATCTCTTCTATCTCCGAAATTTGATCACCGCATGAAATCTGCACTCGCAGAAAAAAAAAAAATGAAACGAAGCGTGTCTGTTTGATCAATTATCGACCAGAAACCAGAAACTTTTTTTATATGCTATCCCATTAAAGAAAGAAACTTTTTTTCTCCCCTTACATTTCAGAAACAAGTTTCTTCGTATCGATTTATCACGAAATTTACGAATTTTGACACTTTGAGATGTACTAAAAATTTCTGACCCTCGCGCTGAGGGTAGTTTGGGTCTAAAATACGGCAGGGACTTTGGGTGGATAGTTTGAACCTCGTGTCGCTGCCCCAGTGATACATGGACTCGATTACCATGCGTCTCATGGAATAGTTTCGGGAGCTTTTGGCTAACTAACTCTATTTGGGACGAGTTTCTGGCAATAAACTCCGGCGATATTTTACCCTCGGTTTAACCATCCTGCACGTTGTACGCTTTCCGATTTCTTACATTTTACATTTCTACTCTTATTTTACAAACTCTCCCGTAGCTAGCGTGAGTAGAACAGCGATAAATTGATGCTGTACAGGAGGAATACCGAGGTTCAAGTTCAAGATCAAACTGGATAATCGTTTCCATGTACTGAAGAGAGAAGAAGAATAAGTGGAAGAACGCAAAGCTCGTTCTTTATTCCACACGTCTAAACTCGCAGACGAAACGGCAGGATTTTTTTTTTTTTCTTTCCTCGTGGGTTTAATGGACCGCGAAATAACCGAGTCAACGGTATTTTTCACCCCCAACATTCTGTCTGAGAGAGTGTCAAATGTATCGGAAGCGAATAAAGAAATTTGGGGAGATACGTAAAACGTGTATGAATAAGTGAGTTGAAATCGATAAACATATTCATAGAATATATATTATATATTACAGCATTGCGTGAGTGGAATAAAAAAATCCAATACCAGAGACGGAGTAGAGAAAATTAAAATAGAAATAAAACATCTTAAACTCATTCAATCAATCAAACTCGTGAGCGAAGAAGTACGGTCGACGTATCGAAAAAAATGGGCGATCGGACAGGTGATATTTTTTCGAATTATCAAATGTTCACACGTGATTCGATCGATTTTTTGTCCTATCTTGTTTCCTTTCTGAAAGGCTTGCTTCGATTTTTCAATACACAAAAACGGTGGTGTTTAAACGATCGAACGAGGTTCAATCGGTTGATTGAATGGGAAATTTTCTCAACGTTTAACTTTTAGCTCGAACGATTAATTAAGGTCCGGGATACGGGGGAAGGAATCTCTGAGGTATATAACCTCGGATTAAACTAGTTTCGCGGATATTTTGACCGTCTAGAAACTGCGAACCGGAGGTCAATGTCGTTTCGTAAATTCTAGATCTTCTCAACTGGTTCCAATTACCCTCAAAGATTAAAGCACAAGATAGAGAGGGCGAAGGTTCGCTAGACTGGAACAGCAAACTAATGATTAGGCGATAATTTAACCTCAAGTAAATTTTTACTGTTCATGAATCGATATCAATCATAATTTTTAAGTAATGAAATTCAACGAGAAACGAGATTCTTCAAGTTTTTATTAATATCCCAAGGAACTTCATAACTCGAGCTCTAAATCATCCCATAAAATAGGCTTGAGGGTGTGATGGAGAGGTTTTTAGCGTTTTATTACACTCGCCAACTTTACATGAAAATTCTCGCAGGTTTATTACAGAGTTTCTTCGACTATAATACTAGAATAATATAGTGGAATAGTAAACCACCTTCTCGCCTTCGCACCTGATGTGTGAAGACAAATTCGAAATACTGCCCTCACATTTCCGAGATGCGGAGGATGTGATGTAACTTATGCTATAACGCGGACTGTTATACCCCCGGTACACCGGAGTCCGGGATTATATTTCATATTCATAAAGTGCAACAGCGCCAGGTGCCACTTCTACCTCTTGTTGCTTATTCACTTTTCAATATATATTACGCCCCTTATGCACCGGATGAATTTCTCTATATTTGTCTCTGCACACAGAATTTCAAAGACACTCTTTCACCTAGCCACGCTCGAAGCTCGTACAGTCGAGTAGGAATTTTGTCCCTCACACAGTGAGTGAAAAAAAAAACCTGGTTTAATTTCATCCTGATTATTTTTTTCCATTGATAATACTTATCACCGCCGCTGCTCGGGGAGGCAAAAGCGGCAAGAAACGGGCGAGGATGAATGAGGAGGTGCTTTAATCCGCGCGACAAATTACAGTAATATGTCAGAGAATGATATATATACATCATATACACATAGCCGAAGTGTTCAAGCCGAAAATGAAACGGAATATAAGGGTGAGAGTAAACTGCGGGATGAAGAGGAGAAGGAAAATTACAGCTAACGCGAGTGAGCAAGACGTGGATCTCGTTAACGAAAATTGTTTAGATCCGACAGGGAAAATCTTTGCGAATTTATTTGTTTAACGAGGGGATCTGCAGCGAGAGGTTCAGATTATGCGGGAAAATTTTCACCTAAACGTTGATTCATCTTCTCATTACACCGATTCGTTATCTTATCACTCTCTTGTTTCTCAAATTGATACAAACTACGATACAAATGGGGGACAAGCTTTCCAATTTCTTATTCACTAGACCAAATATTAGAGTAGGGGGAAAAACATCTTAAACACAACATTTTAAACATCTTGATGACTGGCAAAGTCCTTGTTCAGAAATTTCATGCCGAATTTCAGCCAGTGGTATCTCGAAAAATATGGAGCTAATTAGATATTTGTCCTGTGCTGAAATTGAATATTGAAGAAATACTCGGTCACGGTCACAACAGTCTTCAAATGACCGTGGAATTGGGATGAGTGAGTGGCTCCCTTAAAGACCGTCTTCTCGTCAGCCTGTCATTAAAATCCGACTATAAGGTGGTCCCCAAAGAACGACTCGGCTGTCTGGACACGGTAGACGGTGAACTTGACGATACTTTGAACAAAAGTCGAGGGATCGAGTTGCGTCTCCTGGGAGAACCTCGTTGCAATTTACGTATTAATTAAACCGTCAAAGGACTGCTATACTCGAGGACCTAATAGTTTCAGTCGGGTCTTGTGTTCCGTTCTCCATCTCTCTGGAACTTTGATATGTGGCAATTCGATTGTGTTTGTCGTGTTCGACCGATGTCTGATTACCTCTGTTAGACGCACGCGTTTCGAACCCAGAAGCCTTCCACCCAACACTGACCAATTTACCTACGCACATACACTACGGGCTCTAGCACCACTCGCGCAATCTAGAGGATCGATCCAACCGAAACACGAACCCGAGTTGATGGACGATGGTCAATTCTTCGAATTAATGAAACTGCTTGTGCCGCGAATTTCTAATACTGAACAAATTTTTCAGCTAGATTAAAGACCTCGTGGTTCTTCTTGATCCTTCTTCATTGGTTGTCCAATATTTCAAAATAAAATGGCTAATGCGCCACGATGCTCCTTCTTCTTTCGAGATAAAAGTTGATCGATGATCGCCTGATCGATCTGATGATAAATTTCTTCAATTTATATTTCATTCCGTTGATACAGGTACGTTGTACAAGTTTGTTTAATCCTGGACGTAGGGGTAGGTAGAAAAGATGTAGCACGTAACTCAAATTACGAGGTAAAACTTTATCTCTAGTTAGTCTCTGCCGCGTGTATCCAATTTGTTGGAACCAAGAAGATTGCTTCGGTACTAGACCGTTAGACAGTAGGAAGTGAGCGTAACTCGTTGAGGTATAGACTCCGGTACCAGCGTCTCTTTTACTCCACGTACGACGTTACCCGATACAAACCAGTTACGAAAAATACTATTATCAACTTTTGTCTTCAGAGATAAAAGACACCCTTTATTCCTACTTCCTCATTTTATCCGAAAGTATACGCGTTTTGTTGAAACCAGAAAGTACATTTCAACCCCGCGTATATCTCTCAGACGGTCGTTTCAACGCGGAAATTGCTATGGAACTTTTATCCAGAGAATTTCACAAGCTTCAAAACAAGTCTGATACACTTTTCACCCAAATGCGACCGGAAGCGAGATAATGACGATCAAGATATAACCAGGTTGAACAACCGGTCAACGACTGTCGTCTGTAGTGTGTAACTTCAACACTTGAAGACTTGACGAAGTCAACTGACTTCGACTGACTTTAGCTGGCTCCAAGGGATTTCAACTGACTTCACGTTACACAAGTCAACAAAAATGACTCAAATTCGACTGATTTCACGTGACTTGACCCAAGTTACTCGAAATGACTGATTGATTTCACATGACTTCGAGTGATTTCAACTGACTTCTGAGCCCGTTGTACACCGGGCTTCGAGAGTGGTTAACTCCTCGATTTTAGAATCTTTCATGGAGATATCGAAGTGACATGATGAGCGGCTAATATCCGGTGATCCTGGACCGAGGCCAGCGTCTAGCTTGAAGATTGTTGCCGTCGGGACTCGAGCAGCAAGGCATTTCAATTTACGACTAGACTCACCTTCACGGAGATTGTGCCTGAGGGAGCAGGCACGTATCCCCTAATTTCTTCTGGCATTCAGTCCGGGGTCGGATGTATTTCTCTATCTCTGTATCGCAGTGGGTCGAGGGGTTTCGTGACTGGTAACAAGTCGGGCTACTTTGAGGTCCGTGGGTCTAGACGAATCGATTTATACCTCTTCCAAGGGAATTTATATCGAGTTGAATCGACTCTATCCACGTTTTCGCGGAGTTTAATGTCGTAAGGAAATATGGACAGTAGAAATATGATCGAATCGGGCCGATCGGGGTAGATCGACTCTTTTCTCAATTTCAACCCTCGCGATTTCTCCTCTTTCGAACAACCATCAGAAGTTATTCGACCCCGTCTCGGAATCGCTATATCGCCATGATTGCACCGGGATACTCTCACAGTACCCACCATCCATCCACATCCCAGAAATAATACGGGATCCCCAAAGTGATGGAAATTAATGAACCGAAGAAACGAGTTTGCCGTATCCTCCTTAATAAAATCAAATCCCTTTCCATTATTCCAATGGCACCTTAATCTCGAAAACGAACGAACCAATCACAGTAATTTCAAAATTGGTTTACCGCCAATTTCTTTTCACTTTTACAAACACTAATCCATGTCTGCTTCAGTCAACGATGCAACATATATCGTCCAGTTCTGTTCAACGGGTCACCCAGTGTGTGGTCAGGGTTAAAATTTGGCTTTCACATGTAGTATGCGAACCGCAAAATTTCGGTCACCCGAATATCACACCCACGTCAATGGGGCTTCGGTCGAGTCGTTTGACGTTGATAAAGGCATGCATGCATTGACGCCGGTAATCTCATCTCTTCTGAATAATCTGACCGAAACTCAATTTCCGGTTCGGCTTGCTCCGTGCCCGACAATATCTGGGTGTGTGACTCCGTCCGGTAATGCCTGAAGCAATCTGAATAATAGCACCAGAGTTCAACTGACACTCTGCCTGCGGTTGTTACTACCGTGGCATTAATTCGTAATAGCCATTCTTCGATCCTTCTTCATTCTCTCTTCAATTACTTTCGGTATTTTTATTCTTTACGACCCTACCTCGAGGGATTGTTCGGTGAGTCGTTTCTCAATTACCTCCAGGCACCCCCCTTCTTTCATGGTTTCCAGTGGGCTTAAACTCTCTCTGTGCAGGCTCGGGGCGATTTCTGTGGTTCGCCAAAACCTTCGAGTCTACCACGTGTCCCTCTGCAGCTCATACTACGAAACATCGCTATTATTTCGCTACTCTTTTGTTACTTTTTCAAAAGAATCATTATTCGCCCAGTGTTATTGGCGTGGCCGTACTTCCTCCTCGGGCTTCGCGAAACGGAACTAAAGTGAAACTCTTCCCTGCAGAGTTATATACCTATCGTCCTCGCAACGTGTCTGTCTGTCTATAAAATCCTCTTCTTTCTTTTTCTCCCTCCCTTTTTTTCTTCTTCATTCTAGAGGAACAAAACCCGTCCTTTTAGATCCTATCCAGAGGGATGGTAATTACCTTTGACTTTATTGTCTCAAAAATGGAAATCGCTGAACCTCGTTGGACGTCCGAGTTTCTGAAAACTTGAGACTGTTTGACAAATCAAATTCATTGGAAAAATTTCCGACACAAAATCGCATCGAATTTTCCAAGAGGGGACTCAAGATTTTTTTGTTATAAAAATTATGTTACACATATTCGACACACTGTTAAAAATATCTTGACATTTCTTATACAAACAGGAATGTAATTTACAAATCCTGGCTGTGAAATTTCCGAATGATTTTGAACTTTCAAAACTGTCATATGAATATTGAAATATTGAAACTTGATACAGAAATTTCCAACAGTGCACGTATAACTGAAAATTGACTTTCTTTTCTCAATTCGAGAAAAATTGCATGATGCCTCAATCTCCAATATATTTTTTCAAAAAAAAGTTCAATAAGTTTTCGTACGTGCTCTAGCTGTGGTCGGGTGCAGTTATAAGACGCGGGATATTTGTTGGTGTTTCACGCTTTAGGCGTCGCGCGTCGCGGTTTCGTAACTTATAACACTATATGTGTGTCCTCGTGACTTTCTGTCCGACTAGCACAAAACTGATGTGAGCAACAATCGATATCTCAATAGCGCTCGTAGCGCACAACTTTCTCTCAATTTTTTGTTTTCTTTTTATCAATCCATCGCACGAAAAGGTCACCCATTCGTTTCCAATTTTTAGTATAAAATTTATCGAACAGCGAAGGATCTCTGTCGTCTACTTCTTTGATCAAACTTCACATTTAGGTATTGTACTCGACGTTTTATTCAATTTGTTGCGAAAAAGACGTTCTGGTTATTTTCGAGAACAAAAGCTCCGCTCCGAGAGAATCCAATCAAAGTTTTTCACACGCAAAACGTACCTCTGTAAGGAGATAATTGGGGTCAAGGTGTAAAGCAACAGAGATCACTCCTGAATTACCGAATCTTCTCTTTCTGGTGATAAGAAGAAGCGGTTCACGCTCGATTCCATCAATCTTGATTCGTCTCTGGGTGTCAAAAAACCTTAATTTGAGTTTTAATTAAACATCAACGTTTCTTTGACTGATTATTTCTTCGGATATATATTCATTCGTCAACTCTTCTTCGTACTTCCTGGACACGTTTCTTAATTATACCACGGTTTTCGTCGAAGGGTTCAGGAATATAAGTTTCTTCCCAATTTGATATTCGGCGACGATGAGTTTGTTTTAGTTCAGATTCAGCCCCTTTATCGAATCGGGGAAAAGTTATGCCGGGAACTCAACGGCCAAGAGATACTCCGAGTCTGGTACAGTATGCCCGGATTTTGCGGGCGTCTACACTTCCGTAATCCTTCAAAACTTGTTACCAAAATTTCTCGACGATACGGATCTTCCGTCCGCTGTCACTAATTAATCGACGCGATCACAGAACCTGGCAAATCAGTTTTAAACGAAACTTTCACGTCGCGTGAAACGGAAAGAATCTTGACACTTCGTTAATAATTCTTGTGCCGTGATAATCGCGTGGGCGAATCGCAGCAAGCTCTAATTTGTCTACCTCGTGGCCGTCGACGGTGACAATCGATCCGCGAGGGCGTGAGATCTTAATTACGAAGGGAGAAAGAAACGCGGTGTATAAAAATGTGGAGGCGATTTGTCCTATTCTTGACACCGAGACGTTGGGTGAATTGTATTCTGTTTTATTGTTCGATTCTTGTTATTCTCCTCATTCCGCGTTCAATTTGCAAAATTTACAATCTCTAATGAGAAAAGGGTCTATCGAGGAGGGGGAAAAAATAGAAGAGGGAATATCAATCCCTCCGGGACCGAGACGCGAGCTAGAATTTATTCCGGAGAGGTTCGAGAGGGTCTCGTGAGAGTCTGAGTTAACTCGGTCTGACATTTGCATTTAAATACCAGTCTGCATCCGGGCTCCAATGGTGCCGGCTTGTTATTAGAGTGACATATTTTATACACCTAGGTACCAACGTGGCGTTTCGGGTTTTAATGAAACCTAAGAATATTTCATGAAGAAGATTGAACACATTCTGTAACAGCTGACGACAACCGTAGGACCAGAAACGAGAAGTCGATTCTGTTCCCTTTTCGGCAGCCAAAAGCCTCGAAGGTGACACGTGGATTCGTGCTCTAAAATCCATTTATATCTTTGCCAAAGTCGAATACATATTGAAGAAATTCAGTCTTTCTTTCGTGTGTAACGAAGTTTCGTTAGGATATTAATAGTATTTTGAGCATGTGAGAATAGTATATTATGCTGCAGCAAGGGAAGGAAGCAAGCGTTTTTTGTAGAGCACCGATTTTGCAGAACGTGTTGCAATTCGAGAAGTGAAGACGAACAAAACGCCTGCTTCCTTCCCATGGCACATATCTTATTTTCCACCACATATTGCATTAAAAACGAGTTAAAGTGAGGTTAGAACCATGAGAACGGCGTCCTCCGCTAGAGGCAGCACTTTCTTAGTTTATTTCACCGTTACTATGGTTACGAGACTTTTTTTCCTTGCTGCCAGAGGTTTTTTTCTCTCCTGCCAAAGTTTTTTTCCCAGGTAAAAAAACTGTGACTTCCATCTCTTTAAGGAGGGCAAAAAACACGAGTTTTTAATGCATGTGTGGTAGGAAAAGCTTTACTGAACTGATCCCTCTAATCCCTCGAGTAGATTCGGAGTTTCGAGAGACGAAGTTTACTTTCAATCTTCATGCAGCGGATCGCATCAAAGTTCATCTATGAGAGAAAATATTTATCATATTTATACTTTTCAATTGCCCTATAATCGCGAGGATATGAGTTTATTTTCTCTTTCGCTTTGATCAGTGGATGGAATTCAAAGGATTATAGTTTCCTTTCCATTTCCATTTCCATTATAGATAGAGTGAAACTGTTCGTCGGAACGTCGGTGATTTTTCCTTGAATAATTGTATCTGCTTAGTGGAGAAATAATTAGCCGAGATAGAGACAGAGAGAGGTCCGAAAATGTTTGTTTCATTTAAAAATTCACGTCACGGAAAACGTAACGGTTAAACGCTTGTGAATCATATTTGATATTCAGTCCATGAACAGGGTGAAAAACAGTTTCGGCATCGAACTCTCTTTGGCCAAATGCACATTATGCACGTTATTCGCCATCGTCAAGTTTTAAAAACAGTTATTTTGCAATTTTCCAGACTTTTGCCATCCTTTTAAAGTTGAAAGATATTAAAATTGTATTCTTCAGCTTTTCTTCCTTGTTTATGTTCATTTTTTCATTTCTTCTTAACGCGCTAGCGAAGTCTTTTAGAACTAATTTGACGACTTTTTTTCCCCTTTTACAATTTCATCTCCGAACCGATCGCCGCTATTTCTCTAAACCCGTTGCATTCTTTGATCGATCGAGTTTCGAATAGTTCGAAACAAACAACATCGGCAACTGAACCCTATCGTTCACCGTAGAATTTAATAATTAATTGCAGTTGTTGATTAACTGAATAGTTCGACTATCTACTACGCATAGTTGCGGGTGGCCAACTTCATTTCGAACACAACGCGTCTAGCTCGAGGAGAAATTGGATCCAACAATCTTGAAGGGTGTAAATCGACTGTGGGTTAAACGTCAGAACTTTGAACTACAGGCTTGAAAATTATACCGAGGGGATTCGATAGTCCAATAATTTATTTTTCGTCGAGTTTCCTCGACTTCCTTAGAAATTGGGTTCGTTAAAAAGTTTTTCTCGATTGCCAATCTTCTTTTGTCTTCAGTTTTTGATCTGCTCATTAACAAAGTCAATGAATTAGAGTGAAAAATCGGCATTTTTTAAAATGAAAAATTGCTACAATTTGCGTTCATTTTTGAAAACTAAAGATTCTGTCATTTTGACGGATAAGGATAATTAGGAATCAAGAAGCTTCTATAATCAAGGAAAATTTCATTTCGTTATGGTTTCGGTGTTATCAGAGAGGGATGATCGTCGGTGGTGTTGGAATACTGACAAAAAAAAAAATCAAGAAAACAAAATTAAATTATGCGACGAAGTTGTTTGAAGTGTGATTTTGAGGGAAGGGAAGAAGCATCATCAATTTTCGAGATGAATAAACCTCGAGGTCTTTGAAGGTCTCTCGCGTTCCTCTCTTCAATCAATCCTCGTCTCAATGGAACCTACAGCTACCCTATCCTTTCCCAGCCTCCACCCTCTAACCCGTATCCTCAAATATTTCGTGCAGAAATATGAACTTTAAACGAACAAAGTTTCCGTGTATTCTCCGAACCCCCATGGGAACTGCGTGGGAAATCTGTCAGCTCCGGGCTCCCAGATCTTGTGCAAAACGGAGTCTTAACTGCACCCATCTCTTCTCCTCCTTCGATCTTTGATGTCGCAACTCGGAATCAACGACGCTATCGAAAACCCGAAACTAATCAGGGGAGACTTCCACTTTCAACTTCTGGGTAGAGAATTTTCTCAAATATTGATCATTCCCTCTGAGTGATGAGGAATGAGATGATAAATCATCCGTCAAACAGGACCACTTGAAAAAAAAAGAAGCTTTTTTCGTTACCTGAAAACGAATCGAATTATCCTTTCGGTCCCTTTTTTTTTTTTTAAATTATTCCATGCTGCAGTAGAAAATTTGTGATGAAATTTTTCATGCTAAATTTGAAATTTAAATATTATCAAAGAGTCCCGGGGATCTATTGTCGTCGATTTTGAGAGAAGACCTACGATTGTAACACGGTGCAAAAAAGAAGAAAAAGAAATAAAAAATCGTCATCCGGATCCGTGAGAGATTCAGAATCCTGCATATCGTCTACCTATTGAACGCAATGTAAGGCATCGAGTCCGGTGATATTGAAGGGTATCATGGGGCTTCCCGCGGGAAGATATTCATCCGGAATTATATATAGGTAGGTATTCTTGGTAGAAAATTGAACCGAGGATCTCCGGACTCTCCGGAATCGGGAATAACGGGAAGAATATTAGCCATGGCACTCGAAGTTCGTAGGATCGATCATAAAACGAGCCAGTGATTTCAGGCAGGCCTTGAATCGGGAAGTGGATCAAGAACCTCGCGCGATCTATTCTTTGTTTTATGGTATGAATAAATTTGGCTAGATCGTGACATGAATCGGGCGAAATTATCTGAGACAAATTTTATAGGTACTAGGGCTGTAAATTTAGTCGATATACCTAACCTCGAGGATACCGACGCCGTTACGACCCGGCGATATTTAAATGATAAAAGATTTTGTGTCGAGGGTTCCTTTGATGCGGGAATGATGAATATATCCACATTTTAAAAGAGACGGCTGCGAAAATGGATTAAAAAAAAAAAAACATTCTTCTTAAACTATATTTCAATCTCGCTCGGCTGGGGAATAAAATAACGATATTGGAATTCCTCCAGCCTCTTCTTATTCTTATATACAGCTGATATCACTATAAGCACGATAAAGTTTGAGCTAGGGCTTTGTACGTCTTCAGGTACCTAAAATCGTCAACGGAAACACAGAAAAGTGTCTTTGGTCGTTTTCCTCGACATCTGGACGAAGTGCTTTCTGAAAGGAGTCTCAAATCCCACGAGAGATACGAGACGAGGCGAGGCTTTATACACTTTACACACGGACTGGAGATTATTTCTGTATCCGAGTTGCGTCCCAGACTCTGGCCCGGGGAAGATTCGCCCGGCAAAACTGAAATTCTACTATAATGCATGGGGTCAAATTATTCTCCCTCCGCACCTGCATCGCACAGACGCGGAACCGCAGATGAATGCGCTCGATTGATCGATACGGCATCCATTTAACCAGGCGCGATAACTAATCGCGAATGGGGCAGGGCTGTTGGATTTGGCTCAGGATTCTCGAGGGCATACACGGCACTCGTCTATTTATACTGTGTGTAACGGTATTCCCGGGGATCATGATCCCCGACGAACGTCCTTAGATTTCCAACTCCGTTTGGTTCCGTTTGGTTCCGTTTGGTTCGACTGCAGGCACGTGGTTATCTCGGTCAATCCGATTACTCGATTTACCTCGAACCCGGGTCACGTTGCGAATCGAGTTATTTCAGCCATTTTATATCCCTCTGTAATCGGCAGGTCTCTTCTTTCTCGTTTCATCAGGATTCCTGATTGTTAGCAAGTTATAATTATATTGGTTAAAGGAAAACCGGGAAGTCAGGGAAAAGTCAAGATCCCCGGCGTTTTTTTTTTGTCTTCCTCGTGCGAAAATCTTAATTAATCGAAGTAGTAGCCAAAACTTGTATAAAGTATAAACAAAAAGGTATTTCATCACTAATTGATTCAGAGCATTATTAATTAGGTACTTGAATAACCACTAATTAGTAATTAGTCCGAATTTCAATCGGGGAAAAATTATAATTTGGTCAAGAAAAGTCAGAGATTTTTTATTTTTTACTCTTTATAGTGGCCATCGTGTATATTCTTACTTTTTTTTTTTCTAATATTAAGGTATTAAGTGGAATTTATACACCCGACGTGAAAAGTTTCGTCGTGTAGGAACCCCTGCTCCACTTTACTTGGGGGGATTCCCCCCGCGGTGTATAACCCACAGCTACAGCTACAAACTCTTAATCATCATGAACGGGGTAATCTCTCGACGCTATAAAGCTTTGCCGTGAAAGTTAGCGGTTATTAGGAGAGAATTTAGATGTTTAGAACGTTGGATATTAGGCTGACCACACCCGCAACGTGTCTATCGATTAGAAAATATAATTTTTTTTTTTTTTTTTCTTTTTACAAATTGTTGTCGAGTCTTGTGTCCCGAAAAATAGCGAATGAAAAACTTTATCAAAGTTTGTTAAAAGAGTTTAGTAACTTTGTCCTGTCTTTTCTTATATTCTCGAGGCCCAACGGAATACAAAAAAAAGTTTTGAACGACGGTACGACATAAAGGTGGGAGGGTTCCTATTTGGCTTAAAAAATTTCGATTAGCATTTCAAATGACTTACTAGAAAACTTTTTTTTTCTTCTTCTTCTTCTTCTTTTTCCTTTTTCGACGGAAAAAATTATGAAGCGTTTTTGTATGGAAATACAGGTGAGCGGTGGGGGAAAATTTAATTCTCGTCGTTACGACACATCTGTGTCTTTTACATTATCTTATTATTGGATATTCGTGTACCGTGAAACGCGTTGAGTGCTACCTTGAAGAAATTAAGAATAAAATCAAGTAAGATGATGATGAAAAAAAAAGGATTTATCTTCCTCAACGGACAAATCGGAATTATCTTCAAAACTTTGATTCGTTGGAATTAATGGTATGAGGGGGAGGATGAATGTGGTCTTTCAACTTTTATTCGACAACTTTTATACGGATATCGTACCTACCTACCCTACATCTTCTTTTTGAGATTAACGAACCTTTCCCACATTAAAATGTTCCCCCTGAAACAAGTAAAGACATTTTTGGCATCTGCCAGCAGTACAATCAGCTCTCGGGAAGTAAAACTAAAACAGTCACGTTTATTATTCTGTACGTATACCAGCACCAACTCGGTCAGATACAAATTTCCTGTGTATAGACACGGATATCCTTTTGTTTTCGGGTGAAAATTATGAAGGATCGGAAAAATAAAAATTTAATGAAAAATGAAAAATAACAAAAATGAAAAGGGGGAAATAACTCGTTGAAATAACGTGTCGGTAACTTTTGAAATATCGAGAAGTAACCGAAGAAATACCTGAAATGAGAAATAGATCAAGTAATGAAAAGAAAATTGATGAAGAAATGAAAAAATAAATGAAATAATTTGAATTATTTCATTGAAAAAAATAATATGTCAGTCAAATCCTGAGTTATTTCCTCCTCGCGTGTATTTAGCAAGGGTAAATATTCAAATCCATTGCACAGTAAAATTCTTTCTGCACTTTTTTAGACAATATTTAACCAGAATAAGAGCAATATTCGAGTAATAACTCTGATCTCTCCTGGCTCGATGAACAAACAAATTAAAAAAAAAAGACGTACTGCGATAAAATACGAAGAAAATAAATTCACAGTATACACTATACAAATTTGTATTCCACTCAAGTAAGTGCAAATAATCATAGCCTGCAGCGGTCCTAATGTGGGGCAGGGGGGGGGGAAGGGGATGATAACGTTCGAGTGAGTGCTAGTCTCTCAGACGCGAAAGGGCAGGGCTTGGGGGGATGGAAGCGTGGCATAGAGTCGTGTCGCGAATGGAAGAGAAGAGAAGAGAAGAGAACGAAGACGAAGACGAAAGTAGGTATACCACGAGTACGGGACAAGGACGGTTGAAATTACCGCGACGGGACAGGAAATGAGAAAGATGAAGGAGAGGATCCGACGGCTGCGTTCGTATATACCGGGCGTCTGGTCTGGAGGGGAATGGGCGAAACGGGGCAAAACGGACCCGCGACGGAAACCCTCACATCCCTCGGCATCCTGGTGCATACGTACACGCTGAGGCATTAGTAGACACTCCCCGAGGGTTGAGGTCGCATTGATTTTGTCTAGACGGCACCCGCGCTCGCTGCAACGCTCTTTTTCTCTCTTTCTCTCATCCTCCCATCCTCCCATCCTCCCTCTCTCTTTCTATTCAACGAGGGTCGAGGGAAGGTATGTACATCGAGAAATGACGCTGCTGCAGTACCATCGGATAATACTTTTCAAAGAGCCAATTGGCTACCTGGATGTGAATAATTCAGATCTTTTCCACAATTTTTGTTCTTGTTTTTCTGCGATTTTTTTTTCCACTGTAATCCAATAAGGACGGTAATCGAACGATGAGAGAAAATTAGGTTCTAATATTATCAGAGACAGAAAACAAAAATTGAATCAGTTTTAACTAATTTGTGAATTCTATCGAATAGAAAAGAGAATTTGAGGAGCTTTAATTAAAATCATTATGAGTCAGTTTTCACCTGCGAATAACCGGAAGTTGAGATATTATTGTCAAAATTGAATCTTAATATCTCAGAGCAACAAGCTTTTAGCTTTAGCTTTTAAATAGCGTTTAATAAGTTCCAAAAAAATAATCTGAATTTCAGTGTTGTTTAATTGACCGATGAATAAAATTCGTTTTTTTTTTTTTCATTCATGTGTTTCAGGTAAGTGGTGCCGCATAAATTCTACCGACAAACTCGTACACCGTACCGTAAGTGAAACCTCTTGACGTTAAAAAAATGAACCACTGACAAAAAGCAAAAAAAAAAAAAAACATGGGTTATACGTTCACCCTGCGTGACCCATAAAACTAACGTTCGTAACCGGGGTAAATAGGAGAAGGAAGGTAAACAGAAAAGAGGAGGAAAAAAAAAAAGAAAACCGCACAATTTGTTGAACCTAGTCGTACGTATGTAGTCGGTGGGTATACGAAACGTTGCCTGCAGCTGTCGCGCAACCCCTTTTCCACGCGGTATGTCTGCCTCGGCGTTGGCGTTGCCTCGTCATACGTATGATTATTCGATGCGGCACGGGGTTCATTAATGAACGTAATTACTGCTTACTCCCGGCTCGAAGGTAGTTTTAATTAAATCAAGGCAATCGTGAAATCATCGAGTTAGTCGGTACGCACGCACTCACCGTGCCTCGTTATTCTCTTTGACGATAATTCGAGGAAAGACGAAAAGCTCGTGATTTTTGTTGATAATTCCGAATCGACATTTCCTATCCCAGAGGGTCGAATAAGATCCGACCGTGAATGTTCCATCCGCTCGAGACGCGGATACAAAGAGACGGGAACCACCGGTTGCTGATATGATTAAACCGCGGGGCCGCCGCAGCAGCTGCAACCGTGATGATTAAAATTGAAGCATGTATGCACGGACGGATGCGTACCGCGGCTATTCAGCCTGGGACGAAATTGTTCGATTCATATATTCCCCGCGGCTGGCTCGCTGCTCGCGGGGATGACGATGGACCGTAAAAAGAAGCTCCTCCAATCACCGCTCCTACTTCATACGCCATTTACGATCGAATGAAGAACATGCATCGCCGGTACACACGTGTCTGGATGGAACCAGTGCACCGTACGCGTGCGGCACGGCTGATGAAGTATTCAGTGGACCGAGAACGGCGACAGAAAGGGAATTGCGGGGATCTGCGGTATCTAGCTATCAACCCGCCGACACGGACGGTCGAGTTTGTTGTTTGGCCCACAGGGTTTCATGGTTTGGGTTAGCCGGCTCTTTGGTCGGGCCTCCGCTTTCAGACTGTTCTTGTTTTTTGCATTTTTTTTCTTTTTTTTTCATCTTTTCACCCGCACCGACCTCTACGATACCTCCTCGTTTGCCCCTGGAGATTTTCTTCAAAGTTTAACGGCTAGGTCTTAACGAAGCTAATTATTGTTTGTGAATCCACCCGCGGAGCCCCTTATCCAGCTCCCCGCTTCTCCAGTTATCCAACAAATTAAAGACCTCGTCTCTTCTTCTTCTTCTTATTTTACTTCTTCTTCCACACCCTGGACTCGACCAAATCGTTATACCCAACTGGGATCAAGAGAGGGTAATTAGGAACGCGTCTTTTTCTTTTTTTTTCGCTTCACTTCAATTTTCTGTATTTTCTAACAATTTGTTCGTCGGAATTGTTCAGATTGGAAAATAAGCGACTTTAAGGAGTGGCTTTTCGATCTTCTTATGGATCCGTTTTTGTACACTCTGCAACGAGCGATTACAATAATTTCAAGGATAAGAAAAGATTACACACACAAAGATTGCGGGTATTGCAGAAAAATGATAAAAATCAAACACTGCTAGAGATTACAACGATGTACCTACACGGTTCAGTATGTTGCATTTGTTTTCTGAATTCGAGGAATCGACGAAGCTTGAATTGCTTGTCTTCACCCCCAAAATGGAAGATTTCATAGTCGAATAACTCGAAAAATGATCAATATTTTTACCTGGAATTTGTTCTACACGCTCAGTTTACCGTCCCGAGTGATCAAACGGTTCAGTTTCTCTGATACTCGATCAGAGAAGAATCGCCAGTCATCTGACCCCCTGCCTCCCTTCGTTGTATTCCGATCTCGACGTTGCAGAATTTATTCCGATTATTTCCTTCGCTGAATGCGTTTAGCGTTAATAAATTTTGCGGTCTTTCGGTTGAAACTGCAACGGACAGCCCATCGTAGTTGGTACAAAGTACTCACGATTTTACCTCGTTCAGGTTCACTCTGATTGCATTTCATGTCAGCCTCTTTCAGCCTCTTTCGACCGATTGTGAGCTCCGCGCTGGTTTTGAACATCAATCAATTCACTTTTCATTACAAGAATATCCTGCAGTTTGACGCTGTTTGAATTTGAAGAAAAAAATTCCTCACAATTTCGCTTCAATATTTCGAAACTTGTCTGGACCCATGTCGTACACAGGAACCGAAATTGGTTAGAGAAACTCGCGTGTACGCATATGGACAAGGGACGGCCCTTGGCTGACCCTAACAACCCTTTCTCGAGGCTCGCTACTGGCTGTAACACATTTAATTATTGCGATGCTACAGCCATACTAACAATAAGTCGTAAGTTGTATCAACGGTCCAGAGGTGGAGTCGGAACGCATTTTTTACGTTTGTATGTAAAGAAAATTCGCGGAATTCGAAACAGGAGAGAAGATAATTGGAAGAAAACGAGTGAAAATAGATACTCGGATTCTCGGATGTTGAATAAAAAAGGAAAAACACGGGAGTATCTATCCAGGTACTTGAAGTTTAAACGCACGAAGTTTAGCGAGCTTTGGCATTAGTTGCACGCGATTCTTGAAGCGGTGTATGAAAACTTTGCACGTTCTTATCCGCATGACTAGAATCGTTAAGATATCCCTGAGTGCGAATTGAATTAGTAAATTGTACACTTTGTCTCATCTCTTTGTCTTCTTCAATTCAATCAACATTCCTGTCCGGCGATTAGAATCAGGTGAAGAAAAAATCGCCTCGACCTTCGA
Source organism: Euura lappo (assembly GCA_018257835.1). NCBI lineage: Eukaryota > Metazoa > Arthropoda > Insecta > Hymenoptera > Tenthredinidae > Euura > Euura lappo. The sequence continues at coordinate 164,390 of JAEUYN010000006.1, read as the reverse complement.
AGTGCTCAGTGGTCAACCTCCGAGGGTCCAAGACCGTACGATTCTCGTTGTAACACGATTACAAATTTACACAAGGCGCTAGATATAGAGAGATGCGGACTCAACGACGTCCGTGAATCTAATTACCAATTAACTTCGAAGGGTGTAAATTGCGGAGGAGTTTCAAAGTTCTCGGACGGAGGTTTCAAGGGTTAGAAGCCAAAATGATTGCAGCCGAGGGACACAAAACTGGACAGAATCCTATTTCGAAGTTGGAAAAGGAAAACTTTGTTTCAATTTTCCAGACTATAAAGCGTATGAAAATGAATTTTACATACTCTCACATTCTTGACTTGGTGATTTTTTTTTCTTTCTTTCTTTCTTATTTGAAGCGACCTGAATGGTCGATGACTCGAACGTAGAAGCGTGAGTCGACGTCGATGTAGACGAGTTTAACGACGTGAAAGTTTTCAGAGTTAATAACACTGGTTTAATAAATGACAATTATCCAATTTTTTTTTTTTTTGTTTTTTGTTCCCTCTGTGACTGTACTGTGGAGATAAAAACGTGGGCGTGACAAAGTCATTTATTAACACCGTACAGCGTCCTTTTTTCAATTGACCTTTATGCCTCTCGAACCGTGTGCATAATCCAACTCGTAGCTATGGTTCACCAAAAATTAACTTTTGTTTTTTTGTATAACCCGTTTTTGTACCGTAGATAAAAGACACGACATTGTCGAGCGATCGTTTTATTATCCGTCTATACAGTCGAACCCCCCCACAACCCTGGGGGGCTTTTATGTCGGATGGGTATGAAAAGAGCGACAATTTTTATATGATTTTTTCAAGTCCGTAATTGTTGCCCCCCGGATGGTACTTTTCCATGGCCAACAGTTTTATGCATAGCGACATTCTATTATTTAACTACTCGGTCATTATGCCGTTCGGATAACGAATTACGCTATCATTTTTTTTATCCACACGAATCGTTATTTTACGATCCCTTTGATCCTCGGGCTTTAATCATCTCGGTTAAATTCTTTTCGAATCCGGTTTCCCAGGGTCCTCGCGGTCTTCCTTGCTTCCTTCCCTCCTTCCTTCCTTATTGTGTCTCGTGACGCAGGAACTCTGATTTTGGGTCAAGGTGTGAATTCAACACCTGACGCTTCCTCTCCGAGGATCCATGGACTAATCAACAACCAGCATAGCGCCTCGATTGAATCTCGTTAATTAATTATCGCGTGATTGACATTCTCCGTATCTCGCGATCGCCGACTAACTGAGAAACTATTTTTTCATTTTATACCACACATGCATTAAAAATTCGTGTTTTTCGCTCTTCCTAACGGGATGGAAGTCACAGTTTTTTAAACCGGGGACAAAAATTGTCAGCGGAAAAAAAGAACCCAGGGTAGCGGGGAAAATAATTCTCGTAACCATAGTAACGGTGCGCATGTGCGAATAATCGCGTCAAAAATTGTCCGCGAATCCGAATCGGATTTAATACCACTTCGTCTATTCCTCGTTATAATTAAAATTCTCTTTGATGATAGAAATCCCACAGACTTACAATCAGACGGGATTTAAATTAAAAAACCATCCTCATCGCGTACTCGGCTGTGACCTCACGGACTCGAACGTGTGATCGTGTATAAATTAAAGAACCTCTTTCCCGCGCTGCTGAGTGCCTGGCTTTTTATTCTCTCCATTCTTACGACCATGACCGATGATCGATCGAAATCAATGGAAAAACGCAACGCACGCGTTCAATGCTTCGATGGCCGGAAGAGACCTTCGGGTGTTCCTTCGTCGTCGCCTGGCAAAGTGGATGGAAAAAGACGAAAAAGCAGTTGAAACCAAATCGTCGGAATCGATTCGGATACATTAGAGCCCCGGGGGGTCTGGGGGCTCGGAATGGTTCGGTTCATAAAACAAGGAACTGGCATGCCCAGTGAAAAGGGGTGTCGAAAATCGATGTGTCCGTGAACAAACAAAAAAAAAGTAGAGTACAAAAAGTTTGCAGAAACTCGTCGCTTCGTGTAGCATGAAAATGAAAAATTCAGATATCATCTCGTTCATAATTTCTCCTCGTTGATCGAGTGTTTGCGAAACGTTATAACGTCGTGGAGCGCGAACGCCGCAGCCTCTCGGACACTGCGAGTAATAACGATAATCGATAATATCGACTGCCAATCTTCTGTCTCGCACTGCCGAGGCTGGTCTAATGAATTATGTAATTTTGTACACAATGGGTGGTTAGGGGGAGGGGGGATATCGATATCGCGTTAGAATTTCCCAACGCAATTCGTCACCTTTCAATCCGATCATTTACAATAATATATACCGCATACAATATACAAATATGATGCCAAAAAGAGCGAAAAGGGGAGAGAAAAAGTCACTTGGGCGCAACGCTTTCGCCTGTTCTTTTTTCATTTTTGTCAACTTCAAAAGCGTTTCTCCACTAGCGCGCCGCGAGGACCCACCTCCTTTTGGTAGAGAAGAAAAAAAAAAAAAACTGGATATACCAAATCTGCATCCGTTGGTTGACTATCGATTTCTTTCGGTCACGGTTGAGGACTTGCCAAAAGAGAGGAGGCGGACTCGGATATTCCCTCAAGATTTCCGAACCGGGGTTACACCCACCCCTACATAGCTCTCGGTTTGTATTACTTTTTTTACATTTCACATTATAAACTGAGGAAAATCTCCCCGAAAATGAACCTTGGTATCGTTGAAGGTGTAAATTTTTAATCAATAGCTCGGAATAATTGGGTCATGTTTTTTCTTTTTCGTTATGAATGATAATCACAAGATTTATACAGGAAATTGAATTTCAGCATTTTTAAGGAAGTAATTTTCGATCTGTTGTATTTCTTTTAATTTTGTTCGCAATCTATCGATATATGAAATTTTAAAAAACGTCCAACAATCCCAATTCCTAGAACTTTGACTGTCAAAAAGTTTTACTTCGAAACTCGTCTCCAATTATTTTGTTAAGATGAAATAAAAGAAACCGAAGAGCAGTCAAAATAACAAAATTTCATTTGTCTCAATTAAATTATATTTGTATCAAAATAAAATTTCACTCACCTCAAATTTTAATAGTTTCTACTGAAAATAATAAACAATAGAATTTTTTACTGTTGCAAATACGTTTTTTGGTCAGTTTGGATTGAACCGAACCTATTTTAATATATAATTAATTACCAGCTGGCAGTCTCCCGCGTTAAAATGGATTATAAAACGATGATTTGAATAATCGATTAAACTTTCATAACGCTATTGGTATATTCTTCTATATTTCGTTAATTTCGTACTCGATATATGCGAAATCGCACGGTTTTCGGAAACAAAGAGTACATTAATTCTTGCCGCACAGATAAAATTTTTCCTCGTACATAAAACCGGTATATTCGCTCAGGTATAGCGATATTATTTACGTTACGCGTATTGAATAGTAAAATAGATTCGGATTTGCTATAGCTGCGAGTAATTGTCGCGTATTCACGAGTGGATGGATATCCACGTATCCCGCAGCACTCCATAAAAAGATTCGCATCATAATTCCGAGTATGAGTCCTCGCGTATTCCACTCGAATGCGAATATCAAGCTTTCCAATTCTTTCCTTCTGCCATCTGATCGTAAGGAAAAGACTCGAGTTCTAATCCTGCCCAGTTTCTGAGTCACTTCATCAGGAAAGTTCATTAGAAAATATATAAATGTGTGAATAAAGAAACCAAAGTTCTGATACTGGCTAGTTTATGAGTCATGTGCAATCAGGAAAATTCATATAAAAGTATGAATTCGTGAATAAAAAACTACTTTCAGTCCTGGCCCAGTTTCTGAGTCACTGGGTCAGGAAAATTCATAAAAAAGTATGAATTAATTCCATAAAACCCTTCACATCACTTCCGGCTCCATATGACTTTCCTTATCTGACGTATTGCTTAAGATGTCAGAAACTGGACTGCATAAAAAATTCGTCGCATCCCCGTACCGAGGGGTGAAGGGAATAATCCCTAGGGGATTCCTTCCTCCCTCGTTCTCTCCTCTCTCCTATTTTCTCTTCCTTTCTTTCCTTCCTCCTTTTCGACTCGGTCGAAGACTCCGCGGGTGCCCGGCGCCCTGCGCCGCGTCAGTCAACTCGTGATTCACTCAGTATCGTCCCTGCGGCTGGCTGAACCCAACCGCGTCGACGTACCGTGCGTCGAGCAACGTCGACCCACGCCGGCGAAAACCAAAGAGAATCAACCAAAAAAAAAAAAACCGGAAATAAAATTCGCGTGTGTCTCGTGCATTAATAAAGTGTAAAAGACACTGAAAAAAAAGTCTGGTCTTGAAGTTTGAGCACGCCCTAAAACCGTAGGGTGTGTCACTCAAGGGCCTCTTTAAGTTACAACGCAGCCCTTAAACGCGTAGCATCACGTAGCCGAAAATCACCGCGCCCCGAACACACGCAGTGGGTGGGGAAAAAGGCAAGGACCTGTCCCTCTCGGTACAAAACTTTGGATTTTTCAACGTTTCATGATCAGTTGAGGTGAGATACGTGAAGCACGGATTGTAAAGGGTAGAAAAATCAGTGATTCGACCGATCATTCGTTACGGAGTTTAGCTTGATCTCGTTTAAAAAGACTCGAAATCACATGGCGTCAATTTGGAATCATACAAAATCGCGCTAGGCATGACTCAGAAGTTTGACAAAAAAATCTTATAAATCGCTTTGAAGTATCGTTGAGTCACTCGAAACCACGTGCAATCGCTTGTCTCTTGATCTTGGAGTGAATAGTCTATTTTCAACTATAATCAAAAGATCCTCTGATCATTCGTAAATAGAACCATATCAATATTGAGATTATACAGTGATTGAAAAATCGGTATGTTTTTTCGATATTAAGACCCAAATATGAAATTCAAAGATGTTTTATGTTAATTTCATTTGAATCACCAGGATTTGTAAATTTCATTCCAAATTTCAAGACATTTGTCACCCCGTATTCGCCGTTATTCAAGTCCGTACGTAATTTGAGCTCGTATCGCAACGCCCCGCAGGTTCACTCACACACGCGGCCTTTGGAGTAACAGAGAAAGGCTTTTCCGTTTACACGAGACTTGAATTTCCGCCCTTGTTGCGTTACCTGTGTGTGTTTGCGCAGGTACAACAGGAGCCCCGATAACCGATTAATTTATATCCCCGTGTGCACGGTGCACTTGAATGTAGGTACCTACGTTGTCTTGCCGGTTGCCGGATTGGACCAAGCACGTGTACTTCGAGACGCATTGCATATCGGCTATGGATTAGCAGTTATAGTCGGATGTCTTTTATCACCCGGTTTCCCCACCTGCCGGCTCCAACACACCCGATGCCAATTAAACGCGTTTTCTCTCTCCGTCGTTCCGCGGCTTACGACCGAATCGCCTATCTATGCGCCACGAGGATTTATCGATAACGCGATAAACACGCGTTCTGAATTAATCGTACCGTGTAATTCTGGGATTTCGATTCACAGACCGGGGCACCAGGCGGCCGGATTATTGTTTGCCGCAGCCAGGACCGGCTCGCCGATATTGACTCGGTAGATTTTTGGCCACTTTCTCGAACACGTTCGATTTATTGCCGTTCAGACGTCGCGCCGATATCCGTAACCATCCGTGCAATAAATCCGGACGAGAGCGCGGAGTGGGTGGTAGACGGTCCGAAACTGCGAGGTTCGGGGCACGGCATGCATTATGCAATCGGTATGACGGCTTCCGGCGCGATGCCGCGATGTACCGATCTAGATAAACGAAGATTGAACGTGGTATACTCCCCGATATTTGAGTCTTGAGTGGACTTATAAATTCGATAAGAGTATAAACGAAAGGATTTCAAAATGGTAAAACTAGGAAATAGGGTATACCAAATGAATAATCATTTTAATTGGCGAGATCAACTTTCCTTTTGTTTCGTTTGTGATATTTTGTGTATAAAAATGTATAATTCATTCATGCCATAAATAGTACATTGTGTATCAAGGGCGCAAAACACTATTTTTCGAGTGTGAAATTTGCAGTACGAGCCGAAGGCGAGTGTACTGCAATCACACTCGCCAAAATAGCCTTGCGCCCGTGTTGCACACGATTTTTTTCTCAACACCTGGTCTGCAAAAATGCCTCTTTTCAGACCGAGTGAGCGGGCGCAAAACGGAACTTTGCGCCCGAGGGCAGGAAAAGATCTGTTTTGCGCCGGCTCAGGAGGCATGAAAAGTAGCATTTTGCGACCGGGTGTGAGAAAAATAAAATGAGTCCACAAATTGGTTCAAAAAATTGTTTATAGTGTGGATTCCAATAAAATCAGTCTGTTTATAAGTTAAAAATTGGGTACAGTGTAAATTCTTTCAAGTTTAAGATTGTGTCTCATTTTTTAGAATAGGTCTCTTTCTCTCACGTGTTGTTTATCAATTAAAAATTTTATCTGATTGTGTCTACGTCGATATTCTTCCAATATTAAGAACTTATCTTTTCTATTATTTTCTGGAGTTTCTCAGCTCGATGTTCTTCATGTCCTCTCGTCCGGTATAAACGAAGATCCACGTTTTTGTCTTCTTTCAATTTACTTTGTGCGGGCTAATCGAATCGTTACGCGCCTTTTTCGGACATTTTCGCGCGAGTTTATAAGAAAGGTGAAAATGTTTTTCCGCGATAACGCGGTTGCGGATCGGGTCAGCCAATTAAGTGAGCCAATTAAACCGGTCGCAGTATAAGACTTCTGATCCAATTTTACGGTGCGGAGGTAGAGGGTATTTTTTTTATGAAAAACGAACGGTAGATTCCCTCCTCTTTTCTTCGTTTTATTTCTCTGATTAATTCGAGGGATATGGAATTTTTCCTCCGTCTCGTCTGACCGATGGAAACGGATATAACCGAGCGAATAGCCTAATGGTCCCTTATAATTTTATGTGGGTACAATTACCGCGAAGGGTAATGAAGGTGACGATTCCCCGCGAGCCGGTGAGGGCGCGACCGGTATTCGAACCTTCGGATATATCTCTGAATTTGAAAATTGGATTTTCTGAATCGAATTAATTAAACGTGCCGCTCCCGCGTCGCAGACACTCCACTCACACTCGGCCATCTTGACGAGGAACGTGCAGACACGGGAGACTCTGAATCGTATTTAAAGACCTGCCCCTAATCCCGGACTGGGGTATGGTTAAACTCATTCGTTAATCGCAATTTTGTCGCAGAGGAAAAGTTTATTCATACTCTACCTTTCCCTTTTTCCGTCTGAAATAATCTCCCTTCTCAACTCCCCGTTTCTCTTTTTTCAGAGAAAAAAAGGAACTTGTTGTAATCAACCCGGAAATAAGAAGTTGAGTTTTTAATGGATCTCCACCTCCTCTACTATTTTCACGATATATCGAGATCGAGGGCGCGGATTTTGATCAAATTGGGCTCAATCGACGCGGCTTTTCTGAACTCAGAACTGATTAGATTTTGGCTTTGATCAATTCAGTACTCTTTGAATTATTGAAATAACAAAATTCTCAAAAATACAATAAAAGTGACGATATCTTCAGAACGGATCAACGAATTTAAACGAAATTTGGTACCATACGGTTTTTTACGTCGCTGATCACAAATCTGAAGTCAGTTTTGCAAAATCTTAATTTTTCGTATTCGATATGCTTCAAAAATACTAAAAACTTTTCTATATTGATGAAAATCGGTACTCGAACGTTTTTTGGGTCACCGATCACGAAATCAACTTGCTGGGGAAAAAACATTCAAAATCTCATAAAAATTGTTACTCGAAGGTTTTTTTGAACCGTTGATCAAGAATCTGAGGTCAAAGTAGCTGAAAACAAAATATGATAACGAGAAGTTCAGAGGCTCATAGACAGCCTGAACTCGCTCGTTTCTTTCAATTTTCTCCACCTTCTTCGGCGGGGATCGGGGGATTGTAAATAACCGTATCTGTTTTTGGCAAGGCGACGAGAAACTTTTCCGAGCTTCTTATTCGCAGTCTTGATGCTGCAGCTAATGGAGAAACTTTAACGTATTATAAAACCGCGTAACGTCATAAAGTTGCATTCACTCACACAACCACGAGGTCGCCACTCTCGGCCTTGTCATCTCCTCATCCTCGCACAGTTCTTCCTCCTACATTATTTACACCCGTCGTCATCGATCATTCGCGAAACCGGAAGTAGAAACCGATCATTCCGCTCAGATCCTCATCCATTATTACATCACCTGATCACGTATGCGAGTATACTTTGACAGAAATTCTGTATGCGAACGCGTGTCTTCATCTCGTCACGACGGTATCCTAGTGGAATCTCATCAAGTGCAACGTCAGAGATCGATTGACCGGGACTCTCCACTAGGAATACATAAATACACGATGTTCCGGGTTCGGATATCACATCAGTCATCATTTTCTCATTCTCGTTCTTGATTATTCAAAATTCTCTTCATCTGTAGTATTTCTTACGGTCGACAATCCCAGTTGTTCCCGGCTGGAGATTATAGACACGAGACGAGGGGATGGCTATGAAATAGCCTCCATTTATTGGCACGGTTGAACGAATCGACGGACGTCCGTTCGGCGGATGAATGCAGAGTTATATCCCAGGGGGCAGTTTAACGGGCGTTAGGTACACCACCGACCGCCTACGCGGTCCTCGATCTCCCCGGGATTTCGAAACTTCAACCCTTCCCGCATTTCGACGACCCTCGATCACTTCTGGCCCGTTTTACACAACGGCTGACAAAATTCAGACCCCGTTTTTCTCAACCGCGTCGATCATTACAAATCCCAAAACACCAGAGATTCATTCTCGGGTCCAACTTAAAACCCTGAGATCCTGGTTTTGCCTTCTTGTGAAAAATCGAAGGGTCCCGAAGTACGCGGATCGAGCTTAATCCTGAAAATTGTGGCTTCAGACAACGAACGATTGTAGTCACACCGAGAAATCTGGACATTTGGCTTTATTCGGACTCGAAACATTGAACTCTTCTTGTGATTTTCAGATTATACGTTTTGGCGTGTTTTTCAAAAACAAAAAGTCAGATCCGAAAACTATGCTATGAAAGTTTTCATAATGATGATATAAGAACAGTGTATAAATTTCAGATCGATTGGATAAACGGTTGGGAAGTATCCAACGGTGGTCATGTCAGGGTGTAGGGTAAAAGCACCGTTTCGGGCGACCCCGTCATTTGTGGCCAGTTCTTAAAGGCTGATTGTTTATTTCTGGTGCTTATATTGCATCAAATTATCCGATTACTGACATAAATATTGCTGGAAGAAAGTCTTGGATGCAGTTTTTCAATATTTAATTACCTACAAACCCATTTATTCAAAGATTGAAGTGTGTTTTTACTTTCTGTATCTTTTGTGGTGCCTTTTTTTTTTTTTTTTTTTTTTATACATGTGATTGATGTGGCCACTAATGGAGCAATTGATGGCCAGAGACGGTACTTTGTAAGATGGCAAAAAACAGTGCATCTATCCTACGTCTCACTCTCAAAATGAAGCTCAATGAAACTCGTTCACCGATTTGGTTTTCCTCTACCCTTCGCATAATTTTTCTTTGTCCCATTAAAACGTGGCGATACCTCGACGACGTGTTTCTGGCGATTATACTCACGTCCGGTATGATTACAACGGATATACCGACATACGGGACGCGGGTGGATGTCAGGCTGCCACGTGGACACGGCGCCCCTGGTTACGTTGCGTTCGGATTTGCATAATAATTCCGCTCGTCAGGGAGTCCGTGTGGTTGGCCGTGACGCGTTTATGCCTCCGCGTCTCGGATGCAGGCGCGTATACATGTGCATCCGATACGCAGCTACGAGGCGGGAAACAAGGTTTGCTCGTTGCTCAGTTCGATATTTAAATCGAAATTCTATCCTCTAATGCTCCGAATAATTCGGAGCCTCGACGAACCGTTGTTTATTATACAGAATTTACTCCGGGATTCCATCAATTACGCAGACGTGATCGCCAATCAACCACTCGCAAGTACATGCTCCGTCTATACAGACCCTATCATTGTCTCTCGCCTCTTCGTCCTCCATCGTTGCGATACGGAACTGACATGAGTATTCGATTGCCGATGGACAGACGGTGTAGTAATTCCTTTTTATGCCCCAATCTAGTATCGATTTTCCGTAGATAAAACAAGAGGAAACGGAAGTCGCGTACACGAAGATAATCGCCGATCTAATTCTAATTGAAACGCGATTCGACTCTCATTATTTTTCAGCATTGACAAATGCTTCTATTTTCGGGGTATTAGTGAGGTACAGGGTAAACTTGATTAAGATGTATAAACAGATGTCGACATTGGATCTCGGTTTTCGTTGGATTCCTTTGAGCATTCACATCCCCTTGGATTAATTGATCAAAGGGTTGTTCGAGCCGTTATTCAGTTTGAGGTAGATCAAAAAGCGGCTGTGTCGACTGTTTCTACGTGTAACTACGACTCGTGGTTCGCGTGCATAAAACCGCAGTTCACAGAGTGTAGGGAACATAGGGACGGTATTTGAGAGTCCTTTAGATCGTCTTTTTCATAAAAAAAAAAAAAAAAAAAAACAGTTTTTCTTCATCTCGTCTCAATTCATCCTTTATTCAACGTCTGCATACAATTCTCAAGCCGCATGGAATATGTCGTTAGTTGAAGTAGCAGGTAGACGCTTTGGTATCAAAACCCGCATCCACTGATCCAAGTTTTCAGATTTCAAACCGGAGTTTGGCAGCAGTTCCGATAGGATATACAGGCTTACATATATCTGGTAGAGACGTGAAAGGTTCGAGATAGTTGGCCTCGGTTTTTCAACTCTTCAACTACGTATTTCAATAAGTTATACATTCATTTTTTCTTTTTCTTTTTTCTCTTTCTTTTCCTACTATATGGGCCATTCCGCCAAATACTGCACACGAATACGGCCATCAAATTTTTTTCAGTTAATATAGGAGTTTCCGTAATTATTAGAATTTGCTAAAAAAAATTTAAAACACGGTTTGCGATCGCAAATTTTCGAAAATGAGGTTTTTTTTTAATCATTTTTTGAGTATTTCTATGTTAACATCGAAATACGGGAATAATGACAAAAAACCGTTAAATCTTCTTCAAACCGTAACTGTGACTCGGAGATAAACGAGCCGAAAATGTTTAGACATGCTTTCCATCGTAAATTTCCTAAATTTTAAACAAACAAAAAACATCCGATTTTCAAAAAACGATAGGGAAAATGGTGAAATTGATATTTTGAGTCTTATTTTTCGAATTACCCGCTGAAATTGACAAGTTACACCCACTATAGAGTTCAGTGGTTACACATGAATGATCATCATTTTCGGAAAAAATTCAGGAAATTTGCGATCGAAAACCGTGCTTTAAATTTTTTATTAAGGCATTTTTCGAACCGTTTGATTAGATTGGAAAAATTCGAAGCAAAATCTGATAATTTTTGTTGACACCCAGATAATGTGAAGGAATCCTAGAAAAAAAAAAAAAAAAAAATTGGAGGTCGTATTTGGGTACCGTATTTTCACGAAATTGTATACCGTCGGTATTCCGTGCGAAAAAAAATCCAAGATAACCAAAGTTATTCCTTTCGAAGGAGGGAAAGCATCGTAACGTGTGTACCTCTACATATTTTCCCATCCACGGTCTTCAAACATCAATTTGTGGTGTCGGTATAACCGCTGTTCGATATTCCGGTCCTTCGAACACTCTCAATAATCCTGCGACCGAAAAATGATACAAATTGAATAGCTGCAACCAAACCCAATGAAAAAAATTAAAACAAATAAACCGCGAATATTAATTTGTTTTTGCGATAGTCATGCTGACATGGTTTACCAAATTGATAAATAAAAATACACGGTAAAAATGTTATAACACAAAATGTTGAACGGTTAATTTACTCAAAACCACAAAATTTTATACAATTTCTACAACACGTGTAAAATTTTTCATTACGTAAATTGCATATCATGATCGTACTGACACTTTTTTTTTCTGCTAAAAAAAAAATTGAAACAAAAAAAAATGAACAGAGTAGCTGACTCGATAAAATCAGTTGGAAATTGTTGTTCAACTGCAGGATTCACCGCTGCTAAAATGACGGTAACGTAATTCTTCAACCAAATAAAATTCGATCTGAAATTCCTGGAGCGTGTAAACCTGTTCGGAAACTGTATACCATATGTCGTGTATTTTTTTTTTCCCCGTTCTATTTCTATTACTTTTCCCTCGTTGTTTTTATTTCATTCGTTCTAATTACGAATGGAACGAATGCAGGAGGCGGGAAGTTTGAATCGATACCATTTCATGGGTGCAGATAACGGGAGATCCTGTTCGCTCGACGTACACGTCGGTTGGTTTTCATTCGTCTATCATACCTCTGGTATCCTTAAACGTTACGTGAAACAATGGCGGGTTTAACCTCAATGGGAAACGGAGCTGCGTGGGTTTCCCTTTATCGCAATTATATTATACCCTCGAGGGCCGTTTATGAGCCGAACGACGGTTATGAGACTCGGTGGAATACGCGAGACCCGCACCACCGACGAATGTGACGAAACCTCTTCCATGCTGTACTCGAGCAATTCTTTATTTCTTTCTCTTATGATATAAAAGGTGAGTTAACGTCAACCGGACCCGCGAGAACGCGTTTCTCGTGTGAGCAGAGGGAAAAAAAACCCATCAGCGTATTTAAGAGGAAAGAAAAACGAAGATGAGGGGGGGAAAAAAGAAGAAATTTACATGTATAACCGAAGCAATTTTTCGCTCCGACCGCTTCTAACGGAACGCCCGGAGGTAGAGATTCTGCGGGAACGTGAAAAAAAAGAAGGATGAAAACTGGTAAAAAAAAAAAAAACGAAAAAATAGTCCCTCTAGCGAGTATATGGTATAGCTATCCACCTACAAGATAACCGCGGTGGTAAATTTGCTTAGAACTCGTCGTGGAACCGGTATTAGCGTTTCGCTTTCTATTATTATTACATATTCCTTCGACCGGGGCCAACCCATCTCGATTTATGTACCGGGTCAGAAAATTTTATCCATCAAGAGAGACCGAGGGAATTTTTAGATCCATACCCGGCCCAAAGGTCACACGATTTTTTAAACGCTGAGAATTATTGAATAATTAATTACGATGTCAGAAATCAATCTCGGCATCGTCTCGGAGTTTAAAAATTTAGGTACATTTACAAGATTATACGTCAAGAGAGGATGCCGTTTTCCAATTGTGATACAAAATCCTAATTAATTTTCTCGCATATTATCAGGCTAATCATAGAATATTCATATTTTACCAAATTCCTTTTGATTCAGATCAGAAGTGATTTCGCAAATTCGCACCAATGTAGATGATGTGCTTGCGAAAATACTGAACAGCCTTCGCGGAGAGCTGTATCGTCGATGATAGTTTACTTGAAACACTCGTTAATCTAGCCGAATATCATCAAAGATATCCCCAAGGTGTTTAGAAACCAGAATAGACAAAATTAATTTTGTTTTCGTCTCTAACGTCACCTTGAAAATGTTGTCTAATTCTGGAATTTAAGATTGACCTGACCACTGATTAGAAAACTAGGAAGGTTCCCCTCTGCGAAATTGAAACACAGTACAAAAGCTACGACCTTGCAGGTTCGATTCAAGGCCCCTTGATTTGGCAATTTTAATTAATTAGCCAGTCGATTTATAAATTTTGAATTTCTACGGAAATTGCGATGAAGATTTGAGACTCTTTTCAGCGATAAGACCCGCGTCTTCCCCTTGGCTGATTTCAGAAAGCAAGAAATACACCGGAAGTGAGTTTAAAAATCTCTTCGTTGATTCTATCTTCTGAAATTTGACCTGGAAGAACGGGTTTACACCAAGTCAGACGTTTTGTATATTTACCCAGTTACCCAAGCTACCTTTACCCAACTACCCTCTGACTCGAATCTATATCGCAGGGTAAACCCAACGTACCGCGAAGTCGAACGAATCGTTGAGATAACGACTATATTCCGTCGTAGTTCGCTGTCTGTCGGGTAGGTGAAGACAACCGGTAATAATTTCCAATTCTGGTGTCTGGGATGTGTTGCATGCGGGCGAAAACATTCTACAACCTCATTTAATTCAATCTTCATTACTTTGAACTTCAAATCTGCAGCACTGAAACGATATTTGAATTATTAGATTGTGTTATGAAATTAGTTAAAAGTGGGCGAAAACGCTTCTCTGATTGGCCGGGACGTCTGAGTTCACAATTTCACCGTAATATTCCGAATGACGTGACGTGTCTTTGATAGAAAGCGTTCTACCGAATAGTGACGTCACAGGGTGGCGCGAAAGAAACACCGTTTCGAACTTCGACGATATATTATGCCGTTTTATATCTGAACATCAAGAATGCGTGTTTCGCTGAAAAAACTTGGAGGTTTATTTGCTAAAAAAAAAAAAATGAATGCTGAGGAAACGATTTAGACTTTATGAAAAATTCAATATAAATCCTGAAAGGGAAGGCAATCAGGCTTCTTTTTCCTCGTTTTTTTTTTCGCTTGCAACATGCATGAAAGATGAGAATGAATTTCAAATTCAGACAAGACGTTGGTTCAAAAGTCGATTCGAATCGGAGATAAACGTGATAAAAATTTACGTATCTTAGTTTTCTCTTCAGACTCGGAAACCTCTTGTGTTTTATCATACCTCGTCAGAGTTTAAATTAGCTGTATCAGAGATATCCGGTGGCTCAAAGGTCACGCGGGTCGAGTCTGAAAATGAAGTGGACCGGTGTAACGCTGTAATTCAATATCACGATGGGAATGAAAAAAGTCTTCTCGATTTAAGTTAATTGGTTAAAAGCGTGTACATTATTTTTACATAATCGACGATTTGTCGCTCATGATTATAGGCGAATGTAGAGAAAGAGTTCGAACGTTTTTTTTCCCCATTTCTTTCTTATACCGCCTTACGCAATTCGCATTCCAATTCCTGCGGGCACTCGAACTTTCACGGACGCAATATTCATGGAATCTTGGTGTTATTGGTTTTATACGATTTATATATATATATACTATTCCAAGAACCGCGATGTCCGTAATACCGCGACTAATATCGAGAAATAACCAGTCGTTATCTCACGACAGAGGATCGACTCGAAAAGTCATAAGCCAGCTCCATTATCATCCCATTTTTCAGTCAATTCAAACTGGAATCAAAAAAATAGAAGAGAATCGGGTTGAACGAGGATTTACTGATTTTTGCTTTATTCAGCGACTTCATAGGCTTGTTCAGTACATTTAGAACCAAAAAATGATAAAGTGGTCGTGAGACTCGTGGGCTAGGAGCTGTAATTGGTACAAGTGATAATTTGAGGTGATTTGAAAATTTCGTGAAACTGGATAATGGTAGCTGGATAATTGCTCACAAATACGCGACGATTTTTTACTAGTCATTTATTAGGTCACAAATTATACTAACATCCCCGTTTTGCCCCCAATTTATTTTTATTGGAATGAATTAATTGAAATTCGGAGTGGATTTTACTGTTGTTTTTAATCTATCAGAAGCTTGCCTCGTTTTTATTTTAGAAAACGGTCTCATTGCTCACTGCCTCTTTATTCGTGAGGTTTCGATTGCTGCACGAACGCCTCGAGTCCTGCTCGTCACTCAAGAACCTCTCTTCTAAGAAAGGCAATCAATCTCTCGTGCTTGATGTTCTTATGTTATTCTTTTTATTCGATCTCCCTTCCCTCCCCTTCTTTCTGTCTTCGCGTTATTCTTTTTCTTCGTTTGTTTTTGCTTCCTACCCTCTGCAAGAGATAAACTTCCAAAGTGGTGTAAGAAAAACAGGAAAACGTCAGGAGCAGATATTATCTCGAATCTATCAAGCGATTAAAAAAAATAAACAAAAAGGTGGGATGCAAAATATTTCGTTTCTTTTTCGTTACATTTTGCTTCTGCCGTGGCGAGTTTAATCCGGATGCAAAAAATTGTTGCCGGAAAGTTTGCACAACCTCTGGGTTATCGGGGTGAAGAAAAGCGAGTTTTGTACTTCTCCGTTCTCAGAGGACAAACGTGCCAACCGACGCTCATTAGCGTGGTTAATTAGCGAACGGTTTGTGCCTCGAGTCAACTCTTCGAATGCTCTTAGAAACTGAGGGATTTATCACTTCTACCGTGTGAAATGTCTCGGAGGCCTCGGTTTGGTTTTGAAACCGAAATTTAACAGTGAATCGATTTTTCATGTACACTTCTTTTGACCTCATTTCTTTCAGTCCAGATGAATTTTGGGGGAAAAAATTACCACATTTCATTCATTTTTCTTCTACTATGAAAATCATGATAAAAATCAAAAGCGATCCAGCAAAGAAAGACGTGTGACAATTGCTTTTTGAGCTTTTTGAGTCCACGACTGAAAAATAATCCGTCAAATTGATGATGATGATGATATGAAAATTTATGGCGAAAATAAGCAATTTTTACTGTCATCAAAGAACGAAAATTTGTGGCTTGTTACTTCATTACGAAAAGGACATTGATGATATTTTCCGACCGCAAAACGAGTCCGTATACTTATTTCCATCATCGAACTGAATTGTTCACTTTCGATAATATCGATCCGTTCTCAATCTCGTTTGGCACAAGAAAAAATGTGGACTTGTTCGTTGAAGTATATTAAAGTGTCAAACATTGACCGACATTGATTCACCGAACCATATTCATACTTAATTTGAGATGAAATTTCACTAATATACGATGAAATATTTATTCAGATTTTTCGGGGGCTCTGGGTATACGCGGTGGTTTATCAAATTTTCAAATTATCTTCTACGGGACACGTGTGGACACGAGAATTAAACGATTTATCGTAATTAAAGCGGAAAATGTTGACACGGTATTACACACGTCGGCGTTGATTAAAAAATACAACCACTCGCCTACGTGGACGCAAACCGGTTCACGCGATTTACACGAACATCATCATCACCCTTCAACGTCGCAAATTGTATGAAACTAATTTAAAAATCTGAACACAAACCGAATGAAATTTTCTATCGAATTATTCCTTCAAGTATCTGAAACTTGTTCATATTCCCCCGGATTTTTGAATATGGCTCCATTTACTTTGCTTAAATTTTGTTGTTCTCTCGAAATTCTGAAAATGTTATCTTCGCTGTTCTGAGGTCGATTGGAAAATCTGACGTAGCGATGGTTCGACTCGTTGGCATGCCCTCAAATTTTCATTTTTTTCCAGTACTTCTATCTTTTCAGAGATCTTGCACATTTTCCAATATCACTAAGTAATGGCCGCCGACCCGACCCGACCCATTCAAAGCAGGTATACGCGCCTACATCGAGGCAACTTAGCTGCCGTCTGACGTTCCGCGTCCGAGTCAACAAAAGCGAAAAATACATATAGCTATATATATCTTATAACCATATACCGAACCAGAAGGGATAAATGAGGGTCACATACCATCCCCAATCGACATCGCCAGCTGCCCGACGAAAAATAACTGCGTCTTACCTTCTTTTTCCATCTTCTGGTTTTCTCCTTTCAACTTTATTCCGCTCATTTCAATGTTCACCGTTTATTAAAAAGTATTTTTACGGCACAGGCATCGAAAAGTCACTTTTTGAGCCTTGTTTTCGATCCGCAAAGTGGTACTTTGTACCGCTAGGTTCCAAGTTGCGGCATAAAGTCATTATACCGCAGTTTCTATATACGCAATTCGTGCGGGAAAACCAGGAAATGTCAGGGAATTTGGTGTGTCAAGGAAAAGTCAGGGAATTCGTCGCTTGGTCAGGAAATTTCATAAAATCCACGGATTTTGAAAACCGTGGCCATGAAATTCACCGTCATAATTTTTCTCTTCTTCATCTTGACGATATTATTTTCATCTGCGATTAGAAATGTGAGATAACCCGACGAAGATGAATATATATAACCATTTTTGGTCACGCATAAACCAGGTGATTACAATTTTTAGTGGTTTCTGCTCGAATCGTACAGTCAGGGAATTCTGTGATCGTAATCGAATGGCCACCCTGTACTACGCGTTCTTTCAGCCTCTGCTCGGATCAGTCTTCGAGTGCGCATCTGTGCGATACCCGAATAAAGTTACTTTTACGTCCTAGGCGTTAAAGATAATTTTATTCCTACTCCGCGCATGCGCATTCGTAGAGATATCGTACATTGTAGAACGATTCAACCTAACCTCGATTGAAAAATCGGTTAACACACTCTTGTTGTGTAAAGTATCGTGTGTCTCGATGTACTATTTCAAAAATTGCGATATACATTCCCTTTAATTCTCCTCCTCGTTTTCATCTTCAATTTTTTTCTTCTACTGTTTTCGAAAGCCGGGGTGCTCGACGAAACGCGGTTTACGCTTGAAAAACCATTTATAACCGAGCCCGAGTGATTCATTGCGCGTGAAAAAGATCCCCGTATATAACGAAGCTTGAGATAATTGGCAAAAGGAGTGACATGAATGGTGCACGATGC
This sequence comes from Euura lappo, assembly GCA_018257835.1. Classification (NCBI taxonomy): domain Eukaryota; kingdom Metazoa; phylum Arthropoda; class Insecta; order Hymenoptera; family Tenthredinidae; genus Euura; species Euura lappo. The sequence goes on along the minus strand of JAEUYN010000006.1, from coordinate 145,904 downwards.
GTATTCCGATTCGGTGAATATGACGGCTCAAAAAACAAAACAAAAAAAGAATGGATATGAAAATGAAAAATCTCGTTATTCGGTCAATGGGTCTATGCGATACTGAAAAACTGGCTGGACACTCGATCTCGATTGCTCCTGGGGGTCAGACCGGGTCAATCAATGTTTGAAATGAGTTTACTGAGTGGATTTCCGTGTCCAGGCAAAAAGACGTATTCCCAAAACTCGTTGCTAGACCGTTCTATCGTTCCTCTTGCGCGAAACTTGCGGGGTTACGGAATATCAATTTCGGTTTCGAGGATTAAAACACTTTGCCGAATATTCTGAAGCGGCGCTCTTCGCGCCACTCGGAAGCCTATAAATATTCAGACCTTCTGAGATCACCGAATCCCGGCTAGAAACGGAGAACTCAACTACCTATATTGTACATCAGAATATAGCGAGAACTGGCTGACCTTTAACCATATTTCCTTTTTCGCTTCACGTTTAATGTCTTTCCCACACGGACTGGTAAATCACTGGCATTTACAGAGCCGGTGTATAATCAACCGGATTGGGACGATCTAGCCCATCGCACAGTCCATTAATCGAAATGGAAATTAGTGAGGTAGGCAGCACTGACTGTAAAACTCCGGTGGGTGTATTTTTTTTCATTCGAATCTCTTTCCTCTTCGTTAAGTCGCGAGTCGGTTAGAGGCCTGATCATCCTCTGTCATATTGTACATGCTTACTAAGCTGAAACTTTCACCCAACCGTTCTACACATCTTCGCGAGCTCACCATCACTTTCAATTTACTGTTGCAAACTTTCCAGGCTATATTCTACGTACGTTGCTTCGCGATGTTCGTTCTCATTTGTGATGTGTTCGCTCTGCGATATCTTCGGTGCCTGACATAAGTATCCATTTCTTGCTCCTTCTTCTTCTTCTTTGTCTTTTTTTTTTCAATCGTTGGTGAAGATCTTTTGCTGTGCAGGGGAATGAAAGAACAACGCAAAATGGTTAAATTTTCTCTCCTCTGATTCTTGTTTCACTACAGTAGCTGCAGGAGTTTACAGCGGTTTGACGATCGCGAATCGCGACGAGGAGGGTTGTATAACAATAGGAAGCAATTGACTATAGGAGGAGAAAACAATGGGTGATGAACGACTGGCTCTTCTCTGGGCACAGTTTTCCTAAATAGAGTATAACACCGGGCCGTTATTACTAAACTCCGGTAGGTACTACTAACGTTGCGGGGTTTCAATTTAATCGCTGAGGTGACAGATTCTCGTTACAGCGGGTGGCCTCAATGCCTCGTTATATATCGCTCATTGACTCGTCATCCTTTCTTCTTCTGTCTTCAACCTAGCTACGACGATTTCTTACATCCGTAAAATTTGACCACTTTTTTCGATACTAAAATCCACAGGCCAAACATAATCAAGTGCTCAACTAGCTTGAAGAGAGAAAAAAGAGTTGTTCTATATATTTTGTGTCTATGGGAGAAAAAAAAATAACTAGCTTCCAAAAACAAATAAAAAATTCACGCATGTATACCAATAGCCGGTAGGTAGTAATTAGAGGTTCGTTAACGCGATATATTTCACATGAAATAAAACCGAACTCGGAGCTTAATTAAATCGACAGCTGCTAGGTACTCCAGGTGAGGCGGTCTAGGGTAGGTTCTACGAATATCGCGATTGGACGGTACTAGGCAGCTTGAGGGTGAAAAAAACAAAACTTCGAGGCATTGAACATTTTTCAATTATACCTCGGTGAATACTTTTGCCTTGGGAAAAATAAAATGAAAATTAATTCTTCATTTTCTGCCCTCTCTCATTTGCTGTTTTACTTTTTCTTCTTCTGCTGCTGATTCTGCCAGCTGCTGCTGCTGCTGCTGCTCCATGGAGTATAATAACGCCAACGATTTTATTACTCTACGGATATAAGTTTCTTGCTTGTTATAGATTTTATTTTTATTTTTTTCAATTAGTTGTATTCTTGTTTTTTTTTTTTTTTTTTTTTTAATAATCCTTTCTCTCTCCCTTTCTGGACGATGCCAAGTTCTCTGTGTATTAGGGAACGAATCTATCACAGCCGTATATATCGGATCGATATATATTGGTTTTTTTCCTTCAGTGTTTCATTCGTCTTTTTATATTTTCTTCTGTTTGTACTTACGTGAAACTTACCCCATCCGAAACGGGATTTATGATCGCTTGGGAATATCCGAAGAATTTTCTTCCCTTTTTTTTTTGTAACATCTGAGGATTGGTACGCAGGTAATCTTGATTCAACGAAATTTTTTATACTCCCAGTTTTATAAATAAATTAGAGAGAGGATGAAGCCAGGGGTCAGAAGTGAACTTCTGTATACCCACATCCAGATCTCTCACATAAATTTACGTAATTTTGTGTTAAAACGGAGTCGAGCACATACCGCATACCTATTTCTATGTTCCTCTCGCGTTACACTCCTACATCCAGGAGGAGTTAATTTTCCAAACCGCCAGACGAGTTACGATTTTATGATTACACGTCGCGGACCATTAGACCCTGAATTGAAATACATTTTATTCGAGGTGACTGCTGCTGCGGTAACTCCTCGGTTAACTACTGAATAAATTTCGGATCATCTGTACATTCGAGTATTCATGTACCAAAGTTCTGATAACAAGATTAGTTCATCGATCATTTAATTATCCGCAGAAACTCCATTGAGTTGCTTCTTCCTCTCTTTTGCTTTTCGAAGAAGAAGAGGGATTATATCCACTGCTGTAAGTGAACCGATTCTCCCTTTCATTCTCCTCTCTTTGTACGTTCTTCTTTTCTTCTTTTTCTTCATTTCATTCTTCGGAGGACCAAAAGAGACTCGAATATTTTACGTGACGTTTACAACTTGGGAGAGTCCATCGAATGGAGGATCCCGGAGGGAAACCCCTTCAAGAAGATTGAGGGACGCCCGAAATGAATACTCGAGATCTCGTTGACCTTGGACCGCGGATAAACCTCGAGGAAACCAAAACCCGAATGCTACCGCGCACCGAGGATCCATTTCATGCAAATTTCAACTGTGCATGACGGCTCAGAACCCCGTGTAACTTGTAGCCCAACCCATAAGGCTTCCGTTGCTCGCGCTCGTGATTAAATCGTGGATGCGATAGTCTTCCGCGTTTCAAAAATCTCTGCAGGCTTGATAACGGCACGGTGAGCGAGGTGCAAGACATTCCGAACAAGACCCGCAGCGTCTGGATAGGGTGACGTGGGATGTAGGAAAGCGTACAGTGCATCATGTATGTGTAAAGTTGAAAGGAAAACCTTCCGCTGCACAAGCTATCGCCCCGAGGACCCTAGAGGGATGTCGGATAGTGGAGTGCATTAAGCAAATAACGACCCGAAACGGGGGACTCTATAGAAGTCTGGTGCAGAAGCCCCACCGACCCGGCATAGGCAGCTTCGGAGCGAAAATGCTATCACACGGTGCAGTTGCCCGACGTGCTTCTGTCTGACGTAGACGAAATAAAACGTAATTTTCAAAGCACGAATTCGCCCATGTTTTTTTAACTTACGTTTCTCTGTTTTCAGAGAAAGAAGAAAGTTATTGTAATCACCCCGAAAGTGAAAAGTTGATTTTTTACTGGATCTTCACGTTTTCAGGCCCAAAGAATCACCTCCGACTATAATTTTAACTTTAACGTCTGGGTGTGTGACCAAATTTTTGTCACCACGATATTCCGAGAACGAATTCACGGATTTTTATCAAATTGGGCTCAATCGACACGGCTTTCCTCAACTTTGAACTGATTAGATTTCGGCTTTGATTGGTTCAGTACTTTTTGAATTATTTAAGTAACAAAATTCTCAAAAATACAATAAAAGTGGCGATATCTTCAGAACGAATCAACGGATTTGAACGAAATTTGGTACCATATGGTTTTTTGCGTCGCTGATCAAGAATCTGGGTATAATCAGATTTTCAAAATTCAGAATAGCTAAAAACGAAATAAATAATAACTGGAAATTCAACGGCTGGCTCATAGTCAGGCTGAACCCACTCGTTTCTCCTGATTTCTGATCACCATCATTCGGAGGGTATAAAAATCGATGAGGATTAAATTCTCTCCGCATGCTCTCTTTTCTTCCGTTCTATTTTTCACCAGATCCGCGAACTGGAGCCAATAACGTTACGTGCGTTATCGGCCGTGCAAATTCTACCCCGATGGATATGTTTGACCTTTGATCCCGTGCACGGGGTAATTGAGATAACGTCATGTGTCAATTTTAGCGATAATTCAGCGGTTTAATACACGCGATGACCCCGACTCGACTGTATAATGGCACTAAACCTCCCCTGCACAGTGTCATCCTTCGCGATGGATCAACGTACTCGCCGCATTCGTCAAATATCGAGGTTTCGACAAAGTTGAGTTAAGTTAAGTTAAGTTAAGGCCGATGATGAACGTATGCACCTTCGATGAATAGTTATTTATCAACGGTATTTGCATTTTCCAAGCGTATGTACACCGTTGCGCCAAAGGTCATCATCATCATCCGACTATCGTTAACCGTCGTATACTATTTATTACCGGGAAGGTATTAGCCTTCGGTATCCCTCAGTGACAGTAGATTTCCTAGCGAGTCTCCCGATGCACCAGGAACAGCTATTCTGACCTTATGACCCCGATGCCCCCGGCTCCGACCGTGCTGGCATTATCCAATTACAACCGTTGATAATTTTGGCGAGGATGAGTAGACGTGTCGAGAAATACCGAAGCAAAAAACTTGAGATCGCATCTGGTTGGCTAATAATACCGAGGTAACCATGGGGCCTGGAATTCCTTCAATATTTCACAAAGCGAATCTCTCATTACTCAACTATGACGATTGATGGAGCCGGAACGGCGCTGTGCCTGTTTCTGCCATCCCCAAACCACAACGGGCTTGTTTGTCAGATTAATTATTGACCTAAGATTCCGGGACGCGGATACCTCAGAGAATTAACCGTCTGAATATTGCATTCGATTGTAGCAAATATCGAGACCTCTCGTCTCGGCGATCAGTCCTCTTGCTATTGTGACGCAAAATACACAGGGAAAGATAAACTCCCCGGTTTCTGACATTATAAGGATTTCAGCTGAGGTCATTTTCTTCTAATTGTAAGTCAGGAAAAATATCATCTAATCGGCAATGATGGATTTCATTGAATCAATCGATACTTCTTAGGCGGAGAACGATCGTCTTTTCAATATTTAAATCAATGAATAATTTAATAATGATCTTCTAGTGCAGCTGCTAGCTTCTGACACTCAATTATTGCTGTGCACTAGCTTCTGACCCTCGGCTTTTCATCAGCCGAAAGTCCGAAGGGTTCAGAAACCGGGGCGTCTACCTCATATGATGTATAATAGAATCGAGGATGCGTGTGGTTTCTCACAATTATTAATCGCACTCTGTACCGGTTCAGCCGCAAACCCCCCCGGATTCATTAACGGAATAAGAACGGATCCCTGTTGTTTGTTACAGGAACTCCATCCACTCCAATCATGCCGAATGGTGGGCCTGGAACGCCATCGTCAAAAGCAAAGGTACGTCAAATTTGTTATCTCGAAATTAATCCACGTGGTGAGGGTGGGGGGGCTTCCTATAAGCGAGGGGTGGAATGTACATTTTCACCTCATGTACACGAAGATGATCACGGGTCACGCTTGGCGAGGTAAGATTATCCAGCCTCTGCCATTACGCGATGGTATAGGCTACTTCACCCGGAATGGTAAACGATGAACACGCGGGTTCAGACTCTCTCGGCTCCGCGTTCACGGTTCGTCAAACACGCGCACCGTGTACTGGTCCTGGTTCTGGTTCACGGTGAACAACACCGACCCCGAGGGTGCTCCGAGTTTCCGGGAAATCATCGAGGACCTCGGGGACGCCTGTCTCGTCCTTATCCCGGGCGTAGATATACGAGAAATTTGAATTTTCTAAGGGATGACTTTATCGACGTTGGAAGAGGAGTTTCGGGCTTTTCCTTCAGGGACAAAATCGCAAACTCTCTCTCGTCTAGACTCCGATAGTCCCGCGTTCCGACATGAAAAACATCGTCAACTTTAGATTCGCTATTATCATACCCTCCGGATGTATGTAGAGGGTCGAGTCACGCGGTATTTCACTCCTGGAGGTTAAACACAAAGGCTCACCCGCGAAGCCACGACGGGTTCGGGGAACGGTAGAATTTTAAATATGGCCTGTTCGTACTCTGAGGAGCCCGCAGTGTGCTTCCAGCGGATCAAAGAGCCGAGAGAAAAAACGATTTTTAATATGACGTTAAACGGCGAAAAAATACGCTCCACCCTCATTCCGTTCCGATATGTTGCAGGAGAAACTCATGCTGCGAACGAAGGTTGTGGTCGCCTTGTACCCCTTCAGAGCCATCGAAGGAGGCGACCTGTCCCTTGAGAAGGTACGTAGGTACACTGATTATCCGTAAAATATTTTTAATCGTTAATTTCACTTGACCCAGACTCTGGAGTGTAAAGTCGACTAGATTGAGGTGATCAACGTCGTTTCCCTTGTTTCAAACACATTGACGATCATCCCTTTGATCTTTCTACTCCGGTTGAGCAGTTTGTAATAATAATATCGTTTTAGGGAGCGGAGTATGAAGTGCTGGATGATTCTCAAGAGCACTGGTGGAAAGTCAAAGATGAGCATGGGTAAGATGAACTCGTAACGAAACTCTCTCTCCCTCTCAATTTATCCCTCTAACGTCCCAAGTTTATAATGGCAGTTTTTTCATTCCCCACTGCAGTCACTCTGCAGATTCATTAAAATATACTTTCGATGGTTGTATGAAAAATGATAAATCAAAAAGATGTACATGGAAAAGTTCACCACTAGGCAGTATTAAGAACGTGTATTACTATCAAAGTTAACACGATAATTCATTATTTCCCAGAAGCTCTGTGCTTTTTACTGCAAAGAAATAAAAACCTTGGTGGAATGTCTCGTAGTTAGTTATTCTTCGGCTGGAAATTGAAAATGAAAATGGATCTTATTTCAAAGCCTCTTCTTCAGCCGTCGGAAGCCCGCGTCCAATATTGTTCGGATATCTGATTTCCCTGACCAATCGCTTCCGGATCGGGACTTGATTTGTGGGCTGCTATGTGAACCCATATGAGACTCCGAGTCCTGAAAGATCCTCCACGACCCGTAGTCCCCTTTTCTCTTTCTCTTATTCTTATTTACACTGGTTTTTAAACTTCTGATCCAATTTCAGGTCGATCGGCTACATTCCGAGCAATTACGTCAAGGAAAAAGAACTCCTGGGTCTCCAAAAATATGAGTGAGTGTGAAAAAAATGTCTGATTGATTTATCTACACGGAACTTGAGATCCTACGTAGTTTTATTTTTATTAAATTGATGTATTTTTTGAGAATATCTTTTCACTTCTCCAATAATTATTCATTCATTCGTGGATATAAACTTGAATAAACTCGTACTTCATAAAGTCCCCTGAAACAGCGATCATTTCCACTCGATTTGTCGTTATATATGGGAAAAAAAAAAGAGGAACAAGATTGAATGTAACAAAATATTTGAAAAACATCGAATCTTATTCTGAGCGAGAAGAAAAAGTGGGAATGAATAGGAAAATTTTGTCGATGTTTCTAAATCCAATCAGAAGTAACTATACTTAGGGATAATTTATCTTTGATAACAATAATAACAACAATAATAGTAACGTCGGGGGATTTAACCTTGTTAAACGGAAACAATGGGCGATATCTAAATCTCTTATCACTCGTGCCCAGAACTCTATCGAACTACGCCAACTGTAGATGATATATCGAAGTATCGTTATCTATAGACGGGGATTCACCCAACTCGCTACTATTTATCACTCTCAAAAATTCGAGGCTTGTATTATTCGTGTTGCGAATAATCTCTTGGAACAAATCATCCGTAATCTCTTCTCTCGTTTTTTACAATATTTATAATCCTGATATTTTCAGTGAGAATTAAAATATTATATAACTTTGCTTACGATTCAACATTCTTTCAGATGGTACGTAGGCGACATGTCTCGTCAGCGAGCAGAGTCTTTGCTGAAACAAGAAGACAAGGAGGGCTGCTTTGTCGTGCGGAATTCCTCCACCAAGGGACTCTACACGCTGTCTCTGTACACAAAAGTGTAAGATAATTGGGATCCTTACCATTCTCTCTCTCTGTACCTTGAAGTCTGTTTTTTGAATAATTATACTAATTCCTTGATCTCTTGCTTTACAGTCCTCACGCCCACGTCAAACATTATCACATCAAGCAGAATTCTAGAGGTGAATTTTACCTCTCTGAAAAACACTGTTGCATCTCTATTCCTGACCTCGTCAATTACCACAGACACAACAGCGGCGGACTCGCCAGTAGACTAAAAACTAGTCCTTGCGATCGGCCCGTTCCACCCACCGCTGGTCTCAGCCATGGTTAGTCTCGTTTCCTGTTTCAACGAACTGTGGTAAAAAGGATCAGACGATTCATTGACTCCTCAATTATTCGCAGATAAATGGGAGATCGATCACACAGAACTTCAGTTATTTGAGGAACTGGGGTCCGGCCAGTTCGGCGTTGTACAAAAGGGTAAATGGCGGGGATCCATCGATGTAGCTGTTAAGATGATGAAGGAGGGGACAATGTCAGAGGACGATTTCATCGAGGAAGCTAAAGTGATGACGTGAGTGATCGAAACGGTCGCTATAAACGTCGATTGATTCAATTAATTAATTCTTGTGTTTCAACGATTTGTAGAAAACTGCAACATCAAAACCTGGTACAATTGTACGGAGTTTGCAGTAAACACAGGCCCATATACATAGTGACTGAATTTATGCGGAATGGATCGCTTCTGAACTACCTACGCCGCAACGAAGCAACTCTAGGAGCAAACGTCGGCTTATTACTCGACATGTGTATACAGGTAGATGAATTACATTTCGATCAATAATAACTCGCTAAGAAGCAGTAGACAGAAATTTTATCCTAATCCTTTCATTTTTGCCCCAGGTCTGCAAGGGTATGGCTTATCTAGAAAGGCATAATTACATCCACAGGGATCTAGCCGCTCGTAATTGTCTAGTAGGGTCCGAACACGTCGTAAAAGTAGCAGATTTTGGACTGGCAAGGTAATTCACATCACTTTCCCACCTTCTCTGCTCTAATATCACCGAAAATTCACCCATTCCTTTATAACTCCGAAGGTACGTGCTGGACGATCAGTACACAAGCAGCGGAGGTACCAAATTTCCCATAAAATGGGCACCGCCAGAAGTATTGAACTACACACGGTTCAGTTCCAAGTCCGATGTCTGGGCGTACGGCGTACTGATGTGGGAAGTATTCACCTGCGGTAAAATGCCCTATGGCAGACTAAAGAACACCGAAGTTGTTGAGCGAGTTCAACGCGGTACCGTCCTCGAAAAGCCAAAGGCCTGCTTCAAGGAGGTCTACGATGTAATATCCCCCTCCGATCAATCGCTCGCGATCGTTTGTCGAATCTAGTCGTTTAATAATCTTCTTTCTGCGTCGATAGGTAATGAGGAATTGCTGGTCCCACTGTCCAGACTCTCGACCTTCCTTCCGTCTCCTCAAGGAACAGCTGATCAACGTGTCGCAAGGCTTGCTCAATGATTGACTCAACCTTTTGCGGTGTATGCGCCTGTCCTCGCCATCGAACCAGTCGATTCTGGCACCAAAATCACCGTCGTTAGGCCGATCCCCATCCATATTGGCTTCGTCAAATACTTCATACAATTCCGCAACTCTGCCAGCCTCGCATAAGATAAGGGGACCAGCCTCCCTGCCCTCTTCAGCCGTTCACTTATCTTCGTCGTCGCCTAAATTGAAGAGAGGCGGCTCCTCTTCGCCGAGTACACCTGGTCATCTGGCTAGTCAGCCGTCGTCTAGCTCGTCCGACGTATGCGACATATGCAGCTCGTACGGTCATCCGTGGATCGAAATATGCAAAGCTATACGCAATACTCGAAGCAAATGAGTGTTTATCGGTATTGGTATCGTCATGCAGTCGTCATAAGGTATCGCTTACTCTCCGGGAAAGGAAGATGATTTTTAGAATAATATAAACTTAGGTTTTTATCGTTTAATTTAAACTGTATGTAAATGTTATGAAGAAACTGTTGTAGTTTATAAGTTTATTTTTCCTTCTTTAGATGATATCGATGATTGATACCATCGTAAAATTTATTCTAAATTCATAATTGTTAATAGCGAAATGGGAGTACAGGCCCCGCCCTTTCAAAGCCTTGAATCACATCACATGTTGATATAAAATTAAAGATGATGAAAATGACAAAAATTGAACAAAAAATAAAAATAAAACAAGGAATTGCGGTATGTGTGTATCATCGAGTCTTAAAACGTTAAACGTAATAGCGGATTAAGTGATTAAATGAATTTAAATAATCATGTTTAAAAATACGACTGAGATAAAATCGAAGAAACCCCCCCGAGAGTAGAGCAGCTTGATAATACCTAATGAACATTTTGGTTCCTTGCGGTACGAAAGGCGTGTCTATCTGTTTAATAATATTATCGTTTTTTTTGTGTGGTTTAAAAAAGAAACATAAATATGAATGTGCAATAATAGGTAATAAACAATAAATTTAGATATTATTGGGCCTTACTAAGAAACAACTCCAGGTGCACGACCTAAAATCTAAATCTAAATCTAAATTTAACGAGAGAAATAACAAAAAAAAAAAAAAAAATTAAAACCTAGCGAGAGAGGAAAATACGCGAATAAATGAATAAATAAATGAATAAATAACTAAATAAATACATAATACTTTACCATACCAAACAATTTGCACATAAAAAGTAATAAAACAAATAAAAAGAAACGCCTAGATGTAGGTATCGTACATACATACTACATTAAATAGTAGATATCTAATGATAATGAGGAAATAATAATAATAATGATAATAATAATTCAATGAGTTTGATTATAATAATAATAATAATAATAATAATAATAATAATGATGATGGACCCCGTGAAGACAATATGTACGCAAGTCCTTACAGCATAAGCTAGTCGTTACTAATTAAATAGACGAACGATGTAACGTAACGCACTGTTCCATACGCTCCACCATTTCTCACCGTCCCTTGCATATCTGAATAATATTCTACGAATCATAATTATTGTCGTTCAATTTATGTCTATTAAATAATCAGTTTATAGGTATGAGCATGCAGTAGTTGAAAAACTGTATGATCTCTGAAGCGTACATTTCTAACAACAATAGTTTAAAGGTAATGAAAAATGAGAAAAAAAAGAATATAGTAATTAAAGAAAACCACTTAGCTTGTATCGAGAAGTTGAGAGAGTGTATATTACATTATTTTGTAGACCTTATATTACTGCTTCTCTTTTCCATTGTTTTAATTTATTTTATTCGCTCTTAACGATAATGATTGAACTATTACGTGAATATACTTGATTTTTAATTTTCTTCCTATTTATTCCTACCGATTGAGGTATTTATTTTGAGATGAAAAACCACACTTTTATTCTTATAAACGTTTGTCTTCCATAAAAAAAAAAAATACTTGGCTTGTTAAAAAAAATACAATCATAGAGCTGCGTCCTCATTTTCAAATGCAAACTATTCAAGATAGGACCAGATGAATTTGGTTGATTTCTTATTTCTTCAACGTCTCTTTATATTTTATAGACAGCGTAGAGCATTAGTTGCTTATGGATTATCGATATAATCTCTAAGAGAAGGGGATAAAATCGTTTGTTTTAAATACACGTGATGAAAATATGTATTGGTAACAAAAAAAAATAATAATAATAATAATAACGATAATTTAATTAGCTTAGTTGTATACATATAGGTATTATAATACGTATGCGTGTAATAATATTAAGTTTGTACGTCAATAACAATGTCAACGTCGGAGTTTTAATGTGTCTGTTTGATTTGCGTAAAGAACGTGAATCAATTGGTTAACGTCGGCAACAATCGATCTGTATAAAGTTATAGTTAATTGAAAATGAGTATGTACCGCATCTTTTTCATTGATCCGACAATTATTATGAGGTCAGTAGATAATATAATGAAACATAAGTAGTAAAATTCGGTGCCAACATAAATTGTCAATATTCTGTTATCATTGGTAACGATATTCGAAAGTATTCAATTAGGGTGTAAATTTTTTTTTTTTTTTTATTGAGAATTATCATTCGCAGGCCACGTATATGATTATAGAGATAGTAGGTATATTTCTACTTAAAAATATACCGACTGTTGATTTTTTGTCGGATATTGATCGATAGCCAAGTGATCTACGAGTCGTTAGTAATACAGGATATAAGATGTCTTTACATGCTGTTTATACATAACTATTATCATATTTGACTATATTTGTTACATTGTCTAGAGAGAAAGAGAGAGAAATTCATTAAAAATGAACAACTTTTGCGACGTAACGAAAGATAGGAAGTCTGCCAAGTCTGGGCAGTATTTTCGAATTGGCTGTTACAAAAGTGAAAATTCACTGTATTATTTGATGTAAATGATTTGAGAGATGAACATTTTTGTTGAACGTCAGAATTATCATTTTATGAGAAAAATTGTGAATTGAAAATGAGAATGAATCTGATTATTTGGTAACGAGAATAATTAATGATAAGCAAAGAAAGATGTCTCAGATATAATGATTATTTAAAAATTAAGATTAATAAAAAAAGAAATAAACAAAAATCTGAAGTAGGCTGTAATTGATACCTATAGAGAATATAAATCGACGTTGGAATTCACACTAAACATACTGCAGATATTCCAAAAGTATAGTAGAATATAAATAAGTAAGGAAAGATGGAGAATCTAGTTCCTTAAATAGGAACTTGATACATATAATTATTTTTCTTTATACATATAGTACGTATATCAATCTTTTACGCGTGTAATTATTATTATTATTATTATTAGAAAAGTTAGAGAACAAAGAAAAAAAAAATAAATATGAAAAATTTGTATACAAAAATGACGATTGATTGAGTAATTTTTATCATAGAAAAACAACTACGAACTGCCATGTTCATTTTATGTGATAAAGTCTTAGGTATTAATACCTAACATCGTTTTATTTTAATCTTTAACACAATAATTAATTCTTTGATTTAATTTCTTCGTGTGATTTATATAGACGCTGAATTCATTGTCGAATTTCTTAATCAAAATAAAAATAAAATAAAATGAACGAAATGAGTGAAATGGTTTTTTTTTCTCTGAAAACGTACAAGGTCCCGAAGCTCGGATATATCTATGAACGCACTCTACCCTAATACCCCAATCGTCTAACCAATTTCCCCCTAGCAAGTGTACGATTGTATCATAGAAGACAGTATAATTTTATATAATTGGCAAATATAACGAATATGATGCAATTATTAGCTGTAATGAGCATTTATACAGAAACAAGAAAAGATATATATGATACTGAGAAAATATAGTTCATAGCGTATCGAGCATTAATACTAAACGATTATTATACTGCATCGGTTTTTCATGGATTCATGATTAATGGAGTTAAATAGAAATATACTTAATACATACATACTATAGTGAATGTTTATTCTATGTACACACAAGCCATGCTCAAGTCAGAAGTATGTAACGAGAGTAAACTCGATCACCACAGAAGATTAAGAAAAAAAAAAATTATCATCTATTTACTTCCTACCTATAAATTATGTATTATCATTAAAAATTAAAATTATATTGTAAAAACAAAGAATGAAAACGCAAAGATGAGACAAAAAAATAAACATTGTAATAGGCTGCTTGTATGTAAAAAAAAAAGAAAAGAGAAGAAAAAACTTATTGATAGTAATAGAATAATTTTCATTCTTGTAAATATCTTAAAATAATCACACATTAGGATATTAATATTATTAAAATAGGAGAATAAGAGAATAATTTCACCGATCGTTAGAAAATTCACGTAAATGAGCTGTAAGTGATTGCGATATATTAGCTATAATATATCCCAAAACACCTCGTCCTGCAATATACACATACTTATAATTATTATACATATGATATTATTAAAAAATAATTATTGGTCTTTAATTTGCACGTATTCTACCATGTCCACCTATCATTACTATCATTAAATGCTCAGAAAATCGAGCTTCTGTCGTAATTGCCGTTACTCCTGTGGTAAGTATGAGAAACGTCATCGAATCTTGAGAGAAAAAAAACCATATGCTGGAATTTCGAAATCTCGCATGTGAATTGGAATCTCATTTCAGTTGAGATATATCATTTTTGGATACGGAAATGAGTAATTTTTTGCCCAGGGTGGTACAGCTCACCGGGAAAAGGTAATTTCAGTTCAGAGATGGTAACGCCTGCGGTTTTGATTATAGTACATGTAAGTAATAATTTACAATGTTTTCGATTTCCAAACTCCAAACTCGCTGCAAAGGATTGTTGATATTCGGACACTGTTAGGATGTAGGTATGACACTCGAAATAATTTATTGAAAAATACATTTTCCCATTAGTTAATCGATATTTGTTAATTACATTCAGCGAGGTATGATATAATTGTAATAAACTGTCGAATTCTCTATGGCGACTCGCGGGTTCTGCGAGAAATAGTTCTTTAATGCTATAGGTATTAAAATAGTTTGATCAATGAGAGTATATAAGGATAAGTTTCAGAGAACGTAGAAACAAATAATCGTACAATATTCTATGTATGTAGAATTAGAAATCTCAGAACTAATATTTCATTTTGCTGACAATGAGAGCGCAATCAATTATTTATTTTCCTTCCTTCATATATTATCTCGTATATTAAGTGTATGTTTTTGATTGTTCATAAAGTATGAGAATAAGCAGCGACTCGAAACGCCACCAATGAGTCACGATTCATAATCACAATTGATTCTCTAAGCTAGAAATAGTATGATAACTATAATTTTTGAAATTTTTCCCAGATTGAATACCTTTACAATTATCATATATTAACATCTTTTCAATCAATAACATAAATAAAGATTTCATAAAAGTCAACAGCGTTGTGTGTATCTGTTTTTTTTTTCGTCTACTCTGCTCAGGACTAGCTTCTAACGTATGATATGTGTTTGATGCAACACCACGTCTTTAATGACACTTAAACATCGACTCTACTTCGTATAGTATGATTCAAACAGATTGAGCTATGAACAATACAATTATGATTCAGAATTCCTGTTCAGATGTGACTGTCTGACCAGTCGCGGTTATACGGCGAACAATTTCTTAAGAAAGATAAGAATAAAATTATTCTATTTAATAACGGCAAGATTTTCATCTTTCTGGAACGATTCACACCTCTGCGAAATATTCTACAGAAGTTATGTTCTATCTCATTACGGTTCAACAATGGTTAATAAAATATTAGAAAAATTATTATTCACGTGTATAATTCAATTGAAGCGTTTAGTTTGAAGAGTCAATCTGGTCTCGTATTTTATCCGGTAACAAAAATATCGGCTATTTTCATCCTCTGGGTTTACTGATTTTAGTAGAATTCTATCTTCTGTGCTAGTGTCTTTGATACCTAGTTACGGTAGCTAGTAATGGATAAATAATATTTGGCTGATGCGCGGCGTGTTCTTTTCTCACTTGAAGTTGAAATATGACGATCCTTGTCGAGCCCAGGAACCCCTACATATCCGTTGGTAGAATGTCAGGAATTAAATGAGCGCAGAGCTCCATTTCGGAACCAACGAACAGGACTTTGCTCGATGTATTCTCGTCCAACCTGATAACAAGAATATACAGACATTTTTTTTAATACCCACGAACACAGAAAAAACTGACCAACAGAGATAAACGCTATCTATCGAACGTTGATAATGTGACGGTCGTTGATTCTCCTCCCAAATACCCACCACCCTCTTATAACAGCCCAGCAAGTTGAGAACAGCGTCGGAGCGTTCAGGATCAAACAAACGCCAAGGCGCTCTGGATAATGTCTAGACAAAAGCCAGATCAGATTCTTTATCAGCTGATTGTCCATGCAGTTTAGCCCAAAATCTTTCAGGTCGAAGACTATGCAAAGATTGTCGATGACCTCCTCGAAACATCTCTTGCAAGCGTCTTCCTGCGGATAGAAAATCGAATAATTATAACACGGGGGACATTGAGAATCGAGATATCTGGAGTAGAAAAATAATCACCAGACAATAGACTATGAATTTAGTCAACTCGTCGATGTCTCTTTCATTGGGATTGTGATTCTTTGCCGGAATGTAGATCACAGGTCTCCCGTGCATGTCTCGATGTCTGAGAACCTTCGCCTTGTTCAAATTGTTCTGAACCGCCTGAGAGTTCGCGTTCAACGAGGCGACTCCGTACTTCACCCGCCACGCATTCGTCTTCAGGATGGCCTGGGCAAAGAGGTCGACGATAAGCTCATGAACAGTGAAGAAAAAATTGAGGATTTATTACCTGAAAGGCGGCGTCAACGGTTTTGAAAGCTCGCAGATATCTCTTGAGGGAAAAATCGTTGTGGTATTGCGCCGGATCCGCGATGACGATCAGATTCATGCGCTCCTTGAGTTCCTTGAGGTCATTTTCGTCGACGGGTTTAACTTCCATGATTAGATCGTAGCCTGTGTTCTACGTGTCAAGAGATACAAACGGATTGACTGATAATACGAAAAATCAACTAGATAAGCTCATACGTATGATGTGTTGGATCTGTTATTTATGCATACCTAGCGAATAACAATTCCACTTGTGTTATTACGCGATTGTTATTATATCCGTCTGTTCACTAATCACATGTCTTCATAAGTAGAATTTGATCACGCAGCGATACTTCTCTTCTTCTGATAAGTGATTAGATACATACGCTAGAAATTGACATTCGCACAAAAGGCTTCCTGCGTATTAATTTAATTCGGTGAAATATTGACAGATGGAACTATCCGCTACGCGTCATCCCGAATTTTATCAACTTCCGGGTTTTCGAATCCTAAACAACAATGTTCAACACTGATCAACAGTGATGCCATTGATATACAATGTACACACGAGTTGGCCCCGGTTGAACGAGCTTGTTGCCGCCATTTTTGTAGTCCAAATCGACTTTGACGCGCGGGAGATTCAAATAGTGTTCAACTCGGAACGATTAGAAGACAATTTTTGTCCATAACTAAATAATTACGCAGTTAACTACATAAAAAAAACTATTCTCCCGCAATTTTTAGGGCTAGCACTTCACATATCACACATTTCCTGATCATTTAGTAAACAAATGATCGGACTACAAAGATGGCGGCTGTTTCACAGCCTCATAACCGGCCGCCTAGCGGCTCGACCTCGAACTATTCCCGCCGCATTTGTTTCGGAGCAGACGAAAATCTTCCATAACCAACAAAAATTCAATCGAAACGTTGTTTTTACTGTTTCAAGCACCGTTTTATCGGAATAGAAGGTCGATAATTGAGGAAAATGTCTTCCAGATGGTAAGCGGAGGTCTGCACGGGCGATTCGATGTAAATTCCAGTATTTAATCTGTCATTAATTATCTCTCAGGTATCCGATTTACCAAAAAGGGAATCCGCAGCTTAGAGTATTCCTGCCTAATTTCTGGCTCAAGCTAGTCAAGCCCGAAGTCAGTCAGCCGGAATGCGTAGTGCAGTTTCACTGTTCTATGGAAATGACTAAATACGATATCCTGAACTACCTTACCAAGATTTACAACATACCCGTTGTTCACGTCCGGACGAGAATCGCCATGGGTGAATTCAAGCCAATGCCCAACAAGGGGTACGTCATCAAGGAGGACGACGTAAAGATCGCCTACGTAACTCTGGTGAATATAATAAGATTTTCTGTTGATTGAACAGATCGAGAAAGTTTTTTTGATACATTGACGATTCTGTTATCCCGCAGCCGAAAGACCAGAAGTTCATTTTTCCGAATCTATTCCCGAAGGATAAGAAAACGAAGGATATAGATGAGGGTGAAAAGACGTTGGAAGAAATGAAGTCGACGTTTAAAAAATACTTGGACCGCAACAAGGAGAGACCCGGTGTCCCAAGTTGGTTTACCATATGATTTATTCACCTGATATTGTCTCATTTCCATTAGTCAAGAATTATCTATTAAGCTTTGTGTTGTACTGTAAATAATTACCGAAAATTCTTTAATAAACAAACAAACGATCAATTTTTCATGTTCTAATAGTTTTATTATCACATATAAGAGTATAATAATATCAGTTTATCAAACTTAAAGAAGTTATATCCCAATGGGAGTAAGTGAAACAGTAATAGTACTTTTTTGTACGGTAGAAAATTACAAAACTTTAATATGTTGAAAATATAGCGAAATTTTCTTCTTTTTTAATCTAAACTTATTTATATTTGCATTAGTTAATAAAAACTATTTGTAGAAACTGTTAGACAAGGCACAACGATCTCAGAACTGTTTCGACCATGTCTTTGTTTGGGTAAAGCCAGTTCACACTGCAAACACATTCGTCGAATAACTGTTTAGAATACGTTCCTACAAACAGATTTCGTAATATATTTTATACTATTTTCATTATTTTTAGATTTATATAATATACTTTATATTTTGTACTTCACATCTTATCAAATATAATCGGTTTTTCCTGACCGCTTGATCAGAACTCCGCCATATGCATGGCGTATGCCCTGCACTGCGGACACTGGCTGAAGTCGATCAGAAAAATGGTCTGAAACAAAACGAGAAAGGAAATAATACAACGAGTAACGAGAGGCAGAATAAATGAATCTGAAGCTAACAGTATCCGCTACCAGCCAGCCTAACAGTCCAAGCTTCTCCTGAATATGATTATGAAGTACAGATTTCAGTCTGTAATTTTTATAGAAGTGCGAAAATCATTGAATTTTCACAATATTCCCAGAAAAGTTTTCATTCTTTGGTCTCATTCTGCCATTTCAATTGAATTCAGTACTTTTGGCTGCTATTTATAGCTGCTAGCTTCAGCTTCGTGCAGAATAAGAATATTTTAAGGCGATTGATTCATTGAACAAACCTTAGGATGCACCGGGCAGCTGTGCTTCACCCTTCCCCAAGCGAGATATCCGCAAACACAGCATATTATCCCGCGATGGGGTCTCTCGCAGATACATTCCCCGGATGGAAACAACGATTGGCCCATTCCGCGGGGTTGGCCACCCGGACCGATCAAGGAATTTGTCTTAGCCTTGACTGGCGCTACTTTGCCCAAGTTCGGAGCCATCTGAGAGGGAGAAACACAGAAAATTATGTAATGGAAAATTGAAAACTTGTCACTTACACGGTTGATTCGATCTTTTCTGTTCATTTTTCTTCTTTTTTCCTCAAATAATAGTAAAATTTAACGAGGTAAAGGCGTCTATAATTCACGATAATTCATTAATAATTCTACCAAACAAGAAAAAAAAGGAGGTTCTCAATTCGGTTGTATCTATTTTTTTAAAATGTTTGTTGCCTCAGAACTCAGTCATTTATAAACCGATTTGGAAAATTCTTTTTTCATTTGAAAGAATATACTTTTATATTGGTCCGATAGAAATTTCATGAAAATCGGTTGAGTAGTTTGGGTTTTATTTGAAATCGTTTTTTTTCCATCGATTCGCGTGTGGTGAAAACATGTGCGTGCTACAGACTCAAGTTCCACTAGAATCTCTCGAATTTACGACTTTTTATATTTTAACTAGTATCAACCCGACACCGAATTGGCGTCAATTAAAACGGATAATTCTCTTTCTACGATCTAATTCGCTTACCTTGCTCAAGATTCTCGTGCGGCGCAGTTCAACTGTTCCTTGTTCGCTAGAAGAATGAAGAATGTAAACAGTCTGATCGCTTTCACGGCAATTCGACCGGAACCGATTTTGTAAACATTATTGGACTAACGCCGTAGAGTTTCTTCCAAAATTACCTTATAATACACAGTCCTTTGATCTCAGACTTCAATGACAAACAAACAAACATCAAGAACACGAGGATCGGAGGATAATGAAATTTCTGGCACACGCCGTGTCGAGCGTCCCGTAAATTTATTTGACTTTCGGAACCCTTGTTGATAACCAACTTCAGGACCATCGCGGTGCGCCTCTTCGACCGATTTATGTAGTTCGAAAACTTTCGCACTTCGCTTCGCATCGGTATAAATTTCTTCAAATTCGCAAAGAATGTTTTTTTTCATCCAACTATGGATTACAATGATTAATTGATTCTGTGAGCACTCGGAGAATCGACCGAGTGTTGATTATCATCGTCATAACGATCGGATTCGATCTACAAATGAGGATATAAAATCCGATAGCAGACGTCATGAGCACACGTGGTCACTGGTCTGTAATAATTTTCATTTAGAGATTTTTGCTTCAATTTTTGTTCATATTGAAGGATAAATCGAGCAAAATTATTCTTAAATCCCTATCATCGTCTCCGGTAATCGTAGAGAACGCATAGACTCGATTGATCAAACATCGCATAGCGACATGGCGAACTCAAGTTCGGATAACAAGCGGAATGGCACAAATAATTTGTCCACTATCTACGGCAGGTGAAAAATATTTTTGTAATTATTTGCAGTTTAATAAAAGCGGTAAAAACCCTTGGATTAGACAAATTTTTCTGTGCCTAATTTCATCACAAACTTATACAAAATCGATGTTTACGCAAAAGGATTGATTCTAGATTCAAAATTGTGTTTATAATTTTTATTTTAACTTGACACTAAACAGAGTACCGACAATCGGAACGGACAGGATGAGGGTAACGTTTTGCACCGACATGGACAAGTCCGTCATAGTTTACAACTTTGAGAAGAGGGGCTGGAACCAAGTCGGCCCGGAAGACGACTGGAATTTTTATTGGTATGCAAAGAAGCAACAGTCGAATTTTTCGATATTGACAATTATTTCAACAGCTTCATAAAAAAACACAGTAAACAATAATTCAGATACTTTTTTTCAGGGCCGTTACTCAATCTTGCAGGAACATATTCAGCGTAGAGACTGGCTACAGAATGAGCGACAATCAGTAAGCTTTATGCGCCGTGTTTGGAATGGCATTCGAAAGCCACGAGAACTAATTTAGCCTAGTGCGATCTCAATCGAGATTCTTTTTTCAGAATCATAAACCACTTTCCGAACCATTACGAGTTATCGCGCAAGGATTTGTTGGTAAAAAACATCAAGAGGTACAGAAAAGACTTGGAGAGGGAAGGCAGTTTGCTCGCCGAGCGAGGCGATGGTCCTGGAAAATATCTTCACCTGGATTTTATACCGGTTACTTTTGTTCTGCCTGCCGGTACACAAGATCGATCAATTAGTCAATTGATTCAATTTTTCAACAGAGTTATGACGAATCCGAGGTCATAAACTTTGATTTTATCTCGCAGATTACAATATGTTCGTTGAAGAGTATCGAAAATCACCACAAAGCACGTGGATAATGAAACCGTGTGGAAAATCACAGGGTGCTGGTATATTTCTGATAAACAAATTGAGCAAGCTCAAAAGATGGTCTCGGGAAGCTAGAAATCCGTTCAATCCAAATCTTACCAAGGAATCTTACGTTATATCAAGGTATAGGATCAGGGTCTTGAATTAAACTCGATATGAACTTGAGTTTCTGTTTCATCAGGTACATCGACAACCCTCTACTCATCGGAGGAAAGAAATTCGACCTCCGTTTGTACGTGCTTATAACTTCGTTCCGTCCTCTGAAGGCATATTTATTCAAGCTCGGTTTCTGTAGATTTTGTACAGTAAAATACGACACCAGTATTCAAGAACTAGACAATATGTACGTCCATCTGACTAACGTTTCCGTGCAAAAGCATGGGGTGAGTTTAAACCTTCGCACCGAGGGTGAAATGAGCGGCTTTATAGCAAATGAACTAATGTAACGTATTTCAGGACGAATACAACAGTCTCCACGGTGGTAAAATGAGCGTCCAAAATTTGCGACTGTACCTAGAAAGCACCCGCGGTAAAGCTGTGACGGAGAAGCTATTCGCTAACATATCATGGTGCATCGTGCACTCGTTGAAAGCCGTCGCTCCAGTTATGGCCAATGATAGACACTGTTTCGAATGTTACGGCTACGACATTATCATCGACAACAAGCTGAAGCCATGGCTGATAGAGGTCCGTGTGAGAGTTTGTTTCGTCTTTTGGAAATAATTCCTCTTTGATTTTTAGGTGAACGCTTCTCCCTCTTTGACTTCAACTACAGTCAACGATCGTATCCTGAAGTACAAATTGATAGACAATATTATATCGGTTGTGGTTCCTCCGGACGGAGTGCCAGAGTGAGTATTCTGGGTATTTGAGAACTAGAAAAATTAATAGGAATTAATTTTTCATTATCTTCTTCTTGAAACAGCGTCAGATGGAACAAATGCCCTTTGCCTGAGGCAATGGGAAATTTCGAGCTACTGTTGGATGAAGAATTGGCCGCTCAAGACGAGAGAGATAATCCGACGGGAAAATTTCGTATGCAATCGAACAAATGGAAATGAATTTAGGAATTGTTTTTGTTTCATTTCTATGATGAATATAGAAGGAGTAAACGATTTAGTTAGTTTTTAAAATACATTAACAAAGTTTTATTTTATTTTATTTTGTACAAATATTATACAGTTTAAAGATATTGATGTTAGGTTTTATGAAATGAAAGATGATAAAAATGCAAAACCCTGTAGATAAAAAAATTTCAGTCTTCAAATCTAAAATGAGAATATAATTTACACGATACAAATCACTTTAAGTTTACACAGTAGTTGTGCTTAGTTCACGGTGGGAAATATGAGTTAAAAATAAACAATATTACATGGATTTTCAAACGATAATAATAAAATAGGATAAAATCACTAGTTACTATTAGTAGTTTAAAAAAAAGTTGACAATTACTCAAAACTTTTATCTGCTTCTTATCTTCTGTTTTTTACGTGTTCAATACTTATACTTTGCAGATTAGTTAATAATTATTTATGGCACGGTTCTTATCATGATATGAAATTCAATTAAGTTTCAGGAACAATATTAGATTTTTTGTATTACTTTTTATACAAGTTTGTGCGTCGGTGCTATTATTTACTTCGGGTGATAAAACTTCGATTATTATACATTCATACGTACGAATTGCAATTAATTTTCCGCTGCTTTTTTTGTGACCCATAATTTAACTCTCATTACTGGGAAAAAAAGAATTGAAAAAAAAACAAAAAAAAAATTATATTTAATTGTCTATTCACACATCCGAGGCTTTACCGAATCCACAATTTCGCACATACATACAAGTTTCTAATAATTAGATCATGCATAGCTTTAATCGTCTCATATTACCTCTACGGCAGTTTATATCGTTATTACTCTGATAGTCCGTCGTCATATTTACTAAGGATGTGATGATATGTCGAGTGCATAATATTATATATATTACACGTTCTAAGAATTAAAATTTTATCAAGATAACGAGATATAGGTAGATTAAATTCGATATAAAATTCGATTGCATAGAAGGCATTTTTTTTTTTTTTAATAACATATTGCATTTTCAGTCTAATATAATGAATCGAATTGAATCGATAACATTTTATGTCCCATTTATTTTTTATAGCCCGAACTTTGATCATCACGAGGCTATACAAAGGCAAACTTTTACGACTACCGAAGCTGCATTTAACAAACTTTTTTTTTTTGCTAATTTTAGAAAAGATTTAAAAAAAAAAAAAATGAATATAATGTTTATAGTTGCTTTTGGCTTGAGGCCGTTGCTTCAGTCAAATAATTAAAAAAAAATCGAGATATGTCAACGTCAGTAATGAAAGAAAAAAAAAATTCGTATCATAATTAACAGAAAAAAAATCATAATTAACGAAATGAAAAACAGATGTAATATTCCACTCTCAGCTACCTAGCAATTTCAGTATCGAGTTTAAAGATCGAAAGAAAATCATTTACAATTATTATACACTTTAAAAAATAATTAGGTAGATAAATTTTCATATACTCGTTAGTCACAACACACATTCAGTAGTTTACTCGCTCTTAACTATTTACACAAAAGGTCTGACGAAAGAAAAAAAAAATAGAAATAAAATAAAAAGATTAGATCCTACAGCGAAATCGCGACACTATCTGTACAAAAATTAGACCATATCTACGAGGCACGATGGTATGGGCTATGTACAGTTTGGGGTAGAGTAGGGAGAGCGTAGAGTTTCCCAAAATAGTATAAAACCTAAATCAAGCTAATCGTCTTCCCACGCCACCCATCCAAATCAGCAATTGACCTAAGGTACCGGAGACGGAGGGGGAGGAAGGGGGCTAAAATAGGTCGACGACCTTGAGCTAGGTGAGGGTGGGCAGCTGATAGCGGCGTCACTGTGATAAGGAGACCTCGGCGTAGGCGGGGGTGGGAAAGGCTCGCTCTCGTACCTATATCTGACCGGATAATTACTATCCGACTCGTCGCAGACGTCGGTACTGCAGGGCGTAGGCGGCGGGGGTTGATTTATGCTTTTATAATGTCTGTATGGTTTGTATCTGGAAGCATTGCTGCTGGAGCACCTGGTCGAGTTGGCCGTGGTCGCGGGACTCGGCGGAGGGTTCAATGTCTCCTGCGGATACCCGCCGGCCGAGCTCCCCCTCGTCGAACTCGAGGCTCCCGTTATATGGCTGCGATCGTAGCTCGATCCGATGCTACTCCCGTTCAAAGTGAACATTCTGACCGCCTCGGGTCCAGCCTTGGCATCTTTTCGTCCGTACTTATGAATCAGGACCGGCTTCACAGCCCTGCCGGGTTTAGGGGATAGCGGGTCACCCGCGGAATCGTGTAGAATATCAGGCAGGTCTTCTTGACTAGCCAGTTTTCTTCTACAATAGTAAAAGCCGAAAACTATCATAACAACCACGGCCACTACGACAAAGACCGCGACTACATAGGTATTTTTGCCGGAATCCGATAACGTGGTGGGAATAGCGTCCTGTCTGTGATTGTTTGCCGAGGCGCAGGAGGGGTCTGTCTCGTCGCTGCCATCCGCGCAGTTTTCCCAACCGTCGCACACGTGCTTTTCTGGAATGCAAACCTTGGTACGTGTGCACTGGAACTCGCCAGGTCTGCAGCAGTGCGCTTCGTCAAGCCCGTCGTGACATTGCGGGGTTCCGTCACAGACCCAGGACACATCTGATAAAATAATTCGATCATTATTATCACATTACAAAAGAGTATGAAAAGTCAGTCTCGTTCCGGAATCTTACCGATGCAATGACCGCTCTGGCATCTGAATTGTTCGTGACTGCAAGCTGGACATCCCAGTTCGTCGCTGCTATCAGGGCAATCCGATTGTCCGTCGCATCTCCACGTCGCTGGTATACAATCTTTGGCATTGGCTGAGCTAGGAGCGCGGCACGTAAAGTGGCCTGTGCCGCAAGCAGGAGCGGCTCTACAAGTGCGTTCATCATCCGCGAGAATGAGAGATTGAGGACAAGAGCATTTCGAGGAGGATTCTCCGATACAAAAGTGGGAGCATCCTCCGTGATTGTTTAACGGACTGCAAACGTGAGATATCATGACTTGATCGTCGGGTGTTTTGACAGCGACGAGGTCTACGAGATGATGGCGATTCGGCAAAGTCTTTTTACCCGCTCCGGTACTCTTGTTGACTCTCTCTATCAGCTGACCGTCGCGATCTGCCCAATAGAGGTAGTCGAATAAAATCGACAAATGCACGATGCTGACGTGACCAGTGGAAACTAGAGTCCTCTTGTTCTCGCCCGATATATCTGCCACCTCGATTTGCTTCCCCTTGGTCCAGTAAATCAGATTAGTAGTAGTGTCAACAGTTATAATCGTCGAAGGCTCGATCTCCGAGGCTACTACAACACGATTTTTGCCATCCATAGTGCTCCGCATTATTCGTTTGATGGTCCCTATGTCGGTCCAGAAGAGCAGACGTTTCTCTGGATGAACGGCGATGTTTCTTGGCTTTTCTCCGTCACCTTTTACCACCACACCCAGTGTGGACCCGTTGTCCAATCTGGTTACGTTGATAGCGTCGTTCACCAGACAAGACCAGAACAATAATCTCCCAAGAGGGTCCAGAGCGAGGTCAAAAGGCTGTCCGAATCCAGCTGCGATAACTAAACCCGCGTGTGATTTGTTCTCAAGAGCTTTCTTTATCGACGGCATACGCCCGTCTATCCAGAATATGTACTGAGTTATGGGATCGAATTCGATCGCACGAACGTTCTTCAGTCCTTGTACTCTGAGGACGATATCGGGACAGTCGTTTGTGTCGGGTAGAAAACGACCGATCGTGTTGCGAAGACTGTAGATCATGAAAGACCTGGGAGCAACGCAGGTCTTGTTGTCAGCTGCGAGACTGTAATGAGTCGGACAAACACATTTTGACACAGTCGACGGCGTTCCTGCTATTCCTGGCATAGCTATGCAGAGATGACTGCAATCTCCGTTGTTAGTGGCGCATAAATTCCATCCGGATTGTCGCGAGGCATGAAAAACTAATAAGTCAGTCACGGATTCCAATCTGCTGTGAATCTTAGTTCTATTAGCTCCGGTAGTTTTGTTAGCTCTCTCTATATCCCCTGTGTTCCAATCGGTCCAGTAGATGTAGTCTTGATACTGAGTGATGCTGAATGGATAAACAATGTTCTGAGTGATGATCGCCTTCCTCTTCTTGGTTTCCAAGTCGTAGCTGTCCACCGCGGGGGTGAACAAGTCGGCCCAGTACAATCGACGGGCTGCATGATCGATCGTTAAACCATGCGCTCGTCCTATGTGAGACAATATGACCGTTCTTTTCGAACCGTCCAGCCCAGCTCTCTCTATGCTGCCAGATCCTTGTCCCTCGGTCCAGTACATGTGTCTGAAAGCGGATAATATGAGCTTAGAAATCGTCCAAAGATTATGAAGCTTGATTATATTTACCCTCTCTCTGGATCTAAGGCCAGACATCTGGGCTCGCTGAGGTCTTGCCAGATAAGAACGCGTCTGCTGTATCCGTCCAGACGAACGACTTCTATCCTGTGAGTACCTGTATCGCTCCAGTACAAATTGTGCGACAGCCAGTCGACCGCAAGGCCTTCCGGTGTCTCCAGACCCAAATCGACCACCCTCTCCATTTCAGATCCGTTCATGAAAGCTCGCGTTATGGCCTTCACCTTCACATCCGACCAGTATATTCGATTGTCGGTCATATCGAAATCCAGGGCGCTGTAGAGCGATGAGAGAATAGTTTTTAGACAATTAATTCTGTGAATAATGTGCTGGAATAATTACCTGGCATCTTTTACGCCTGTAACAGGAATGATGTTGTCGTTATTGGCATTCTCTATGCTGATCCTACCGATATTTTCCTTCCTAGCGAATATGAGGAATGCTTCTGGTACAACACAGGTTTTCTTGTCTTTGGTAAGTTCGTATCCGATCTGGCAAGCGCATACATATTTATCGCCCGGTCTGTTCAAGCACAGGTGACTACAGCCTCCGTTGTTCTTTGCGCAGGGATTTGTTCCCTTGACGATACCCAAGTGCACAGCTTTCAAACCCATAACATTAGGGACTTGGTCCACGATGACTTCTCTGTCTGCCCCGGTTAGTTTGTGAGCCCTATCGATGCTCCGTCTCTGCCAGTCTGTCCAGTACAAATAATCCCCTAAAAGACTGAATCCGAACAGATGTGGCAAGTTGTCCGTGATGACTTCCCTCCTGTCCGTTCCGTCCATGTTGCAAACTTCGATTTTGTCAGTCTTTGCGTCGCACCAGTACAACTTTCTGTGATCAGGATCAAGGGCGATTCCATTTGGCCAAACTATGTCTTTAGTGATCAACAAGGTCCTCTCGCTACCGTCCAAACTGCTCCGTTCAATCTTTGGCTTCTTCTCGTTCCAATCGGTCCAAAACATCCAGCCTAACTCAGGGGCCAAGGCTATGGCTCTGGGTTCGGCGAGATCCTCATTGATCAGAACTCTGCGGCTCGATCCGTTCAATCGAGCAACTTCAATTCTGTCCGTTCCGGTGTCTGTCCAGTAGAGATTCCTCGCTATCCAATCGATAGCGATACCGTCTGGGCTCTCGACTTCGGTGGTTACGTCCTCCTGGCCGGTACCGTTTAGGTTTGCTCTCCTAATCCCTCTGGCCTCTTCGTCAGTCCAGTAAAGCATTTCGTCGACAGGGTCAAAGTCAATGGCTATGGCATGCTTGATCCCGGTCAGAGGCAGCGAGAAGCTAGTGTAGTCAGGAGAGTCGAGAGATATCCTACAAATCTCATTCCTCTGCACAATGAGAAGAAGCTCTTCGGGTCGCTGAGCGCAAGTTTTGTTATCTATGAGTTTGACTCCGGTCGGACAGGCGCAAGTGTAACCAGGCGGTTTAGGACTGAGTAAGCAAAGATGCGAGCATCCGGCGTTGTTGTGTCTGCATGGATTATCTCCGTACGGCTGCCTCCTCGCATCCCACACCTCGATATCTCCGGGAACGTACTCTCCGTGGAAGAGTTCCTTCGGCTGCGACCCCCCCTTGAGATCGTACGAGTGTATGCACCAGGTCTTCCAGTCGGTCCAGTAGAGTTTGTGGTCGAACAGCGTGATGGCGTAGGGGTAGTCCAGCCCCTGACTGACGACCTTGCGCCTCTTCTTGCCGTAGTAGTCCATAACGGCGATGAATTTTAGTCTTCCGTCGGCCCAGTAGACCAATTCTGCTTCGTAATCGACGGTGAGTCCGTTTGGCCAGAAAATATCCTCCGATACAATGACCTCCCTGGTGTCCGGATCTCCGTTCATGGCAGCCCTCTCGATCTTGGGTACGTCGCCCCAGTCCGTCCAGAAGAGTATGCTCTTCATTGGGACCAGGGCGATGGCGCGAGGCTGATAAATATCCGTCCAGAAAAGTACTTTGCGGTGTAGACCGTCGATGCTAATAACTTCTATGCGATTTTTCTCGCCATCTGTCCAATATAGCTTTCCGGTATACCAGTCGCAGGCTAAACCGTCCGGCGATATCAGACTGGAATTGACAATGGTCATCTTTTCCCCGGTGTAAGTGGCATTCAGCGTGACGCACTGTATCATTTCAAGACCGTTGTCGGACCAGCATACCAAATTACGATCGTAATAAAAATCCAGAGCAACACCCTCGGACAGGTCCTTCACCACCGTCGACACCTTGTTCGTCCTCGATACATTCGCCATTCTGATTCCCTTGGGAGTGGCGAAGAGGAGGGTAGGAGAGGCTGAAAGCAGAAAATTAAAAGAAAAAATTCAAATATTATATATGAAAGGTGTTGGGAAAAAATGAAAGAGAAAAAAAAATAAATAAATAAAATAGCGGCTTTAGTGGACGAATTTCGTTCACGAAAGTGGCAAACTTTCGCTCTTTACCTCATTATGCACTTTAACACATTATTATTCTCTTTGGTGCAGGTGGTAGGGGGATACCGGTGGCTCTTACCCTCGAGGGCATGTTCAAAGCTCGCGCGCGGCAGGTTCCTGTTGTAACGATATTCACCGCTTCAAAGGTGGGATGGTGGGAGTAGCCCATAACGAGATGCGACGCAAAACGTAAAAATAAGATGCTAATGCGATTTTTTATTCAATTTCTTTTTTCACCTACGATCGCGAAATGGCGATAAAGATGTAAATTATCATAATAATGACACGTATATATCATTCGAAAATCATCTCCACGTATGGATCGCGTGACTTTGAAACGATGAAGAAGATTCAAGGTTTACTTATTAGCGGTCTGAATTAAGATCTAAGATTAGGTTTGTTAATAAGTGTCTTAAATTAAAAAAAAAACTCGTTGATTATCCGCTTTACTCGTAACGATGTTAATGAAATAATTATTTATTCATTTAGTTTTCCAACTGTTATCATCGGCGTGTATCGAACGAATAAATTCGAAGATTCAGACTGAAAAAATGCATCGTTCTCTATTCCTCGAGCAGCACGGGATCTCGAAGACTTCTCCTGCTCCCATTTCAATGGTCTTGCGTTATAGGTATAGTTACAACAGTATCTGCAGCGCCGGATGCACCCATATGTTTGATACATGAAAGAGGAGTGAGCAGGGCGAGGGTTTTCGAGTGCCCTTCTTAGAAGCTACACAGACGCGGTATTGAATACCGACTAAATTCTCCGTCATAGAAATCAGATCAACTAGATCGAATTGAATTTGGTCCAAGTGAAATATTGCGTATATATAATGCATGAGCACAAAAGTATCGAGGGAATTGAACGTATATATTCGTAGATCGTAAATCACAATATTATGTGCATCTGAAACGACGAGTCTTTCTTCATGCCTGAGTGCTGCGGCAGTGCATCAACTCTTTCTATAACAGACTTACGGCTTCAGCTTCGAGGAGAGGAAAGGGAATGCGTAATTTAAGTGGCGAAGCCGATGAGAATGAGAAACTACAGTAAATCATAGTTTAAGTTGATTCGATTCAACTTCTCGTTACATGCGGTTCCATCAACAGCCGCGATTCTATTCAATTATTCTTCTATCTCAATTATTAGTAAGACTCAAGACGATATTTTCCTTCGTTTTTACTTTCGTTATGATTGTTGTAAGCGTATATAACAGTAAACAAAATAAAAACAAAGAACAAAAAATTCATCCCACGTGCGGTTTTGTAAGAGGCGTAGAAAATTTCACGAGCAGCGATATATAGACGCTACCCTGAGGTTAAAACGTGCGGTGGCTTTAGGGTACAGAAGCGGAAAACCTGTTGTGCAGTTGGGATTTTTTCGCCCCCTCCGCACGGTCGAGAAAATCTTGATAGTATTTTTTTTTTTTTTTAATCTTCTGTTATTGATGTTTCAAGTATTTGAAAAATCGTCTAATAATAATCCCGTGGGCTTCTCTCTCGGATATAATTCGAGATTCTGTATCGTAAACGAGAGAAAAAGATGAGGAAATTCTTGTTTGAAACGTAAATAGGAAGCTGCTACGCCTATGCAGGCGTTCATCTTCGAAAGGAACTTGAGAGGAGTAGTAGTCATCCTTGCGCACGCCCTCCGTGTCTTGTTAGCGGCCAACACCGGGCCCACAGCCTGCGCTGGGGGCCTCAGCCTTGGTCCCAGAACTCGTTCGAGCTCCTCTCTTCCCGGGGACCCTTTGTTTCCATAGAGTTCATTTGAATATTATTCGTAGCCTGTGGAAGAAGAGTGGGAGAGACGGAAGGGAGGAAAGAGGAGGGGGAGAACCGCGTGGCTCGTTTGCGAAAAACTCGAGGCATCGCATGTGCCGAGAGTGAATGGGAAAAAAGAGGCGAAGAAAACAGTTTTATTTCACCGCTCTCTCGTTACGTTGTACGATGCGAGAGAGAGAAAACAAAAACGAGGAATTTATAACGCGGATTTATCCCCGCATACGCCCAGTTTTCCTCACAGTCTATCGACGTCGAATGAAACTTTCGGTCGTTATAACCGCGGAGGTTCGTTTCTTCTTCAAAGGGTTAGAAGCCAGCTCCCGCGTCCCGTCCCACTTCGACTATCGCTCTCGCTCTATCGCAATTTAGCGTCTAAACCTCACGCTTGTTTGCTAGCCGCCGGTGCTGCAGTCCCTCGAATATGAAGTTTAGAGCTTTTGAACATCGATCGGCAACCGATTTTTTTCCGCAATTTTATTCCAGATCACGATAAGACAAAAATAAATAAAAAAAACACATCGATAATCGGTGTACCACCTAAAAAACGAGTTAAACATTTTTTACGATTTTCTTCCGAGAAGAGAAGGTTGTTTTACTGCCAATAATACATTTTTAACAACGCATGGAGAGTCGTGCGTGTATAGTTAACCCAAAGTTCAGGCTCGTCAAACTTCGGCATTTACATATTTTATATCATCGACGATGTTAGTTTTTTTCTTGTTTTGCTTGTCCTCGTCGATCGTTAAACTTGAAAGATACGGTTGTAGCGTATAGAGAGAGAGCCTGATTGGTGAATTGTGTTCAGACACAGAACCGCGAATGTCATCCTTCTCGCTTGTCGTCACCTTTTATGCAGGACTGCGGTGCGAGGTACATAAATTATAATCAACGCTAACGACCGAGAGAGCCTCTGTCTGCGTCGTTGTCCTCTTTTCGCAAATATAAGAGAAAAAAAAAGAGAAAATAACTGCATTTTTGCTCCTTCATTGCAAGAATTGTAACCGCTTCGTAAAATTTTCAAACTCAATAAAAAAGAAGTTTCATGAATTTTTTGTATTCTCTTGTCCGATAATTTGATGATTAGGATCGATGAGAAACGCATTGTAGCTAAATGTTTATAGTTGGTTTTCACGTAAATCAAGTTCTTCTAATACAGCGTTTAAATTTCGTGGTCACGTGTGACGTCACACAGTACCTTTTACGCACAGTTCTACCGTCTGGCGGAGCTGCGCAAAACGATCATCAATGGAATAACATGGCGGCCGAGGCACCGTGTGACGTCACGTGGCGTTTTAAAATTGATAATTTTCAACTACCGTTTACGGTCACCTGGAGTTGATTCTATAATTATTATAATTAAAAAAAAAAAATTGTATTCAATCTGAGGAAGTTTCCCTATACTGAAATATAAAATTATTCTACGTCTATTGGTAAAAACATGTTTTTTCAAAGGCTACAGTTTGGAACGTTTCTAGCACGTGTCCGCGGGGCGTTGAGACTCTGTATCTCTTCTTGATCTGGAGTAAACAATGCTTTGAAGTTTACCGCGCGCCAATCAGGATCCCTTCTTTCGAGTATTAAAGATATTCTCCTCGTTGTTTGCGCGACGTAGAGAAAGAGAAAACAGCGCGTATCTTCCTCGCAAATAAAAACGGAAAATTTATAAGGGTTTTCTGTTATCGAAACGTTTCAATCCCTACCGCTACGCGGAGGCGGGATGCAGCACAGATGCCTGCCTTCCTCTCGCGCTATCTGAAGCACTTCCAAGAGCCCACATAATCGAACCTTTGTAGAAATGCCGCTATTCTGCTGTTATAACGGGATAAACAATTGTTTACACATAATTTAAATCGCGAAAAAACAAGTTAATGAATTAAATTGATAATTATAGTCGCGTTGTGGATAAAAAACACATATAGCTAACGAGTTAGATACCGTGCGTATTAAACCGCCCTAATGATTAAATATTTTAATTATAATTATGAGACTCGTTATACTAGCCAGAGTTTTCGAGTTTAATGCTATAGCGCACGGGGTGTTGGTTCTGGTTGTCAAGAGTCGACCGAGACAAGTTGCAGAACCGAATGAAAAAGAGACGAGATGAGATAAAGAAGGGTATAATAAGGTTTTATCAAATTTTTATTAACCCTCAAGAGTTTAATGGAACAAAATCTGATCGAATAAAAAGCCATGGCAGTGATTCATTGACTAATGTTTAGGCGGGCATAAAGTTATTTCTGTATCCGAAACTCCGAACAGGAAGAGAAGGAGCCGGCATTCAACAGCCGCGAGGAGAATCCATGAAGCAGAAGAAGAAAAAAAATACCACGAGACAAAAACAACGAATCTCATTAATTATCCCGCTGATCGTAATAAACGTGTAATATATTTTATTGAACGTGACTCGACGAGGCTAGCATGTATTCGGTGCAGTGCAGCCTCAAGAAAAGCCACGGTCGCATCCTGGATATCCCAGACGGACCTGAGCACCTGGAAACCTTATTTATATTGTAGCTTGTTAGAAGGGGGGTGGATAGTGGGGGGGCAGGAGGGGCCTACATTCCTGAGGTTGGGTCCGTTCGTTCTATACACGGTATATACGGACAGGGAAGAGGAAGGCCCACGAGATAAAACTATTGCTTCGCCTTACGGAAAAATAATGTAACAATAAACAACGAAGATAAAAAAGTAAACAAATAATTTTTTCTTTCCCCTTCACCCAGCATCGGTAGCTTGCGGATATCTATATCGATATTCTTCGATTTCGAATCGGAAGATCGGTAACAGGAGATGAAAATAAACGGGCACTTGTTTTCCTGCGGGTACAACGCTCTCTCACGCCACAGCGGGAGTCCTAGCCTCTAAGGTGTTAACCTAACCTAACATAACCGAACCCTCGATCTGCGATTTATCCATTTTGTCGAGCGCGTCATTGCCTAGGAAAAATGTTTGTCTATTCTAGCCGCACATCACGACTCTGAGAGCCGGTAGCGAAGCCGGCGTCTGATTCAGCTTCCGTTTGATAAACAAATGTCAGTCGCGCTGCGGAATCGCGCTCCCAGATAAAGAGAAACAAAAGACGATAAATACGGGATGCAGAAAAGAGCGTGAATCTTGTTTCGTCTGGTGTAGATAAACGAACGTCAACGAGTAAAAATAACATTTGAATAGATGAAATACGTAAACAATAATGAAAGCGATATGTTCGACTTAAGAAGACTTACCATCGCAATAGGTTATGCTGCATAAGATGCAGCAAACGGTGAAGATGCACCGAATGTTTATCCCAGTCATCGTATATCCTGAATGTGAATTTTAATCCTGTTAAACATGCCGAAGACCGTTGTATCGCATCGAGTATTACTGATCACCGTTTTTTTTTTTTCGTTTATAAACGTTTGAAATATTTGTTTATGTACTCGATAAACATAATATTTCGGAGCTTAGCTGGAGCCGCATTTTGCTCTGGTATTATTATTATTATTATTATTATTATTACGTCGACATAAATTCACGATTCCACACTCAGTCGTTGCACGGCAATCACCTATCGTTAATAACAATAAACTTATGTATTTAAAGCGCGTTGACAAACGACATGCTTAGCCGACGACCCTACGCGGGTGAATGAAACTTGAGCAATAACCGAGAGCGACTCGTCACGCCACTCCAGCACTCTATTTCTTTATGCGTACCGATGCGTACGCATCACGCGTGATAATCACGAAGAGAGAAGGTCGGGCGGGAGATTTGGATGACTGTAAATACTTATGAAGTGAATATTCGATCACAAGATAATTAGTGAGGGTATTCTAGTACAGAATATATCCAAGTGTGTAGATAAGTCTTTTATTTTTTTTTCCTTCAATTTTTATCATCATTGTCTCGTTTGTTTCGTTTATTTTCATTTACAATCACTGTTTTCTTTCTTTCTTTTGAGATACATTTAAATATACAAATTATTATTAATATATAATGTATATATATATATATAGCAATAAATACCATATGCAATTGTTACAACTTTTTTTTTTTTTGTTATTATTATTTGCAATCAAAAAAGTAGTGCAAATCCAGACTTTTAATTTTCCATAGGGTCAATATTATCATTATTATTTCATTTGTGTGTGTGTGTGTGTGTCATTCGTAATAACAATATAATAATAGTAATAATTACATTATCGAAATAGAAAATAAAAATATTGTGTATAATATAAGATGTATTATTATTATCATTATTATTTTATGTATATAATGTATAAATTTTGTTTATCGTATATATATTTTTTTTATTCACGTTTATTAAAACTTTATTAATAATAAATAAAGAGATCTAGGATGGACAAGATGAAATACTGAAGTGTAAAGTTGGCGCATGAGGATTTTCTTCCTCTTTAATTTTTTTTTTTTTAAGCTATAGTATATTATAATGTAAATAATAATTATTTATAGACATTATCGCGCGTATTGATTATACTCGTCTACGTAAGAGCCTTATATATTATTATTTTATCATTAAATGGATGACACGAAAAAGAAAACGAAAATAATTTCTTTAATTACTTTTTATAACGTGATTATAAAAGTTTGGTGTTATAGTCAATCTTTCATTTAATTATTCGTTCCTTCTTTGCTGTTGCCAAAAACGATAAAGATTAGGCCGCCACTTATTACAACGAGTCAATCAATACGATATATTACAACTATATGTGTAATATAAAGTTTAATTATTGTATTCTCTATTATCATTTAATTGTTAATAATAAATATAAATAACTCTGGCATGACTGTATATAATATTATAATATACGTTAACTAGGACCTCGCGAAACCACAGAGCCGATTGTTCTGCTACTTTGGCATATTTCTTGTTTTTTTTTGTTTTTTTTTGGACCATTGGTCGTCTTAAGCTCATAGCGTATCATATTTATTTTCATTTTTTTCTGTTCATTCGTCTTTTTTTTAATTATTATTATCCTCTACAGTCTTTAATGCCATTCATTTTCTTCATTCGTAAGGAATTTCATTTTTAAAGACGATACGAGGGAAAAGAATTCACAATCATTAATTTTTATCGCATGAATCTCTTCGCCTAACCACAGTAAGACAAAAAAAAACCATTTCATTCGAGCTACATAAAATTAGAAAACGAAAAAAGTATTCAAATTCAATTGAATTGCGTAGAGGAAATATTTGACTACATAATTCTCGTTTTCTTACTTATTTTTTTCAAATACCATTCTTTTTATATAGGTTTTGTCATAGGCAGCGATTAGCGTTTACGTCATATATCGTTGTTACGGATGTACATATATCATCATTATTATTTTATTTTATTTCTTGTGAATATTATCTATCAATGATAATTACTATTTTAGTATATGTATTTGTATTTAAAAAATCGAAGTGAATAACCATGGTCATAATAATGATAAATAATTATAAAAAACAAAATTATAGATAATTAATTTTGCATACTGGTCAATTTTTTTTCCTAATTAGGCTGCCAAGACGCAAGGAAACTGTCCGTTCTATAGACAATTCTTTTCTCTTCCTGTCCTGAGCAGAATATCAAATTCTCAGGATCATTCGATAAATTTTGTACTAGAGTATTTTTTTCTTCAGAAATTAATATATACTTAGATACTTAGATTCCTATTACATTTTTTTATAGATTAATTTTATATTCTAGAGATAAATCGGGATATTTCGGCAGCGCGAATAAAAATTATTCAAAATATATGTATATACATATATATATTGTTGTATTTATATATATGTGAAGCGATGAAAAATTATATTTCAAATTGTATAAGATTAATTGATTTTATATGAATTTAATAATAAATATAAAAAACAAATTATTCGTGTGACCTTAATTAATTATTTTTATTTTTTATCTCCATGTCATAGCTGAACATCATCCTTTTCATCTATCAACTCTTGATAGATGATCGTTATACGTTATGAGAAAAAGAAAAATTCCTGCTATCATAACGTAATTTGAATATAATACTGACTCAAAATTATAGTCATAAAAATTTTGCTTCCATTCAACATCGTCGATTAAGCTCGTATTCAATTATTCTTCGTTTTTTTTTTCATCTCCAGTTTTAAAAAAGCATTATCAAATACTTTACATGGAAGACAAATATAACAATTACCTAACAATTGATTCGACGTCGAAAAATCGTGGATTAAATTAAATATTCTTTGTTATTAGATGAAACGGGTGCTATTATATCGAATCGATTTTCTTCCACATATGCACAAATATCGAAAAAAAGAAAACAACATAAAACAATTAAAAAAAAATTATTGTATAGTAATAGTAATAATTGTAATAATATACTGTTTGTAATTAGATATCAACGTAATTATCTGCTAATTATAAATGATATATAACAACAATGTATTCATGTATTTTTACATATTCAAAGTAGTAGTAGTAGTAGTAGTAGTAGTAGTTTACTAGAATCTAGTGATATGCAAGAAATAAATTACCTATAAAGATTTAAACCTGTAGATTCCCGAATAAAAATAATGAATCTATCTTCCTTTTTGAAATATCTTTCCATTCGGTATAGATGAATGATTGATTTATCAGAATTCGTCTATTATTATATAAGATAACAAATAACATGAAAAATAATTCTTTGGTTGATACCTAGCAAAAGCAACAAAAAAAAGTCTAATTTACTGATGAAAAATATTCAGTCCTTGAAATTCCTTAAAATTTTTTAGCGTACACGAAACGGTTAATTTAGTCATGAACGAATACGATATCTAACATCGGTTCTATATTTAAGCTGCACTGTGCGCTTCGTCCTGCGTCGTTAAAATAATTTCTTATCGCCTCATGATTAAAAGAAAAGAAAAAGAAAAAAAACCAATGACGTTCACATTTACGTTTTCTTAACTCGTTCAGAGTATAAGTCGTTAACGCTGCCTCCTTGCAGGTGGATATGTTTCGTTAGCCACTAAGATTTAGAATAAAGTTTTCTCATCCATCTCCGTATTGGCTTGACGATTTTTTGTTTTCTTCTTTCTAATTATCCTGTATATCTTTCAAGTCTTTGTTTAATTATAATTACAATTATACATATAAAATAGCTGCTCCCATCAAATTGTTCTTCATTATTTATAAACAATATTAATTAACGAACGATTTTTCTGTCTTTCAGCATTTACGGATTCATCCAATTAATTAATTAATTAATTAGTTACGTTGATTAATTAACTACACATACAAATTTTTATCACTTTTTCATAGAATATTATTATTATCTATTTAGTCTAGGCGGGGGTGCTCGATCAATGCCGAAAGGATAGGTATCGTTACGATACTATTTACTTTACTTCTTCATGGTTTATATGAATCGACAAAGTATTGTACCTATACGTATATCAATATTCTGTGAGTCGATCGATAAAATATGGTATTAATAGTTTACTTTTGGTTACGTTGGAAAGTTTTTTTTTGTTTTTAGTTTTTAGTTTTTGGTATGTTATCAATTTTTTTTTTTTTTTTTCTACATAGACACGTAATTTACCGAAGTATTGGTGTTACACAATTAGGTACATCGAAATTCAATCCCCATTTCCTTTAATCTTAATATTAAAAAATCGATTTTCGTCGATTTTTATATTTTATTTACGATTATAATTCGCGATAGAGAACACTTTTGTCGTATTTGCTAAATGATATTAGGTGGGAGAGAAATGGAAAAGAAAAAAAAAACTGTCATATGACCTAAACTAATTTCTTTGAATTCTGAATAAATAATAACGTAAATAAATTAAATTTGAATTAAAGATCGTATAAAATCTTCAGCTTCAGCTTCAGCTTAATTCAAACTCAGTTCGCTTTCTGTAATTTGTTACCTAAATTATAGTAAATGCGTGTGGAATGGTGCGTTGGCAATTTAAATTTCGGGCGAAAACCTTTCCTCTTTGGAAAGAACTTTGACGCTAAATGCAAAAACGTTTATTACGTTTCCTTCGTACGACTCTCGCCTAGGATTGATAAATCACAGGGCCTGCTCCGACTCTTTGAGACCGAAGTTAAGCGACGATTTCATCGAAGGTACTTTGAGTAATTTCAATATACAAATCGATCGCTGAACTCTACTTTCTCGATGTGAACATCGATTATTTGTGTGTCAACTAGCTGCACTCTATATCCTCGGTTTGTAAGTTAAGGTAACGTGAAACGTCTGCACGTCCATTTCCGTGCAATCCTGCGGCCCTATAGGACTCTCGTTTCTTTGCGCCACGCCCGCCTCTCTGTCATTTGGCATTTCTTCGTTATTTTTCAACATCTTCTCCACCGGTTGGTCCAGAGATACTCTGACAGTCTTTGCTTTGGTTACTTCGGAGGAACGGGACTTGGATGCTTCTACCGCTCTCACCTTGGCTCCGTTCTCCTTATTTCTACGCGACGAACTACGATGCAACCTCGACTTTTCTCTCGAAGAAGTTCTCCGCAGACTCGGTCGTTTCACGGACTCTGCGCTCGCGCTCAGCCCCGTGGCTATAAAATAATGATAATTAATTTCAGTTGATATCGTCAAGAATTTATGCGCCAAATCCTAGGAAGACACTCGCCTATATTTCCCGAGGAAGACCTGTTCGATCCTCGCAAGATATGCATAGCCGTTGGGTCGCTGTCCGTAGCCACGATTCGTTCGCCGACTGGTGTCAAAAACCATTCCGATCTCGTCCTCATCCTCGCTGTCTGCCTTTCGTGAACCTAGGAGACAGAAATTATGTGTTATAATATGACGGATTGATGAAAATAATTTCAAAGTTTGACATCGATTCGTAATTTACTCTGAGAATATCAGGTCACATATTTTCTATTCGGAATATTAGACGAGTTTACAGATGAATGCAGTTAGAATTTTTGGCGAATTATATTCTTACCGCGCAAGTATTTTAAGATTAATGTAATAATTAATTAGTAACATGTGAGTGTGTGGCATAGGAGTAGAAGAAACAGGTGCCAATAACGGTGGCACTAATTATTTTCAAAACTGAACAAATATTTAATAAACATGTTCGTTACGTGCAACGTGCGTAATGTAAGCAAAGGGTGAAACAAAAAGTTCAACAACAGCCCAAACGGAGAAAAATGTGCATGAATTTTGTGGGATATAAATTTTTGAAAATAACTAGTGTGCACTGTAAAAGCAAATAACAACGAAAAAATTTCATTAATGTGTATTAATTTCTATTAATGATAATTGCGATACAAAGATATATGTATATATATATATATTTTTTTGTTTTCCATTTTTTTTTTGTTTTGTTTTTTGTTGATTAATATATACAAAAAATGTTATTTTAGTAATTTCATTAATATAAGCTAGCGAAATTACACAGATATATCAGTCTCCTTATTACTATTATTTTTCTTTTTCTTTTTTTGCATTTACAATCATGCGAATGCTTGAGTTGATTAATTTTGTGGATAAGTATCAAGGTGTTTTTTGTATTTACAATTAGCAGATTCATTCCGAAATTAAAAAATTAGGGTTGTTATTTTGTTAAACAATGAAGCTAAAATTAGAAAACAATAATTACTCAAAGTGACAAAATAATAATATGACTCAAAAAATAGCAAAGAATTTTAGTTGAATATCAAAGATTGTAATTATGACCAGAAAAATACCAACAATCCTAGTTTTCCTACTTCAGAAATGAATCAAAGCGAACAAAGAAGCACAACGGTGTAGGTATTCCGAAGTAGATATGAATCGAGATTAAAACTAGAGAATTAATATAGGTAGTAGAACAGTGGAGCTGAACTAACTGCTTATTTATTTTTCTAGTTTCAATTTAATCCTAAGATTAGATAAAATCTAGTCTAAAGTTATAGTCGTGACGCTCTGTACTCAGGCTTAATTAAATCTACGATATATATCTACTCCTAAAATACCAACGCATACATGTATAAATAAACCACAAGACAACTGACATTGAAAATAATGATTAAATTTACAAATTATATAATTATTATTATACGTGCTTTACAAACACATCGCGGCTAAGCATTAGCTCACGCTTAATAATTAGAGTAATAATAATAATAATAATAATGATAATAATAACATTAATAAGAATAATAATAAAGTTATAATGGTATTTAAAAAAGCATAAGCCATCTTTGGTAGGAATAAGCCTCCTCCGTTGAATGAATTGTTGAACAATCATAAATTAATTTCCAAAAAAACATAAATAATAGACATTTTGGACATATTTTGATCTAGAATCAACCTTCTCCTTTTTTAAATTCTTTATCAGTTTGTACAATCGTAGCTTGAATTTTCTTTGGCTGATTGTTTTCTTATTTTGTATTTTTATCTTTTTTTTATTAATAAGAGTATAAATCCTCATAGTGGGAAAGCTTGATGAATTTGAAACTTGTCTTTCGAAGAGTTTTGACATGCATGCAATGTGTGTCAATTAATAGTCAATACTAGCAACATACAGTATAGCAAATTTTTGCTTTTTTTGTTCTGTCGTCTAAATATTATCTTTTGTTAAAGTCTTTGATCGTTGAGTCTTGTATCTTTTTTATCATATTCTATCATAAATTGTAGGAAATTAATACTGCCGATGGCACATTCTAATAAACATTTGAATCTAAAACGAACTGGTATTTGAAGTGTGATGAAAATGTAACATTAATCAAGAAGAATTAACATCGAAAGCGTGATCGATCGAACGAAAATAGTGTGAGAGATTGTGCAAAAAAAGAATGTGATGAGATTCGTAAGCTACCAAGATGCACAACATCGAAATCGCTTTTAGACTAGACGATATTACCAGCAGTTTTTAAAGTTACGCTATTAAAATAATAAATGATTGAATACTTTGGAGATTTTCGTGTGACCGTGTAATTAATGAAAATATTCAAGTTTCTATTCTATTCAGACTAAATATTCTCTTTTATCTATAATATATTCAGTGATTCTATGAGATTTTTTTCAGTCATTCGATGATCCTGTTAGTGTAGCTAAACAGTAGGTAACAGTGCCCCGATCTAAACATCGACGTCAAGCTTTATAGTATGGCGTAGAACATTCTTACACACATACTTATTCAGAAACTGGAATGTTTCTCTCAAAGTCACGTAAATACACATAACAGACACGATACAATGGCAAAATGTCTACGATACTAAAACTCTAGGCCTCTCCCACGCCTACCTGTGGTAAATAACTCAGACTCTTGGTGCTCTCTGCGTAACGGTTTACCGCTCTTAACTCGTCCAGCGTCATACCGGCGTGACGCGAGTGGTGGCTACCATTACTCGACGACCTGCTCGATGCCTGTGAAAGATGTTCATTAGTTGAGGTCAACCATCCCCGGGTGATCGATAGTTCTCCTAAACTCACCTGGAACAAGCCGTTCTCCTCGAGGCTGACCGAAAGTCGTGTGTAACTCTCCAGCAGAGTGTTTTCTGGAATCATTCCGAGGGACGATGTTAAATCCAATGATTCTGGAACGTGGATCAGCGCGGGCGTCGATTGAGATTCCTCTTGGTGCGACATCGCTGTAATCAAACAGTTCTAGTTGAGATTATGAAGGAAAGAATATTATTCTATTGCTTTGTTATCGATTGATAGTGAAATAATTATGTAAAAGATTAACTGTAACTACATGCATTTTTTTTTTTTGCTTTTACGATAAGAGATATAGATTTTTCTACACTTACATTCTAAATTAAATTTCAGTCCCCATTTTTCACATTCATACTGTAGCCATGTCTTTTCTGCTTCTAGTGATAATTGTCCTGAAATAAATGATTCGGACTTGAAATTTACTCTTCATTGTTTTTAGGTGGTCGATTTTTCTCCACTTTCCGTCTTATTATTTGTTATGTGGTTTGAGAAAGTAGCAAAACATTGTGATCGGAGTGACGAGTGGTTTATGATAAACGGTATAAGATACTTACTAGAAACTACCGTGTCAGGTGGATAACGAAAGCTGAATATCCAGTTTTCTTCCACCTTCAATATTCTCCCAGTAATTCGAGCATAGAATTCGTAGTTTTCTGTCCCAAACAAATTCGATACTCCAAAATTGTCTATCATGAACTTCATTATTCGGGTCGCGACCTGAGGAAATTTAACGAGAATTAAATACCAGATCAACAATTTTATACCTTCACCTTGACTTCAATCACAACCAATAATTTTCTCAATAATACCTTAAAAGTGAGTTAAATAAAAAATGGAAGAAAAGAAACGTTTCCATTGATTCTCAGCTTGCTAACAGTTTCGAGAATTCTTCAAGCCATAATAGCGTTCGGGAACAACAACGGGGTAAAGTTCCCGGTAACAAAACAGTAGTATCTTACATTACGAGGAGAAGAATGCACACGATAATAATCAAACATGTATTCATCGCAATTGATAATGTTGAAAACTTACTGAGACCTCCGCCTGACGGTGATTGTAGGCAAATACAAAACAAACAGTCATATGATACATCGTGCCTATACACAGATTTCAATTGTCTCGTCGATGGGCTACTTTCGCAAGTCTCCGACGATAACCAGACTTTATTCGATCAAAAAAAAAGACACTGTACCTTGAATCTGAGTACGTCTTCCATCTTCGCAGTCTTTCCGTCGCTAACACAGCTCTGGAAGAACGAAGGAGCCACCGAAACCCCCAGCGCTTCGCTCGACATACCAGTGCGAGCTCTTTCACTGTTCACAGCAACTACTCTGAACGTTCCAAACAACAAAACGAGCAGTTTTTGGGTGTAGACTGGCAGAGATGTGATCAATCTGTGGAAAAATAAGCCGAATTTTATCGATATCCGATCCCCCTCATTTCTTTGAG
Source organism: Euura lappo (assembly GCA_018257835.1). Taxonomy (NCBI): domain Eukaryota; kingdom Metazoa; phylum Arthropoda; class Insecta; order Hymenoptera; family Tenthredinidae; genus Euura; species Euura lappo. The sequence goes on along the minus strand of JAEUYN010000006.1, from coordinate 101,810 downwards.
AGTGAAAAAATACTTGCTTGTGTATCTGGTCCCTTTGTTGTTCGACGCTGTCCAATTGTATGACGGTAAATAGCTGCTGTTCGCCTTCCCTCCCGAAAACACCACCTGGAATTTTCCTGAGAAATTTTTTCAGCACGCTGGCTATCGTGTAGACGCTGAAATTGTCCATGTTCACTAATCGGCCAGTTTGCAAGAAGTGTATCAACTTTTTCATGTTCCCTTGATGTCCCGGCGCTCTGAATACGTCCTTCCTGAGCGGAGCCTCTTTGTTCAATTTCAAAATGAGAACCTGGGGAAGGAGAGGCGTGAGTACGGAATTCGCCAGGAGAAAAGGATCAAGCCTTACCAGCAAAGGACCCGGAATATCGTTCTTGCACACTTCGTCCAAAGGGACTCCGAATTTGACTCTGAAATAGGGGAAAAATAAAAACCGTGGAATCGGAGGTCGCAAAACGATGATACTGACTTTTCCAGACGCCTGGGGTACGGCGGTACCGAGGACGGGTGGCCGCAGCTCGTGACCACGTTTCCCAACGTCGCCGCTCGACGATGCATCCTCTCCGTCCAGCTGCTCATTATACAGGCGGCTGTACGCCCACGTAATTAATTTTAACGCACGGACGACGCCGCGCGCGTTGTAACTGGATAAACCGCGAGTAGCGATAGTTGTTCTACCCCACGCGCTACTCGGACACGAAACTGATGAACGGCAACAAAACAAAACCCCCCACCACCGATTGGTCGCTACCTGTGGGATCGGAGGCTCACGACCCGAGTTTTGGATTGAGGAAAAACTGTCGGTATAATTACGGCCGATTAGGCGAACGGTTTTTGTTTATCGATGCTAACGCGATGAGGCCGCGGGCGATTCCTAACCTAACCTAAACCATCGACCCGAGTTTCGAGACGCGAAGCATCATAGGACCGCGGATTATTCGTGGCCCGCGGTTAACCACTGTATTTATTTATTTAATAAATACCGAATACCGTTCAGCTCCCACATTTTTTATACTCCTTATTTCCGTTCCGCGACACCGACGACGACGACGACGACGATACCCTTATTTCGTACATGAAAACACATCACCCTGTATGCAATACACACACCAACGAATCCAACCACACCTCTAAATTCTTCAATTCAAAAAATCAATATGGCCTCACCACCCACGGTCCCCGAGACCCCAAGCACTGGTCATATACATACCTATATGTATACAAGAAATAGCCAGATTTGAGATATAGCGTTTGTAGTACCAATACGAACATATCGAGACGCTCGCAGTTGGCTCGCAGTATGTAGTTGAAAAATTCAGCCACCAGGTGAAATGCCGGTATTCCGCCCAAAAACGATTGCAAACTAAACAAAATGAAATGTTTATCGGCGTAATTTATTTTCTACTTGATCGACTGTTCAATGAAAATAATCAAAACATTTGACTGAAATACTTTCCGATTGATCGTGACGTCAGAATTCACGATTCCACCGCCATGTCTGAATAATCCAATACGTGCTCCGGGACTAATTATACTAAATAGTGGCGTTATAGTATAACGTGCAAATCAAAGAAACAATTTCTGACGTTACAGAACTTTGAATGGCGTCAATAAACAGCATTTATTCAATATTTATTAACCACTTATTCGTCGGTGATTTGAGCAACAAAACGTAAATTCGTATTGTCTACCTATTTTAGTTAGTCAGTGAGTTCGGTCAATGGAGTAGGAGATGTAAGTTATAGAGGGCGCTGCGAACAGCCAAGAACCGTAGAATTCCGGCGAGCGGCAAAATTTGAATATCATTTATGACCAGGAATGTGAAATTCGAACTGCACATGTACTAAAAAGAATATTTCATTTCTTCAACATGACTTTGACCATGTCACTACGTTCAGATAAGGATTTTATGTACTCTGGTAAAGAAATAACTGAGGCTGGAAAATAAATGCTGTTTTCGACCAGTATCAAAGATAAGAGGAGTTTGCATTTGGTCACAAGCAATATACCTGATCGTGAGAATAAACTTATGGTCCTCACGAAAATAAAAAAATTTGTTATAATGATAATATCATGAAAATATATAGATTTCCAGTGTGCTCCAGTAGCTGATGTGAGTGTAGACTGCTTGCGCAGGAGTCTAGCTTTTTTTTAAATTTCTTTTCTCTTATTCATCGTCTAAACTCTCCTGCAAGCAAAATGAAGTCGCATAATCACTGACTGAAATGACTTGATTTCTCATCTACACTCAGGATCAACAACTTGATGTGTGGTGCTACAAATATTATAGATTATACTTTGAAATCTTGTATAGTTAAATATATTGGTATAAACAATTTGAATATAGCGCGTGATTTACCCTACATCGAAAGAATTAGAGAAACAGATTTTTTGCGAAATTCTAAGAATAAAAGTCTTGAGCGAATTTCTAAGGTGCCTTGAGTTTTCGAGTGAGGAATTATTTAAGTGAACCAATTCATACGAGCTTTAAATGGTGCCAGGTTTCGTGTCTGCAATAATTGCATTTCGTTTCCACTGCATTTCACTATGCCACCCGGAGGAGAGGATCGCTAATTCACTGTGCCGCTAAGAGTAGAGCAGCGGATTTGGGCTACGTCCAATTTCACTATGCCGCTAAGAGCAGAGCAGCGGATTTGGGCTACGTCCAATTTCACTATGCCGCTGGGAGAAGAGCAGCGGATTTGGGCTACGGCACATTTCACAATGCCGCTGAGAGAAGGCCATCGGATTTGGGCTACGGCACATTTCACAGTGCCGATGGGAGAAGGCCATCGGATTTGGGCTACGGCACATTTCACAGTGCCACTGAGAGAAGGGCATCGGATTTGGGCTACGGCACATTTCACAGTGCCACTGGGAGTAGAGCAGCGGATTTGGGCTACGGCACATTTCACAGTGCCGATGGAAGGAGGGCATCGGATTTGGGCTATGTCCAATTTCACTATGCCGCTGGGAGTAGACCAGCGGATTTGGGCTACGGCACATTTCACTATGCCGCTGGGAGTAGAGCAGCGGATTTGGGCTCCACCGAAATTCACTATGCCGCTGGGAGTAGAGCAGCGGATTTGGGCTCCACCGAAATTCACTATCCCGCTGGGAGTAGAGCAGCGGATTTGGGCTCCACCGAAATTCACTATCCCGCTGGGAGTAGAGCAGCGGATTTGGGCTACGTCCAATTTCACTATGCCGCTGGGAGAAGAGCAGCGGATTTGGGCTACGGCACATTTCACAATGCCGCTGAGAGAAGGCCATCGGATTTGGGCTACGGCACATTTCACAGTGCCGATGGGAGAAGGCCATCGGATTTGGGCTACGGCACATTTCACAGTGCCACTGGGAGAAGGGCATCGGATTTGGGCTACGGCACATTTCACAATGCCGCTGGGAGGAGGGCATCGGATTTGGGCTACGGCACATTTCACAGTGCCGATGGGAGAAGGCCATCGGATTTGGGCTACGGCACATTTCACAGTGCCACTGAGAGAAGGGCATCGGATTTGGGCTACGGCACATTTCACAGTGCCACTGGGAGTAGAGCAGCGGATTTGGGCTACGGCACATTTCACAGTGCCGATGGAAGGAGGGCATCGGATTTGGGCTACGTCCAATTTCACTATGCCGCTGGGAGTAGACCAGCGGATTTGGGCTACGGCACATTTCACTATGCGGCTGGGAGTAGAGCAGCGGATTTGGGCTCCACCGAAATTCACTATCCCGCTGGGAGTAGAGCAGCGGATTTGGGCTCCACCGAAATTCACTATCCCGCTGGGAGTAGAGCAGCGGACTTGGGCTCCACCGAAATTCACTATGCCGCTGGGAGTAGAGCAGCGGATTTGGGCTCCACCGAAATTCACTATCCCGCTGGGAGTAGAGCAGCGGATTTGGGCTCCACCGAAATTCACTATGCCGCTGGGAGTAGAGCAGCGGATTTGGGCTCCACCGAAATTCACTATGCCGCTGGGAGTAGAGCAGCGGATTTGGGCTCCACCGAAATTCACTATCCCGCTGGGAGTAGAGCAGCGGATTTGGGCTCCACCGAAATTCACTATGCCGCTGGGAGTAGAGCAGCGGATTTGGGCTCCACCGAAATTCACTGTACCGCTGGGAGTAGAGCAGCGGATTTGGGCTCCACCGAAATTCACTATGCCGCTGAGAGTAGAGCAGCGGATTTGGGCTCCACCGAAATTCACTATGCCGCTGGGAGTAGAGCAGCGGATTTGGGCTCCACCGAAATTCACTATCCCGCTGGGAGTAGAGCAGCGGATTTGGGCTCCACCGAAATTCACTATCCCGCTGGGAGTAGAGCAGCGGATTTAGGCTCCACCGAAATTCACTATCCCGCTGGGAGTAGAGCAGCGGATTTGGGCTACGTCCAATTTCACTATGCCGCTGGGAGAAGAGCATCGGATTTGGGCTACGGCACATTTCACAGTGCCGATGGGAGAAGGCCATCGGATTTGGGCTACGGCACATTTCACAGTGCCACTGGGAGTAGAGCAGCGGATTTGGGCTACGGCACATTTCACAGTGCCGATGGGAGAAGGCCATCGGATTTGGGCTACGGCACATTTCACAATGCCGCTGGGAGGAGGGCATCGGATTTGGGCTACGGCACATTTCACAGTGCCGATGGGAGAAGGCCATCGGATTTGGGCTACGGCACATTTCACAATGCCGATGGGAGAAGGCCATCGGATTTGGGCTACGGCACATTTCACAGTGCCACTGGGAGTAGAGCAGCGGATTTGGGCTACGGCACATTTCACAGTGCCGATGGGAGGAGGGCATCGGATTTGGGCTACGGCATATTTCACAGTGCCGATGGGAGAAGGCCATCGGATTTGGGCTACGGCACATTTCACAGTGCCGATGGGAGGAGGGCATCGGATTTGGGCTACGGCACATTTCACAGTGCCGATTGGAGAAGGCCATCGGATTTGGGCTACGGCACATTTCACAGTGCCGATTGGAGAAGGCCATCGGATTTGGGCTACGGCACATTTCACAGTGCCGATGGGAGAAGGGCATCGGATTCGGGCTACGGCACATTTCACTACACTTTTTTTCAGTGATCACAGTTCCACAAACTTTCAGCTTTGCAACCGTCTCCAAAAGTTCTACCAGATTTATCGAAATCCCACTTTATGCGATATTGTCCATTTCAGCTTCAAGAGCATTTTCGTCCGATTCTGGTGGATTTTCGTCGGATAATTGAAAATTATTAGGGGCTGCGACCTGCTTCCATTTCCCGAAGGCTACATCCTTGTTGAAACAGAAACAATCAGAATTAGTTGCATCACAATTGTATTCGAATACCATGCCAGCATGCCCCGAACTTAACCTGTTAACTTACCTTCGGCGCTTTGAAAAGAGGTTGGTTTTTTACTTTTCGTTTTTTATTAGCTCTGATCGAACTTTTACTCCCCGTGGTGCAACTCGGAATCACGCACGTCTTACCCATTTTCATCAGAAAATTACTTCCGCAGTCCGAACACCAACGATTTGACATTTAGCGGAATTTGAATCTACATGCTCACCACACTATGCGCGATGCGCGCGCTCTCGGCAGACCGGATCTCTGCGGTTCTCGACTGTTCACAGCGCTCCCTATACCGCGAGACAAACTTTTCTGTGAAGATATGTCTCCTTCTACTCCAAGCTCATTCCCACCTCGTCTAACTACTGAGTAGCCGACGGACGATCGTCTAACTGCTTCCGCGACATTGTCTAACTGTAGAGTTAGACGTCGCGGTCGGTCGACTGCGTTGTGGATTCGGTGTAGGTTCGTCTTTTTTGTTTGCATTTTGTCTTGACAGTTACATCGAGAGAAGGGACATTAACCATTTGAAAATTACAATAAACCGATCGCCGTGACCGCGGGGGGACATGTCCTCGTGAATTTGAGCTGCTTTGTATCGTCTAATATTTTCCATTTGTTTTTTGAACGGTACTCGAATCGTGTCTAATTTCTTTCGACACGATAACCTGTGATCGAAGACGGAGTTTAATTTCGTGGACAGAATCTTCTGAGGTAAGTCCATTTTACTGTGTTGAGATGATTCATTAGGTGTATGTGTATCTCAAGAAAGAAGAATATTCGTTATTCCTTAACGGTCGATCACACCGCGGTCGCATACTCGCCAAATAGGGATTCGGTCTTGAACTAGTTTTCTCACGGCGGTAAATACATCGACGAGGGAAATTATAAGTATCGATTTTATACAAGGTGCTTAATTTCTGTGCGTTACTGTCAGGTTATATCCAATCACTTCGCATCAAATAACGTCTTACAAGGATTTTTGAACACGTTCCCGTTATCCTGATCCAAATTTCAGCTTCCTTCAGCAGCGTTGATGTCGAAATATATAACAGACTAGCGATTCCGTAGCACGTAAACAATAAACAAAAGATTTTAGGTACTAAATTTTGACTCAAATAAACAAAAGAATTATTTCTTACGAATATTTGTGAGCTGAAAAAATTGAATCTACGAAATTGACTCCGTCTCAACTTTTCCTTACCCAGATCTTTCGAAATGGAGGAGGACACGGAGTACACAAAATTGTCCGTCGAGGATCGCTGCGTGCACAAAGTAAGTAACGACCATATTTCGCCCGATCTATCGTCGCCTCGTCAATTAACAATCCGAAAACCTCCCATAGCTGTGGAAAGCCCGTATGCACGGTTACGAAGAGTGCGCAAAAATATTCCGCCGCATTGACGACGAGAAATCTCCCGAATGGAACAAATTTCTTGGACTCGTAAAGAAATTCGTCACGGACAGCAACGCCGTGGCGCAAGAAAAAGGGCTAGAGGCGGTTTTGGCCTACGTTGAGAATGCCGCAGCAGCTGGAAAGTGGGTTCATTGTCCATCGTCAATTTCAGCTTACGAAACGCACCATTTAATCATTTTCTGATTAAATTTGCAGAACCGTTGGAGAAGTGATGAGCGGAATCGTCTCCAAGTGTATCGCGGCTCCAAAAACGAAGACCAAGGAACTCGCCGTTCAGATCACCCTCATGTACATAGAGATTGAGAAACACGAAGCGGTTCAGGAGGAATTACTCAAGGGAACGGAGGCCAAGAACCCAAAGATCGTTTCCGCTTGTATAGCCACTCTGACGCTGGCCCTGAGGTACGAACCATCGAAACTCGTGGGGAAAGAATCTAACTGATCTACTGTTTCATTTGCAGAGAATTTGGCTCAAAAGTCATCAGCGTCAAACCCCTGATCAAAAAGATGCCGAGTTTCTTGGAGGACAGAGATAAGGCGGTGAGAGAAGAGGGGAAGTCCATGGTCATAGAAATTTACAGGTGATTTGGCTCACGGTTCGATTCGAGCAGCCGATTAAAACTCAAAACGATATTTATCATCGATTTTTGTGTCTTGCTTAGATGGATCGGAGCTCCTTTGAAGCAGCAGCTGAGCACGCTGAAACAGGTGCAAATAACTGAGTTAGAAACCGAATTCAACAATCTGAAGGGTGAAAAAGTTGTTCCGCTCAGATACCTCAAGTCCCAGAAGCCTAAAGTAACTTCCGTCGTCGATTCTGCAGCTGGGGACGCAGAAGGTGAGTCAAAACAGTCGTTGAAACGTTTGATCCGATGAATAATCAATCCCGAATTATATCCCAGGCGATGAGGAGGAAGAAGACGATGTAGCCGCCCCAGACATCGATCCCTACGAACTGCTAGACCCCGTCGACATCCTTTCAAAACTTCCAAAAGACTTTTTCGAGAAAGTTGAGGCGAAAAAATGGCAGGATCGAAAAGAGGCTGTAGAGTTCTTGGAAAACCTCTGCAAGAATCCCAAACTAGAGAGCGGGGATTACGGAGACGTTATCAGAGCGTTGAAGAAGGTGCGATGCTCAGAAGAGTCTTGCGCTTCGCACTCCTCGAAGAAAACTCACCTCCTTCTCTTTCCAGATAATAAGCAAGGACTCGAACGTTTTGGTTGTGGCATTGGCGGGAAAATGTCTGGCTGGACTAGCTAACGGACTGAAGAAGCGATACCAGCCCTACGCTATCGCCTGCTTACCCGCAATCCTGGAGAAATTTCGCGAGAAGAAACAGAACGTCGTTCTAGCACTGCGGGAGGCTGCCGACGGAGTATTTCTCAGTGTGAGTTTTGAATACGATTTTAAAATCCCCACCTGAATACTGACGCGCTATTCGATCCGCAGACGAACATCGAGGCCATTATGGAAGACTCTCTGGCTGCTCTGGAGAATAAAAATCCATCTGTGAAGGCGGAGACTGCCACCTTTCTCGCGCGCTGCTTCGCCCGCACTCCGCCGGCGAGTTTGAACAAGAAGCTGCTGAAAGCTTACACAGGAATGCTGATCAAAACTCTGAACGAACCTGGTGGGTGAAATTCTAGTATATCGACTTTGCATAGATGAGATACGAATTCATGAATGTTTGTTACCCAGATCCGACTGTGAGAGACAATTCAGCCGAGGCGGTAGGCACAGCTATGAAACTAGTTGGCGAAAAGGCTATTTCACCCTTCTTAGCAGATCTGGATAACTTGAAAATGGCAAAGGTGAGAAACTGGCTTTTACTCGCTGTATTTAATTACCGTTGACTAAATCCTGTCTCAACTCCTTTTTCAGATCAAAGAATGCTCCGAGAAGGCAGTGATAGTAGTGAAAGTACCTAGCGTCCGTAAGGCGGCCGGCGATAGGCCCAATACTGCTCCAGCAAAGATCGAGTCGCCGTCGAAATCGAAAGAAGCCGATCCCCTGGCAAAAACCAAGAGGCCTACCACCATTGCGACTAAGAAGCCTGCTGGCAAGAAGCCGTCCGCCTCTTCAATGACGAATTTAGGTACTTTGAATATCAACATTTTGATAGAACGATTTATTAATTCCGCACATTTATTTGACCAGCTTCGAAGAAATCATCCGCAGCAAAAGTACAAATTGAGAAAAATCTGAGTAGCGAAGAGATTGACGAATTAGCGGCGCAAATTTTACCCGCAGAAGTTTTATCTGGACTTACCGATGGTAATTGGAAAACGCGTTTGGCTTCTGTTGAACAACTAATTCAGGTGCTTTTTTTAAAATTGATTGATTTATTGTACTTTTTAGTGAATAACGCCAACTGATAAGATCACAATGACGCTTTATGTATATTATTGTTCAGATCGTAAAAGAAATGGAGACTGCTGATGTTTCTACTCAAGTTATTGTCCGCACATTGGCCAAAAAGCCTGGCCTAAAGGACACCAACTTCCAAGTTCTCAAGCTACGACTCGAAACTGTGAAGATGTTGGCCGAAAACTACAACTTTTCTAGGTATATTGAATTCTAATCATCCAACGGTAATTGTAACGCGATCTTTATTAAATTTAATCAATGCTTCCAGCACTGTTGCCGAATACTGTGTGATGGATATCACCGAAAAGCTTGGCGACGTCAAGAACAGCGCAGCGGCTGGAGAAACTCTTCTTTCTATCGCCGATGCCACGAGCCTAGAGTCTGTAGCTAACGAAGTTATGGGCTTTGCTTTCAACCAAAAGAATCCGAAGGTTCAGCAAGAAACTTTACTCTGGCTAGCGAGGGCCATAGAAGAGTTTGGATTTGTGTGAGTGAACATACCTTCTGATCTTATAACTCAACTCATTTCAATGGAAGCAGCCTTCGTTAATCCCTGGTCTCGTCCGCTTTCAGACTCAATCCCAAGATCCTCATGGAAAATATGAAGAAGGCAGTCACCGCAACCAACCCCGGCGTGCGAACGGCTGCAATCACTCTTCTTGGCACGCTGTATGTTTACATGGGAAAACCGCTCCTCACTTTCTTCGAGAATGAAAAACCTGCCCTGAAACAACAAATTGATCAAGAATGTGAAAAGGTAGCTAACTATTGTGACTTTTTGGTCAGAAATTTACTGAAATTTGATGCGATTAATGTCTTTCAGAGAATTGGAGATTCACCTCCAGCCCCAATCCGTGGCAGTAAGAGCAAGAAGGCCAAAGTTGACGACGACGAGGACGGAGAGGTTGAAGAGAAAGAATCTTCGCCACAAATCGACTTGGCAGATCAGGTTACCAGAGTAGATATCAGCAATCAAATAACAGAGGGTCTACTGAATGAACTTGCTGACAAAAACTGGAAGGTGAAATATTACCTCGCCCTTGTTATCTCATTGTGTCTGAACGATATTCGAGATGGTATTATTTCTGTTAAGGTTCGCAACGAAGGTCTTCAAAAGATCAACACTTTGCTCACAGAAGCAAAGTTCATAAAGGGATCCATCGGAGAACTTCCTCAAGGTTTAGCTCTACGATTGGTAGACAGTAACAGCAAGATAGCTCAGGCAACCCTGGGCGTTAGTCAGACTCTGGCTATCGCCATGGGACCACCGGCTAAACAACACATCAGAACCCTCTTTCCTGGATTCGTGCAATGCCTGGGTGATTCTAAGACTTGGATTCGAACAGCGGCGATCGCCTGTATGAACACGTGGGGTGACCAATGCGGATACAAGGAATTCTTCGACGGAGAAATGATAGGAGATGCTTTGAAGTCTGGATCCCCGACGCTGAGATCTGAACTGTGGATTTGGCTGGCTGAAAAACTTCCGCTAAGTACGTGAACTCGATGATTTGAACTTTACTGTTAGCGAAAGAATCACGTCATTTTTATTATCGTTTCACAGTTCCCGTCAAGCAGATCCCCAAAGAGGAGCTCACAGTCTGTTTACCACATTTATTCAGCAATTTAGAGGACCGTAATTCCGACGTTCGTAAAAATGCCCAAGAAGCTGTCCTGGGATACATGATTCATCTCTCGTACGACGCTATGGCTAGGAGTTCAGAGAAGCTGAAGGTACAGAATTCTCATTTCTCGTATCGAATACTTCACTCACGCTTTACTTTCCTCTTTCAGCCTGGATCAAAGTCCGTGGTTCTCGCGGCGCTGGATAAATCTCGGCCTAATCTCCCTGTGAAACCACTTCCGAAGAAAGCGCCCGTAGAGAACGCGTCGCAGCCAAAAACGGTGAAGAGTGGCGGAGCGGTGAAAGCAGGAAAGGCAGTAGTCAAGCCTAAGGCCGGAAACACATCGAAGCCTTCCAGTGCTCGTAAGAAGGAGGAGGACGTGGACACGAGTCCGTTGTTGGCGACGAATAATCTGAAACATCAGAGAGTTATCGATGAACAAAAGATGAAGGTTTTGAAATGGAACTTCACGACACCGAGAGAAGAATTCGTTGACTTACTCAAGGAACTAATGACCACTGCTAACGTTAACAAAACTCTGATGTTCAACATGTTTCACGCTGATTTTCGATATCATTTAAAAGCTATAGAATCTTTGACGGAGGTAACGATCTCGTAATTTTCTTCATAAATATCAGATTTGATGATTCTTTGTCCATTGTTTCACAGGATTTGGCAGACAATAAAAAGGCACTGGTCTCCAATCTCGACCTCATCCTCAAATGGTTGACTCTGAGATTCTTCGACACAAATCCTTCCGTCTTACTCAAAGGTTTAGACTATCTGCAAACGGTTTTTACCATACTGATAGAAGATGGATATCACATGCTCGAGAACGAAGCCGCCTCCTTCATCCCTTACCTCCTTACCAAGGTGATTTATTCTACCGTCGATCATGAAATCGAGATTCTCAATTATTCTCTAATCTGATCTCATCAACAGATCGGAGACCCGAAAGACGCGGTCAGAAACGGAGTCCGTGCTCTGTTCAAACAAATCGCTCTGGTATTTCCAGTGAGCAAATTATTCTTCTACGTTATGGAGGGTATCAAGTCGAAAAATGCCCGTCAAAGAACAGGTGTGAATATTCACATTTTGGTCGTTATCAAAGACAGAATATATAGTAAAATAATCATCCTTTATTCCCAGAATGTCTCGACCAGTTGGGCGCCCTGATAGAAAGCTACGGAGTGTCCGTCTGCCAGCCCAACGCCTCCGTGGCTCTGAAAGAAGTCGCCAAACAAATTGCAGACAGAGATAATTCTGTCCGTAACGCAGCCCTGAACTGCATAGTTCAAGCATATTTCTTGGAGGGAGAACGAATTTACAAATTAATAGGCCAGGTAGTGGAAGAAATTTGGCTACTTTGAAGCCTAGTTCCGGAAATATCTTCAAATATTTGTGCAATAGATTTCAGAAAAGGATCAATCGCTCTTGGACGAACGTATCAAGCGGGCTGCTAAGAATCGCCCAACAAAATCTGCCTCGTCAGCCAGAATCGTTGTGCCGCCCACCACCTCGACAAACAACCAGGCTTCTGACGACGGCGAGCCGGACTACGACGAGGAAGAGGAAGAGCCTTACGAACCTGAACCAGAACCAGTACAAGAAATGTAAGTTTGAAGCTGAAACGTTGACTTTTTAATTATTCACTCGAATGTTCTTTGATATGATTAATTATTGTTATGAATATTGTAGAGCAGGTAAATATTTGCGGATAGAAGAGCGAAGAGAGAAAGCATTTTGTCTTTAATTTTACCAATTTTCATCTTTCTATCACGTCATTAATACCATCGTCATAATTTTCATTATCTTCACTGATTATTCTAATTTAAGCTTAACGAGCGTATTGCGTTTTTCCATTGATTATTTATCGATTATTTAGAGAAAAAACAAACAACGAAAAACTTTATTTAATTTGTATCTGACTGCATGCTCGCTTGCTTTTTCTAACGACTCTGCAGAAACGACGATGAGAAAAAACCGGCTATAAAGGAAGAAAGTTGCGAGGCCCTCGAAGGCAATCCTCAAGTTGATTCGGTTGATCTTCAACCCGAAGGGAATTTGGAAACTAGCGAAAATCCACAGCTCCAAGAAACACAATCTGCTTCACAATGTCAACAGCCCGATATTTTGCATCATGATAATATTGAAACGTTTGTCTTTCTCGTCATTTTCTTATGTGTGTTTCTTCCATTTACCATAAATTTTGTCCGTTCATCAATTCACCGGCTACGGATACTAACAACACCTTTGTCATTACTCATATCGAAAATAATACCGGAACGAGGCTCATTCACTTTCACAAATCCAAGTTCTCTAGCATTAATCGCATGTTCCGAGCTTAGGAATCTCAGTAAGTCTGATCTTCGCCTCCATTTTCATCTCATTCATCCGACTATCCTTTTGTTTGCAATTTATTCATATTCATCCTGTATGAGATTGATGTGGTACTTTTATTATGGAGAAAATGTCTGTGATCGGCGTATTGACTAACTCAATTTGAAAATTAGACCCTGATGTGTTCCTTTGCTGCTTAATAGCAGCGATTTATCAATTGTTCTTTCCTCGCCAAGTATTTATCGACAGGTTTCTTCACACGGTGTAGAATGATAGACGTAGAGTTGTTGGTATTGAGTTATTTCACATCTTGTTTGAAGATTGTCCACTCCTCTGTTCAACAGCCTGACATCATAGGAATGTGTTTTCAGGCATCCACCTCCCCCTCAAATGAGACCCAAAGTATCCGGGCCCTTTGGACTGGATCTGGAATGGTTGGAGAGAATCGAGTCCAGTGCCCCAGTCAAAGTCCGTAATCCAAAACTATTGGAACCCTGTATCACAGATCTCAATGAACCGGTGAAACTTTTGAACACCAGGTCGGCGGCGCAGTGAGTATCTTCTTACACACAAGAACGAGAATGTAATTCTGTAAAGATCCAGCATTATAACGAGAATTCATTTTCAGACTCATTCCCATATCACCTCCAAAATTATTGGTACCAAAATCCGGAGTTATAGCATCGCTAGGTTCGCAAACTGGAAAAGACGACAGTCTAGAACGTGAAATATTAGCGATGTCGAGCACAGATCTTCAGCTGGCTATCCAGGCCTTCAACAAAATGGAACAAGTTAGTATTCGAACCGCATTCCACCAATTCAAAATAATCTGTAACAAAAATTTGCGCAGGTATTAAAATCTCATCAAGTCACCACGCTGTTAACGAAGGAGGATAAATTCATCAGTGCAGTTAACATGCAGCTTAAAATACTACAGACTTATTCGCTGGACTCTGTCACCGCAGAAGTTTCAAAATGTTTCAGGAACACATTCATGGTCATACTTTCGGTGAGTGGAGTCGATCGAACAATTTTTGTCATCAAGTCTTTCAAATCAATTTTCCTCAACAGTTTTACGATTCCGGTATCCTCGGAAAAAACGTGCCAGCACTACAGCTGAAGGAGCTCGTTGATCAGCTGATCAGTGTCTTGGCAGAGAATAAATTGGACCGTTTGAATGAGGCTGACGCTTATAATCGGGTGGTAAACAGCATCGTCGTCAAAGTTATAGACCATTCGAATCATACGACGATGATTTGGTAAGCGATAACATCTGTTCTATACACCGAGCATGCGGAACTTGAATTATATCGACGATTATTTACAGCGTGCTGATCAAATTGCTTCACGGCTGCGCCCAGTCCAACGCACCTCCGAAGTATGAGGAACTGGTGATGAAATGTTTGTGGAAAATAGTTAAGATGATGCCAAACTGGGCCGGCGATCTGGATTACGATACAATACTCAGAGAAGTTCATTACTTCTTCAAGGTAACGAATGACGATTTATTTCTGGAACAATTACGTAGTTAATTAGAATAGTCAATTTCAACAACTGTTTTAACAATTGCAGGACTATCCGACCACGTGGTGGAAGAAGAGAAGGTCCGACACTCCGCTGCGCACGGTTAAAACAGTGCTTCACAGCATGACCAGAGTCAAAGGGAACGCGATATTGAATCACTTGACTTTGATAACTAACACCGACGAGTCGGAATTGTATTCTTATTTGATAAGACTAATCGCGGTGAGTTTCTCATTCCTCTTGAGTACAAACTCCGGGATTTATTGATTCAATAACGGTGTTCTTTGATTCCAACAGACATTAAAACCAGACGACATTAATTCATCGTCGCGATCTACAACAAAATCGAGTAACATCGCAAGGACCCAAAAACACTTGTCTAAGTTGACGCATCAACAGCTCTCGGAGATATTCAAGAAAATTGGCTCCAGGAATCACACACACGAGGTAATTATATTTGTCATAATATCTAATTGTAATTAATAATAATTGTCCTATTGATTTTCACCAGGGTCTCGCGCAGTTGTACGATTTCAAACTACAGTATCCCGAAGCGGATATATACGTCCAGCCATTTTTACTTAAATCACATCAGTTTTTCCAGGACTACATCGAACAGGGTTTGAAAGATATCGATAAGGCGAGAAAGGGTCAGACCCTCATTTCACCACAGAATAATCAATACGTCTCAGGTAAATTTTACTGTTTACTAAAATTGAAGATCACAGGAATACGAAAATTTGCTTTTACGTTACAGACGTTTCCGGAGCTCCTAGATCTCTTGCGGAAGAGAAAACTATGATGGATCCAATGTCCCGACTCGAAAGACTGCGCAATTTGGAGGCACAGTGCAAACCAACTGCGCCGAGTCAGTCGAACCAAACATGAATGAACAAACTGTGTACACTTCATTAATATTTTAGGTAAGTTAGAACGATAATTTATTATTTTAGCAAGATGTTGAATGACCGTTTCTCGTTTCAGGGTTGCAGTGCTTAAGTAACTGGATTACAAAGTATAGCAAACAGTCTATAATCATGTACCTAACAATATAATCCTCGACGTTCCAGTGCGAGATTAACAGTAGCTGTTTTGCTCGATTTTTCTCCTCTTCAGTAGTTGTGTATAGTTGACACTATTATTATTAATGTATTATTGTTAATGTGTTATAATATTAATGGTATTTATGAGTTTGAAAAATTACAGAAGCAATTAAACAGAAGTATATACGAGAAAGATAAAAAAAAAAAGAAAAACCAATTAATTGTTCGTGATTTTGAGACTGATTTTGTAACTTGATTTTAGAAAATTGTTCGCATAATTATTTTCCTAATAAATCATCTGGCTTTTAAGTTCTTTTGTTTCATGTTTGGTTCTAAATCATATCATTATTATTCGTTTTCTAAACACTAATTTAGTTTTTTGTTCGTTATTTCTGTTTTTTTGAAAATGTGCATCGTTGAATATACGGTAAGTGAACAAAATTATTACACTTTAGCCTGTTATTCAAGGCCAGTTTTTAGCACTGAATATCAGTACATTTTATTTCATAGCTTTTATAATTAAATCTTACAGTAGAAAATAAAATTCAATTTGCTTTAATACTCTTTGTTCATTTTTCGTTACAAAAATATAATACAATTATAGCATGTATATCAGTTTTGAAATGATTCGAAAAATGGGACAGAAAAATAAATTCCACTCTGTTATACGCTATTTATAAAACTTTACAATAAAATCTAACACAATTTACACGTTAGTAGTAAGATTAATACTCGGCATTAATTTTTTGAACGTTAAAAAAAAAATAACGAATGCAAGATCAAAATTTTCACTGGGATCAATCTCTATCAATTTTCTATTTGTCATAATCTCCTTGACTTCAATTCCCCTGTGTCCAAAAAAAAAACTTAATAACAAAATTATTGTGGAATAAAAGGCCGAATGCTAATCTCACTACAATGGAATATGAATGCACAAAAAAAAAATGAGCTACATAGCCCTTACGATTAAACAATAATCACAGTTGTTATATAAATAACAGCTTTATACTCGTTCCAATAAAATTAGGCATATAGTTTATGAAATAAGGTAGAGAGTAGCTGAAAGTCATCCATATTCGTACTAAAAAAAATACTAAAAATCATAACGACGTTACAATGTCAGTGTTAAGCAAGAATGGCAACCAGATACACCTACCACTATATGGACACGCTGTAGAACGCTATCGTACCACCTTTATACCATTATTATGTATATGTATGTATAAATACAAATTTAATTTCATTCGATTTAAGTTTTCTCCATTGCCTAATGCCTAATTACTATTCTTTTGTGGGATCAATGAATAACGCTGTTATAGCGAATCCCAGGAACACTACACCACCGATAAACGTAACTGAAACAAATAAAACAACGATTAAGTCATATAATCCTGAATAGTAAGTGATATTAGATTTGTTCAATTTATCCACCTGTTCTAACTGATATCTTTTGCGCAATCATACGACCACCGAGAACAGCCAGACCGGTGCAGAAAGCGTGGCCCAAAATTCCTCCCAACGTAACACCATAGACGTTCTAAAAGAAGATTAAATAGTAAACGATTCTTCGCAGTCTATACTCAATCTAATCTCGGTTTTAACGAGGCGAGATGAACCCACTGACTTCTCTAGCTGCCAGGATAATGGTGGTGAGTTGCGACCTATCCCCCCATTCCGCGAGGAATGTCAGGGTAAAAGCCTGCAGGAATACTCTGGAGACTAGGAGCCACACGCTGTTCGGTTTTGTCGTCTTCCTGATGACTCCGGTCTCTGGATCCTGCACTATCGAAGTACTCGCCGCTTTTTCGTACTGGATTAAAGAAAACGATATACAAATATTAGAGTCGTTTTTACAGATCTAGAATATTTCAGAGAAACGATTCGCGTATTAGAACGAATCTGGGTGGATTCAGAGTCTCCGGGGATCGAAGATATCCGCGCACCTCGTCATCCCGTTTTCGTAGATCGAGCTGAACTTCTTCGAGTTCTTCCTGCCCCTCCGTAGGAGACATGTAATATCCATCCCTAAGCATCTTGATTCCAAATATCGCAAAGAGTGCGGTGGAGATGTAGTAGGTATAGGCTCGAGGAATGATCGTCGCTGCGTATCCAAAGGCAACTGGAAAAAAAATAGAAAAATCAGTAAACTTGAAACGTCTCTGCTAGACAAAAAAAAATCTTACCTGACAGCACGGTCATGAAGGCGAGGGCGCCAATAGCTCCGGCAAAGACGGTGAGCCGAGGGTGTCGCATGGCCATAATAGCCGCAATGAAGAAGGTCTTGTCCCCCAGCTCGGAGACAACGATGACTGAGAGCGAGGCTACAAAGGCGTGCAGAAGACCCAAATCTCCCTTCGGGGTGGCGGACGCGGTGGCCGTGGACATCTGAGATGACGAGAACAGGGATAGAATTTAAATTATAGGTTAGGATCGGGTCGAGGAATAAATAAAGGGGAACTCACCATGGAGGAGCTTGAGAAAGCCGTGTGCTTGTCTTCCACAGGTGATTTCTCGGCGAAAACAAACGAGGTTACGAACGAAACGATCAATGCTATGGATATGACATTTCGGGTGGTATTATTGACGCTCGGAGACATTTTTAGCGCCGGTGTGCCGTAGCGAGGTTATTTTTATTTTTATATCGATCACTATCAAAGCTTACGGTCACCGCGCAACAAATTATCGAAAACTAAGGATAACTCTGGTCCCATTGATAACGGGAGCCGAGAGGGACGTGCATACGTCGGAGATAATATCGTTGACGATCTGACGTACAGCGTGGATGGATTATCACTCGCGTCAGTGGTAGACGACGATCGTGAGACACTCCAATTTTGTACACGTGGATACACAATGGATACGAATCACTGTAACTCGAAAGAGATAATAAAAATACTCTGGGTTTCTAATAAGTACCAGTCCCTCTTTATTTACACTCCGATATGGACCGCGCACGACGTGGAATGTGGATCACCAGAATCGCCACTGTGTATGATATTCGCGATTTTATTCGTACAGAAAATCACGTGATTAGCGAAATAGATCAGTCTCACGATTCGGCAATATTCCAATATTCGATCTGTTAGTTGTTACCCAAAGCTGTTCCAGGTGGCGGCAAGGTGAACGATTCGAGAGATAATTCAAGTTTGGTTCATCGCGTTCTTCAGAGATCGCGCTCTTCGTCGCTGATCGGCTTTTACCTATCTACGTCACGTTGATCTCCTGTTGCTCCAGTTGTGCGGCGCGGGAAAAAATCCTCGATCGCACAGCTTTCGAAACTTACATTCCATCTGACAGTCGATTATGATTGGATGTTGATTCGGTATAATAGAAAAGTTTCCTCAGATTGAACCTTAACAAATATGCATGATGAATGGGTGCGTGATGAATAAATACAATTTTTTAAAACCATAAGAATTATACCGTGAGTTTCTAGCTATGCGGGCCACTTGTTGCACCTAAAGCAGGCAACCATACGTACACCCAGGGAAATTGAATCTGAAGCGCCCGGCATAGGCAACTGAACATACACCTGTAATTTGGTTGGCAATGCCAAGCGTTATAGCTCGTCAATTTTTTCGGCGGCGAGTTACAACGTGGCATTGCCAACCAAATTACAGGTGTATGTTCAGTTGCCTATGCCGGGCGCTTCAGATTCAATTTCCCTGGGTGTACATCTCATACGAATTAGCACGTGCCGTACGTATGGTTGCCTGTTTCAGGCGCACCGAGTGGCCCGCATAGCAAGAAACTTACGGTAGAATCAAATTCAGGTGACTGTAAACAGCAATTGAAAATTATCTATTTGACGTCACACAGAACCTCGGCCGCCATGTTATTCCGTTGACCATGGTCGTCCGCAGCGCTGCCAGACGGTGGAACTGTGCGTAAAAGGTACTGTGTGACGTCACACGTGACAGGGAAATTCAAACACCGTAATAAAAATACTTGAGTCACGTGAAAACCGACTATAAGAAATTAGGTGCAATGTGTTTTTTATCAATAACTAATCATCAAATTGTTGAATAAGAGAATAAAAGAAATTTCATGAAACTTTCCTACTTGGGATTTTTATCATTCCACGTACAATTGAAATACTGAATATATTATATCGTTGAGTCCAACAATCGTGTCGCTAAATATAAAGACAGATGATTAGTTATCATGATCATTGTTGGTGCTATTATCGTCACACTGACGGATAATCACCTCTTCAGCCAGGAAGCCTGTTTATATTATAATAATTTTAATGCAACCGCAAGTTGACAATGCGGACGTCACGTTATGACGTCATTCTCCAATTGTAGAAGCTGAGAAAAATAATTCTTCACACACAATTAATTTGGTATAATAATAAACCAAACGGTCACATAATGCCATAAGTGTATCGGTACATATAATCAACAAAATAATTTCATATACGTAACATTTATTACAATTTTTAATACAAAAATAAATGACACAGCATCGCGATCTATTTTTATTCACAATTATTGTTACAGAAATTTTCAGAGAAGAATGATCGAGGGGCGTGGACCGCTCGCGGGTTATCGAAAAGTGACAATGAATGACAAACCGCGAGGTACAACCACTTGGTAGTCCTCGTTGGTAATTTTTAAAACCATCTACGTGATGCCTGTTTGACTTTCCGATCGGGTATCGAGAAGCTAATAGCAGGAAATGGTAGCCTTGTAAGAAGCAGCGGTATGGATTTGGTCAGTAACGTTTTGGTCGTTACACAGAGAGCTTCTGCATCCGCGACCGCGAACGACATAAAAATACGAACCTCGCGAAAACGAGTCACGATTTTTCCGTATCGATCATAACTGGCAGCCAAAAAGTGAAGAAAATGGCAGAAAATCAAAACCAGTTTATTTAGAAGCGAAAACCACCGAGCGGATGATCTGTTGGCCTGAGAGAGACTGGGACGCGATATATGCGCGTTTGTCTAGCTTCGTTATCTGCGGCGGTGTGCCGCGCCTGATGAGATTGATTTTCGCGCACGTGCACCGCCGCCAAACAGAGATTGATCTCACGGAGTCTGTGTGTTGAAGTTTAAAGGTGGTGTTTCGGTACGGAAATTCTTAAAGGGACAAAAACGAGAACAACAACGACGACGATCTAATTCGTGAACAAAAACTCGCGGCATTTTAATCACGTCATTAAATAAACCGCGACGATTCAGACCTCGCTGCACACTTCGGAGGGATATAAATTGATCGTTCTCGGTTCCGTTAATTGAGGACAACTGATGCAGCAGAGCTGCACCGACCCTTGATTGCCCTAATTCCTCGGACCGTTGCTGCTGCGGCTTGATGACTAGTGAATTTATACCGTTCGTATTCACGCAGAGAATATAATAAAACCCCGATATTGTACGTCGGTAAAGGATCGGTCTCGCGAATATTATTTAGTGAATGAATGGTTACGCCGTCGGTGGTATAAATCATCGGTTAATTGGCCAATTAACGTCGCACATGACATGCTTCGACATCACCACTGATTATAGGTATACCTATGGGTGTTAAATACGATTATTGTTATAGATCATACCATCGAAGACACGGAACTTTGGTTACAAGATTAATTATCTGTTTTTAATCGCCCGTCGTTTCGCGCTTATTGCTCAATTTGAGAGGACACTCTGAACTCCTGTGACACCACGCATTGCCACGAATATCTGCTGTGCGCCTACTCACACGCAACCCCGTCTACACGGCGGTGTGGAGGGTCTCACGCGCGCCTGCCTTTTGGCGGACCTATAAATTACTTCCACTACTTCGCACCTCGTTCTCACTTCTATGGCCATTCATATCTCTTCTCCACAAGCTTTTTATTCTATTTTTATTACTTTATACACCTCAGGGATATAAACGGTGGTTTATTGCCCTGCTCCAGCCGAGAAAACCACTGTATTTCCCTTTGGTGTATAAAGTATCGTATGCACCACAGGGCAAACGGTGCATAATATACTATTCTATTCTTCGACAGAGCATGAAACGTATCAATGTCGTGGAAATGATTTTTATTGTTGCAGCTATACGTTTGGAAAAGATGGCGGATTGAATATTCAGTAAAGAAATAATACCAACCATCGTATAGCCTCTAGGTCTGATCGTCGTAATTGAATTGCTGCTTTGTTTTATCGGCTCCCGTTCCGTGTTCGAGTAGTAAAGGTTTCGGTTACTCTTGTAAAATTAGTACCAAATGGCGCGTCCCTGCGGCTGATGATCTTCCATTAAGTGATCGATCTTTTAATTACACCACCCCCGTCTAGATAATGCGGCTCAACGGCCTAACTACGAGATTGAGCGAATTCCCTATTTTCTGTTTCCAGATGAACATAAAAAAAATGTCCAAAACGAATGTGAGGGGCTCTGACAAAGCAGAGTTGAAAGTTTGTCGCACCGAATTGGGCGATTCTTGGCACTGAGAAAACCTTCGTAATGTTCAAAACGCGGTAAGTGAAAAATAAATATGAATAAATAAATTAGTAATTACGAAGTAATTTGTCGTAAAACACGAACTAGTCGTATTACGATCCGTCCGTACTAGCCGTACATTATTTACCATCGCTAATTAAAGTGGAGCAGTTATACGCGCGCAAAACAATTAATCTGAACCAATTAGAGGTAATTAACCCTACGCTCTCGCCTCTCTGTCTTTTACCCTTGCAAGAGTCGCGAGGCAGACACAATAATAATAACTCGTTGCCCCCCTCCGGCTGCTCGGGTTCGAACATTATAGTTGGAAGGATATCGTTTCGAACCTGCCGAAGTAAAACTATAACCCCAGTATTATGTATATACAATAGCGATCTATAACACGCGAAGAAAATTAACTCCCGCTGGGATAAACGGGACTATTAACTACCCAGGGTCCAAACCGAAACGGGAAAGCAAACAGTCCGCAGAGTCTCCTTGGACATTTAATAATCCGAAGCACGCTATTCCCGGTTAGTTCAGTCAGTTTGGCTTCGCCCCGATGCGAGCTGTCCCCTACTTTTCAAAGCCTCCGAACGAGCTCCGCCTGCACGCTCCCAAACTTTGGTAGAATTATACTCCGGTTTTTCAAATCAAAGTTCCGTATTGATAATCGGAAGTGAAGTGCATAATTTTGGGAGGTAGGTTGCGATTTCTGTGACTTATTTGCGGATGCATTTGACACACAAAAAAAGAAAACCGAGGAATAAAAATTGATGGGGAGAAAAGTGTTTATTTGAGGATATTTTTCCAGCGAGTCTCTTTCCTGTTTCTCGGTCCTCATACTGCATTCGAATATAAATAGCCGTGCAGAGCGGACGCGATTCTATGCGCAGTTCAATTTCAAAGTACAGTGACAGCAAAATTGATACGATATAATCGTCATTTTTTCGATTCCTGGATCAATTATTTTCCGCGTGAATTACAGCGAGTAATTTCAGGCGTTTTTCCTTCCAGGATTTCAAACACAGTAGTCAATCATGTACGGGTTAATCCTGGAAAATATGTCCGAGTATATAAAGCAAGTGTACGGCGAAGATCGTTGGGAGGAGATCCGTCGACAGGCTGCTGTGGACCAGCCGAGTTTCAGCGTGCATCAGGTCTACCCTGAGACGTTGATTCCGCGCTTGGCAAAAAAAGCAATTCAGGTAAGTGGTTTCAAATCGACTCAAACAATCTCCTAAATCATCGACATTTTTTTCCGCATTTATTTTTTTGTTAAATTCATCAGGTCCTGGGAATCACCGAAAGAGAATTCTTCGACCAAATGGGTGTCCATTTCGTCGGTTTCGTTGGCCAGTACGGTTACGACCGGGTATTGTCGGTGCTCGGACGTCACGTCCGAGACTTTCTTAACGGGCTCGACAACCTTCACGAGTACCTCAAGTTTTCATATCCGAGAATGAGAGCTCCTTCCTTCATTTGCGAAAACGAGACTCGTCACGGTGCGCCAAAAAATTGACTAGAATCAGAGACCCAGACAGAATTGTCTCAAAGTTGTCTTCGTAAAAGTCGTACGTCTCACTTTCCGAAGTCTAAATCTTGTCTTAACTCTCAAAGACGTATTTTTACAAGATTTAGACGTCAAAAAGTGGGGCATTTGACGTCAATACGACGACTTTTAGACAACTTTGAGTCCTGTGCTGTCTGGGAGAGCGTTTTACGAACGGTTCTCTTGATTAACCGTTTTTCAGGATTGACTCTTCACTACAGAAGCAAGAGGCGAGGTTTCGTCTACTACACCATGGGACAGATCCGGGAGGTCGCGAGGCACTTTTACCACAAGGAGATGAGGATCGAGCTCGTACGCGAAGAGGTGCTCTTCGACACCGTCCACGTCACCTTCAATCTGACCTTCGACAACCGGGCTTTCACCTTCGCGTCCCTCGCCATGACGCGCGAAGAGAAGCACCTTCCCATCGGGGCCTCGGTCCTCTTCGAGATATTCCCATTTTGCATAGTTTTCGGGTGAGTCTGAGCGACACTCTCCCTGCTCTTCGGCTTCTGACACCAAAAATCCCCGTTTCCAGGTCCGACATGGTCGTCAGGAGCATCGGCAACTCGCTGATGGTCATCCTGCCGGATCTTCTTGGAAAGAAGATCACGCATTGGTTCGATCTCGTGAGACCGTTGATCGCGTTCAAGTTCCAAACGGTTCGTTCGCTTCCCGGTTCTGACTCTCTTCAGGATCTTTGACGGCGTTCTTCTTTTTTTTTTTGCAGATATTGAATCGCACTAACAACATATTCGAGCTGGTGACCGTGGAGCCGGTGCTGACGGAGCGACCGGTCGATCGCAAGCGGAACGAAATAACGTTGTGCGACGAAGAGGAGAACCCCGAGGATAAAATGCTGCGATTGAAAGGTCGGCGTCGAGGGAGTTATCGCGTCCTCCCGAAATATAACGCTTCGTGTGATCCTAACCCAGTTTTATCGTCGCAGGTCAGATGATCTACATGGACAATTGGCGGATGATGATATACCTCGGTACCCCGGTGATGCCGGATCTGAACGCGCTGATCACGACCGGGCTCTACATAAACGACCTGTCCATGCACGACTTTAGCAGGTGATTATTTCTTCTTTTCGATTTTATAGCGAAAATTTATCATCGACGATGGGACGATTATTATTGCAGAGATCTGATGCTGGCCGGTACTCAGCAGTCGGTCGAACTGAAGCTGGCACTCGACCAAGAACAACTAAAGAGCAAAAAGCTCGAGGAGTCGATGAGGAAGCTCGACGCCGAGATGAAACGAACCGATGAATTGCTCTACCAGATGATACCGAAGCAAGTTGCTGACCGACTTAGAAACGGCGAAAGTCCCATAGACACTTGCGAGGTATATTTTCACTGCTTCGGACTGTACCTTCAAAAAAGCGTCGAAAAATGTGAAGCATAATATAGAGTATAAATATCTTACTCTTCCTCTTCACAGATGTTCGACACCGTCTCGATCCTATTCTCCGACGTCGTTAGTTTCACTGAAATATGCAGCCGAATCACACCGATGGAAGTCGTCTCGATGCTTAATGCCATGTACTCGATATTTGATACCCTTACCGAGAGGAATCGAGTGTATAAGGTATAACTAGCAGTTTGATCTCCGCCGAAATTGATACCCGTAGCGGTTTTTGGGTCACTGGGATCATAAATCCGATTAACAGATGACGAAATTACGGTTCTAAATCGGTAAAATGAATTCTTTATTTAGCCTGAGAACTTCCAATGTCCCCAGATTGTCTAATTTTCGTAAAAACGTTCAACTAGTGCGAATCCACTAGCTTACAATACTTCAGACAGCACAAAACTGAAAATGATCAAATGTTGTCTAATAGCCAACGTGAAGATGACGTAGACAACATTTGGACGTAAAAAGTGTTGCATAATTCCAAATTTCATCTTTGAGACATTTTTTCTGGACTTGGACAACATTAAGACGTCAAAAAGCATTGCATACGTCATATTTACGTTGGCTATTAGACAACATTTAGTCATTTTCAGTTTTCCGCTGTCTGGGACGAGTTTTTGAATACAATCCATTCCAAAATTTCTGGATCACAAGTCTCTGAGAATTTTCACGAAAATCGTGCGTTATTTCCAGGTCGAAACGATCGGGGATGCGTACATGGTGGTTTCGGGAGCTCCGGACAAGGAGCACGACCACGCTGACCGCGTCTGCGACATGGCCCTGGACATGGTTGAGGCTATAACCGACCTCAAAGACCCGTCTACAGGTTCGTAACAAGCTTATTCTCTCCGTCGTTCCAATAATTCACAATCTTTTTCCTCTTTTCATACCCAGGACAACATCTTCAAATTCGAGTCGGTGTCCACAGCGGCGCAGTGGTAGCTGGTATAGTCGGTCTGAAGATGCCTCGGTACTGCCTGTTCGGAGATTCTGTGAACACCGCGTCCCGGATGGAAGCTACGAGCGAGGCGATGCAGATCCACATCTCGCAACCCACCAAGGAGCTTCTTTCCTCATCATACAAGGTCACGGAGCGCGGCGAGATCCAGGTGAAAGGTAAAGGTGAGTGTTCTCTATTCAACGATTTCCGAAGTTCGTCTAATTCGCTCTGACTTTCAGGAACCATGAAGACCTACTGGCTGGAAAAGAGAGAAGAGAGGTCATACTCGACGAAGGGAATCGCTATCCACGAACCGCCCCAGTGGCACAGTAATTCCGGCACCAAAAGGATGTCCATAAGCGTGGCGAGCTCCGCGGCCAGAACCAAACGCAGAGGAACCGAGACTACGGCGTCCGGTAAAACGTCGCGAGTGTCTTCACCGGCTCCTACGAGCTCAGCATCCGGTCATCAGTCCGAAGACAGGAGAATTTATTTGCCGATAACTTTCCACGACGTGGCGCGACGATCGGTCGCTAATTCTCCCATAAAGAGCGTCGATATCAAAGGTGAAGACCACTTTTCGTCGCTTTGATATTCACAACTGGTTTGCGAATCAAACAGACGTGCCTGTGTGAATTTTTAATCAACTTTCATCATCATCATATATTCATCACTTTTGCTTTTACTCTAATGCAAGAAGCGAGAATAATTACTGATTCGTTGAAATCTTTTGTTTCTCGCACAACACACTTTGGCGAATTACTTTCGCTATATACGATAAATTGGGTGTGACAGTGAAAAATCTTCGTTTCTGCATCAGGGTCTCGTTCAAATTCCGTGGGAGCCGTTTCTGCGATCGTCCGCAGCCCGGCGGACGTCTTCGGGTCTCTTCTGAGCGACACCGAGGAGCATTTCCGGCTGCACAGGGACAGCGCGACCTCGCCGCAGTTCCGCAATGCGGATACGAGGTCGTTGACGTCGTGCAAAAGCAGCAGTTGCAAGGGAAGGTCGATTTCCGACGATCAGATAAAACCGCGCGATCATTCCGCCGCCGGAACGCCGAACTTCGACCTCAACCCGGAGGTCGGGGTCTCGGGGATCCCCAGCTGCGAGTTTTCCCTCATAACCGAACCGCACTTCAGCGACAAACGACACTTACCCAATCAGGACCAGTGCTGCCCCGGTTTTGCGCTCACCAAAAGCGGAAAACCGAGGCATCAAAGCAACGCCTGCAACATTATTTAGGAACACTTTTCTTTTTTTTTTTTATTGTGATGAAGATGAAATTCGTAGTCGAGGTTCACTTTTAGCGTCAATTTTTGTGAAAATTTATACTCGTCGTAGAATATTATAATCATCGATCAAATTCTGATACCAAGTGGAGCTGAATTGTGTGTTTGTATAATGTATTTTACCTATATTTCATAACAACGATAGAAAACCGTCAGTCCTGGTATTCGAAAATTGTCAATAGCGTCGAAAAGAACAAAAAACTGTCTGACCACATATTTTATATTCACTTCTTATTACTGTCTATTATCCGAGTTCAATCATCATATCTTGAAATCAAAATGGTTGAAGAAAAGGAAAAATTAATTATGTCAAAAGTACAAATATACCCTTTTTGAAACCCGAAATTATTTTTGACATCAGTGATTCGAATGAATTTCTCATTCATATTCTATATCGTTGTTCGATCTAATTGTTACGTATCTTAGGATAATTGTCGACAAGAAGAAAGGAAAAAAAGATAAAACAAGGAGGAAAAATAAAGTATGTATAATGTTTGTTACATCGTAAGACAATAACGTTTCATATCGTCGTTAATCATATGCACATATGATCGAATATAATGTATCGAATGTTGACCAAGTCATTATTGTTCATTGTTGATCGTCATTTCACTATATCATATCGTCTATGAATATTTCACAATCAGTGGAATCAATATTACGATAGCGAATTTAATATAAAAAAATAAAAGAAAGTCAAACTACATGTATTCGAACGGTTTCATAAATGTCAACGTCTATAGTTCAGCTTTCTATTCGTTATACTGAAATAAATGATAATTTGTAAACGACAAATTAACACACTAATCCGAATCGATGGATACTTGATAAATGTTGATCGTATTAATGCAATATACGTAATTTGATTGTCTACAAAAATAAATGCGAATCTTTTTATTTATAACCTGCGATTATCCTTCGATCCCCTCTCTGATCATATAACATTTTTTCATGTGTCAATAAAAGCAACAACGGATCGTGACACTTGTCCGACAGACACACACACAGACTTGTTTCTGATACGAAGCCTTTGACGGTCGTCACGTAGTGACTAGTGAGCATGTAGACGTACACGTGTTGACTTTAATTATAACTTTCATGGACGCGATCTTGCAGGACATGTCGCGTTTATTTTAAGGAGGTAAAATTATCACGTCGTGTCTTTCGCTGTCCACATACATACTGTCGATATGTTCATGACAATTATAGGTACGTCGATCGTATCGACCATTATCGTCAGCATATTAATTAACCAGCTTAAATTCATTGCGTATGACGTCCGGGTATAATTGCAAGCCCGCTCCTTACATCAGAGAAACTCGAAACCACACGATTAGTGGGGCCAGTTAATTACCGTCGAAAATTAACTACCCGTGCGGAAAAAATCTCATGGCCAATTTAGCGCTGCCCCAACATCAGCATTGCATCATCGAGTATAGACACCTCACTAGACCCTAATTTGAATAAAACAGGGCTTTCTAAAGTAGATCCTGGCATGCCGAACAGGATTTCCTGAGCTCCGTGATTTTTAGGGAATCCCGATCTGGCATCTGGCTCGTCCCCGATATTATTCTGCACGGGGATCTATTCGGAGTTTGCGAATAGGTGGTTATTTTACCGCGGAAATATACGAGGGTGCCAAAGTACAGTGGCGAAATGTCCGTTCGTCCTGCGACTTAACGGGGGATTATACCCTGGCCACGCGTTGTACAATGCCCGAGGGCAGCCAAGGACGAACATCTTTCAAGATAAGTGTCCGTGTCTGCATTGTTCGCTGCAGAGATTCCTATATACCAATACGGAATACAGTTGACCGATGAAAGGGGGGCTGAGTCCGATGGGGGAGTTAGAATAATAAATAAACCCGCAGTATAGAGAAGTCGAGATAAGAGATAGAGAATCTTTTTTTTGGGAGGGGTTACGATTTTCAATCTTCTGGGAGACTCAGGCCGCAGCCTCTTCTTCGTCCTCGTTATAGGTACAAGGCAGCAGCAACAGGCGTGAAATTAACTGCGAAGCCGATAGCTTCTACGTACGACGTGGGATTTGTTCTCGAAATTGTTTATCGTTCAGAGAGTATAATACTCTCGAATTTCTTTTCAGGTTCAAGATTGATACAGTTTTCACACCCACTAGTAAAGCTATTCATCAACCAGCTGACTAATTACTGTACATAACTTTATTCTGGCCGTTGTTCCTCATTTTCTTTGAGATTACATGCTCGCGTGATCAAGGGCTCTTGAAGTTTAATGAATCGTATACAAAAGACGAAGCATTCCGCTTCTAATTCGATTTTCGAACATCGTCATCCCACTGAGAATATTAATGTGATAGATCATATAATGTTATGACAGGAATCATCATGTCATTTATCGTATAATTTAGTTTCTGAATTTAAACAAACGTATAAAAAATCAAATAAGCATGGCTCATCAGTGATAATATATAAAAAATCTGCATATGGTAAAGTATATCAATTATCATGTAACCATGTGATGTTCAAAGTCACAAACTGAATTATATGACAAATGACAATATTGATGATTTCGGTCACAAGATTATATGATTCATCACATCAACATATTTACCAGGGCGTCGCCTTCTGGAACCAACTGCGTCTCATCATACCCACAATTCGCCGATAATCTTCCCTTAGAAACACGATCTATGATCCATAGAGGATCCCTTGCGTCACGAAGCATTGCGTAATTATGGACGTATCAATAGACCTGCAGTGTGGGAGCTAACTACCCACGTTGGTACCAAAATCTGATGATACCGGAATTGGTTCCTCGATATTCTAATCAAGGAAAGAGATTTGATCCGAGGATAAGAACCCCCCGAGTGGCGAGGGGTTGGGGGAGGGGAGGTAGCTGGGGGCGCAAAATGCGTGTATGTAGATTTTTCAATTATTATTATTTTCCAAGAGTCATAAATAATAAAGGCGATTACGTAGGTTGGTAGGTAAGGTATAATTGAATCAAAATAATGTAGAGGTATCTCGTATCATGTTATACGCTTGGCCAATCATAACTCAGGTGAAGCTATCCCAGTCCCGCGCGGTGGCTGTGCGGCGGTGTATATAAGGGTGTCATCCCTAACCGAGGACTCATTGTACCTCAAGCAACATACACCCCGTACACCGCGACCCACCGGCAACCTGATAACCGAACTTCAAACTGCTGCACCAACGTCATGGTGAGAATTTCATGCACTTTTTCCTGTCACAATTTTTTCACATCTCACATTTCTTTCACCTTCTCATGGGTCAACTTGATACGCTCAAAAATTTTTTCCCAATACTGCAGTTCCTGATTTGATCTTAGAATGTTTCTTTGATTTTTAGATCTTGTGTCATGACTGGAAGCGATTTGGGAATTTGTAGGATTTTAGTTAAGTGATTGAAAATTTTTGGGCTCGTCTCCAGAAATGATTCTCGTCGGCAAATTGAGTACTTTATGATAAGATAAAAAATCGGAAAAAAATCAGCCATGATAAAGATGATGAGAGTATTAATTTTGAATAATAATAATGCCCGAAAGTTATCAATAAATTGTTTAAACAAAACATTGTTTAACAAATTATCCGGTAACCATATTTTTTCTTCATCTCAAATAAATGCCCCAATTTTTCTGAACTCACATGCATTTGTTAAGAGTTTTGTCATCATTTTGAAATTTCCGTTTTCGAAAATTTGTAAAGGCTGTATTTACGAAACTATTTGTTCCACGTTTCGGGAACTTCGGAATTGTAATCTACATCGTTTTCACAAAAACATATCCAAAATTCAGATTTTTTGCCTTCAGTTTTTCAAAATTTGGAAATTTTCGAAAACGGAAATTTCAAAATAGTGACAAAATTCTTAAAAAATTCACGTGTATTCAGAAAAATTAGGGCATTCATTTGAGATGAAAGAAAAAAACGTTACCAGAAAATTTGTTAAACAATGTTTTGTTTAAACAATTTATTGATAACTTTTCGGCATTATTATTATTCAAAGTTAATACTTTGATCGTCTTGATTGTGGTTGATTTTTTCCGATTTTTGTCTTATCTCCAAATACCTATAATATAGAAGACGAGAATCACTTTTGGTTGAGATTGTACGGCCAATTCATCCTTAAATGTAAATTCCAAATTTCTCATTTCCTTGTTTCAACTGTTTATCAGTCCGTTCTTCATGCAATCCTAATTTGACGGAGAGCCGCAAGAGTCAACCTGACTGTTTCAGCTCTTGAATTTTTTACAACGGACGAAGAACAAAGTTTGCGCAGTTTAAATTGACTCCTCCGCGTATTCAGATGAAAATATGTGTCATCCCAGGAGGTTTTTATGTAACGTTAAACAAAGAAAGCTCGGAAATTTTCCATCTGAACAATTTGAGTTTTTAATTTTAAGAATATTTCAACAAATTTGAAGAAATCAGACGGTTTTAGATTTTCTGAACGATCCCAAGATGTCGAAATATCAGCAAACTCAAATTAATCCTAGTTTAGTTTTTGTTGACTGTCCAATATTTGTTTAGCAACTTCGTCACTCATTACTGAACGTGGAATTAGATGATTTACTAATTACTGAAGCCTAGAACCCTCGATTTTTCCACCGTATTTACGCAGGACACACGGTGTCTTAAGTCTGACGTAATTAATCAACAAGTGTTCGAGCTCCTTCCTTTGTTTAGATACACGATATTCTTATTTCCCGCAGGGAACGATCATAATGAAAGGGTTCAAATTTTTATTTGATCAATCAGCTAGAAAAATAGATCTTAAATTGCTGAACAAATAATCAACGACGACTTGACGTGTTTTATTTCCTTCTCACATCAGTAAACGATCAGAGGCTAATCTCTCGATCGATCAATCACCAAATGATTGAACTATGGTGTCTCATTCACTCGATTCCGCTTCTTTAACCCGAAGCCCTTTCACCGATTCGTTTTGAATAAGATCTTTCAACAAAGAAAGTAGATGAAAAGGAGCTTCGGAATAATTGAGGCGCTACACAATCGAATACCCCCAGGCATCAGAAGATTGCAATTTAAATTCGCGGCTAACGAGAGAAAGTGTTCTTTACGCGGGTTTGAAGCGTTGAACATCCGATTAACTTAACGCCCTCGTCTTGTTAGCCTCTGTGAGACGTAGCGGTCCGTTAAATTGTAAGAAAACCCGATTATCGTCTCAAGGATGTAGTTCGGGTTGAAAAGGGCCGACAAAAAATTTGTGAGAAGAAGTTGGCATCAGGAGCTACAATAATATTAATTGTAGAATTCCGTTTGATAACTCCAGGGCATCACCACGCTGCTGTACTGTCTGATCCTTACCGCCTGCGACCACGTACTCGTCAAGGGTTCGGCGATGTCTTCGATGCGCGAGGACGCGGCCCCCCTGTTCCTCTACAACCCGGGACACGACCTCGAAGGGTTCGACTACGGCGCCAAGCGCGACGCAGACACGGACTCGGCGGAGCGCGGTCGCCGGAAGGAGCATCCCGGCTCGTCTTACATCCGGGTAGGAAGGAGCCACGGCGAAGGCGCCGGGGTTGAGCAGAGCTACCTGAACGAGAAGAACCTGCTGGCCGCGCGGCCCGGCCGCGGACGATCCGACGAGATAATCCGGTTCGGGAGGTCGAGCCTGGGGATCCACAGGCCCGGAAGAAGCGGGAGTTCGAAGTGGGCGCGTTTCGGCCGCAGCGCGGCTTCCGGGACACCGACGGAGGCCGAGATGGCGGTTCTGTGCCCGAACATTCTCGTCGCGGAGGACCCGCGGGGGAGCGAAGACCTGCAAACGTATCTGGCCAAGCTTGTCTACATCTGCAACAATAACAACGGGAACGGTGACGGAATCGAGGAAAACTCTCATAACAGGAATACTCTCGAATTTCTCGAGCTCAACGGAGACGCGGTTTAGAATCTTTTGTCTCACTCCGTAATCTAGGCTCTTGGAATTAATTACCCGGCTGAATCCCACACGGAATGGCGATCGTTTGTCACGGTTAAACCTATCTTTGAATTTCATTCGATATCATTTTGGCTGGATAAATTTTGTCGTCTCGAGGTTACTAATTTCGTGTGGAATTCCCTCCGCTGACTCAAACTTCAACGTGCTATTCTTATCAACGACATATATTTTATCCTGATAAGAATTCGGACCATTCGGAAGAACTGTATCCTGTACTGTATCCCAACCTTTGTATGTACTATCCAATGTGAGTTCGATGCTTGTTTGAAAGAAAAAGAATTTGACCCAGACCTAGTTATGATACGAGATACCCGAAAACTTTTATGAGGATTATAGACTAATCGTAATATACAATTACTGTAAATTATATTATACACTATTGATTATACAATTCATAATGAAAATGTAAATTTATTAAGTATATATATACTATTAAACGAAAAAATTGGCTGGAATTCCGTAGGTTTGCCTTTTTGCTCGATATACTTGACCTGAAAAAAAATTATGCGGTGAGTATATATTCTGGTTTTAATTTTCGTTAAAAGCTAAACAGTCCAGTTGGTCAATTAACGATTGGGACGAAATGGTAAAATGATTAAAATTCCACGTCTACCACATCGACAATACGCAGAAATATAAAGTCGCCTTGTTTGAACGGATACATGTATAGTCGACCAGGTATCGATTAGAGATGGATCGTCCCAAATAGCTAATTAAATTTGAGCGCACTTGCAAGAGGTCAGGCTGCGTATTTCGGTCATTTACCCAGACCTAGAGAGTAACACTTACAATTAAATCAAACAATATTTTTTTATTCCAAATGTTTAATTTCAGTGTCAATTGCAATTCAATAATTGAGAAATCTAGGAGCTATTCGAATTCACAGAACCATGTAAATTCGTAGTGTTGTCGATTATGTGGAGGAAGTTGAGTCTGTGTGGGTCTAAGCGTCCAGTAATCCGTCGGTAATTGTATATCCGATCCTTAGTCAGTGGTGGTCTGTAGGCCCGGGTGGTAATCCAATGTTATATTCCACTGACTAGAGAATTCTTTTGAACAAACCCCTATATATTTGTTCCTAATCCACTGGGAAGCTCTCCCACTCGGAAAATGTCGTAGGGATTCAGCAAAGTACTCTACGCCGGTCAGTCTCGTTCTATCCACTCCTCAACCGTGCAACGACACTCGCTAAATATTATTCTCAAGCTTACTTTCCTCTCATTCTTCGAGAACAACTGATTGACAAATGCAGGTAAGATCACAATCATCGCGGAGGCACGATCCGTTCTATATTCTCGCTGACACCCCGAGGCTGACCCCCATCTCAATTACTCATCGATCAGCTGACGACCTTGACTTCATTCCTTCATTAAATCAAAGATTCTTTCGTTCACCACATGAATTCATTGATTATCATACAATTGAAACAGTATCATCAGTGTGTAGATTCGAAATTTTTGTTTTTTACTCAGGTATCTTTAATTGGACTTTCAATTTTACCAATCAATCGATATTTATGACGTTTTCTTTTTCAATTTCGATTTATATTGAATTCGATTAAGATTCTAAAACCGTCGAATGTTGGTTCCCCACGAAAGAGGATTAAATTTTGTTGTCTTCAGATTATACGATCGATCCTTTCCGATATTCTGCTTCGGAGATTCTCCTCGGTCTTTGATATACCAAGTTTATAATTATATGGAACATCCAGAATCATGAATGCATCGGAATCGCAGCAGAATCTCCTCGGCAATGAGCAGCAGGCCAGGACTCAGTCCTTGGCTTCGCTGCAGCCACCGGCCGAATACAGCCTGGGTTCGGTAGAAAAACACTTTTTACTGAGTGCGGAGAGGGGTGACTGTGCCACGGTCAAGAGGTGAGGAAATTGTCAGTGCGCGCGAATCCCGAACAATTATTCTCAATTTTTTATCAGACTCCTCGAGGAGCACAAAGACCATCCGGAACTCCTTAACATCGATTGCGTCGATCCGTTGAACCGATCCGCGCTAATTGCTGCCATAGAGAATGAGAACATTGAATTAATCCGGCTGCTTTTAGATCTGGGAATTCAAGTCAAAGTGTGTATTTAGAGCAGAGATGAATAAAAAGAAACGGCGGGAATTGATATCGTTTTGAATTTATTTAGGACGCCCTCCTGCACGCGATCAAAGAAGAGTACGTCGAGGCTGTAGAAATATTGTTGGAATTCGAGGAGAGAACACACGTAGCTGGGCAGCCTTACGTAAGTAGTAGTTTCCAGTAACTATATCATTCCGTTCGAATATTATGAGCCGAGAATAGCCTAATGCCGATACGTGACGATTCAGTAACGGCGAATATTCGCCGTTACCACATACTTACCATTTATTTTTAGAGCTGGGAGGCGGTGGACCGATCTTCGTCAAACTTCACCCCAGATATAACGCCGCTGATTCTGGCAGCGCACAAAAATAATTATGAAATATTGAAGATATTACTAGATCGGGGAGCCACTCTGCCCACTCCGCACGACGCTCGGTACGACTTTTTTTTCACCTTCTTAAATTTTACGGTGAATAATGATGAAAGATGTAAAAATCCAGATGCGGTTGCGACGAATGCGTGGTTTCGAGCGAACAGGACTCCCTAAGACACTCTCAGTCCCGGATAAACGCTTATCGAGCGTTGACGTCGTCCTCTTTGATAGCACTGTCGTCGAGAGATCCTTTGCTGACGGCTTTCGAGTTGTCGTGGGAGCTCCGCCGGCTGAGTCGAATGGAACAGGAATTTCGTTCCGAGTACAACGTAGGGTTTAACCGATCATTATTTCTTTGGTTATAATTATGAAGCCCGCAGGTCTGCTAATTAGCTCCCATTATGACGAACAGGAAATGAGAGAACTCTGCCAAAACTTTGCCACTTCCCTGCTCGACCACGCGAGGACGTCTCACGAGCTCGAAGTCATGCTCAACTATAATCCTGAAGGCGAAAATTGGGAGCCTGGGGAAAGACAGACGCTCGACAGACTCAAACTCGCCATCAAGTATAAACAGAAGCAGGTGATTATTCGCTGATTCCCGATTGAAGACTGCGAACACTGAGAAAAATTTGTATTCTTGTCGCATTTTATCATTGACAGAACCATAAAAATAGTCGATCGAACTGAAATTATGGTCGCATGGTAACCATAAGTAGACACTTTCTGAGCGAAAGCTCCTTTTTATGTCACGTCTTTCAGTTCGTCGCTCATCCCAACGTCCAACAATTGTTGGCGGCCATATGGTACGACGGGTTACCCGGATTTAGGAGGAAAAGCATGGTCGGGCAGTTGATCGAGGTCGGAAAATTAGGAGCCATGTTTCCGGTTTACAGTTCGATCTACATGATGGCCCCCACATCGAAGATGGGACTCTTCATGAAGAAACCGTTCGTCAAGTTCATCTGTCACTCATCTTCCTACGCGTTTTTTCTCAGTAAGTATCTTTAGAAATTCGGACAGTTTTTACACACCTCGGTGTTAGGCTTCGCGACATTTGATGCAAGGTGAGTATGAAGAAAAACCAGACCATATAGAAGCTATTGAAGCGCATGACTACAATAATCGTGGGTTCAAGGTTCCGTATCTTCTACAATTACAGTGCTACTCGGAATGGCTTCGCAGAGGGTCGAGTATCTGGCTATCGAATTATTCGGCAATGCTTGGATGCGCGAAATTTTGGCGGGATGGAAGCGCAGGGAACGCGGTTGCATCCCAGGATTCGTCGAGTCAGGAGTCATCATGTACATCATAAGTCAGTTTCCTGTTC
The DNA here is from genome assembly GCA_018257835.1 of Euura lappo. Lineage (NCBI taxonomy): Eukaryota > Metazoa > Arthropoda > Insecta > Hymenoptera > Tenthredinidae > Euura > Euura lappo. The sequence continues at coordinate 64,789 of JAEUYN010000006.1, read as the reverse complement.
CTCCTCTTCCGTCACCATGTCTGACCGCAGTGAAAGAACCATTGTCGTCTTTTCAGGCCTCCTATTTGGTGAAATGAAATCCCTGTGGTCCGACGGCTTACTCGAATACGTTTCCGACCTCTGGAACATCGTCGACTTTGTTCAGAACATATTCTACGTTTTGTGGATCAGCCTCAGACTCACGGCCTGGTTTGTCGTTCAGGTAAAAGACCGACCGACGCTCGTTCTCACCCTCAGGATCATTGGTATTGTACTATCTTTTTCTGTTAATCTTGAAGAGGGAATATTGGAACGGAAACGACCCTTGGTACCCGCGTGACCAGTGGGACGCCTTCGATCCTATGCTTCTTTCCGAAGGAGCGTTCGCAGCCGGAATGATATTCAGGTGAAACTGAAATTCGACCTATCCAGAACTTTGAATAATCGAGAATATCTTCTGTTTCAAGCTTCCTGAAGCTCGTCCACATCTTCAGCGTGAATCCGCACCTCGGACCCCTGCAGATATCTCTGGGCCGGATGATAATCGACATCATAAAGTTCTTCTTCATCTACACCCTCGTGTTATTCGCCTTCGGTTGCGGTCAGTCGCGTCCCTGTAAATATTCTTGACCCAATAAACCACCTCCTATCGTCATTGCAGGCATGAATCAGCTCATGTGGTACTACGCCGATCTCGAGAAGATGAAGTGCTACCATCTGCCCAGCGGACTTCCGGACTTCGATAACCAGGAAAAGGCCTGCTCCATTTGGCGAAGATTCGCGAAGTGAGTAGTCCGAGTCCCCTTAGAATCAGACCCGCTAACCTCTGCTCTTGCTTCACAGCCTCTTCGAAACCTCCCAGTCCCTCTTCTGGGCGAGTTTTGGGATGGTAGATCTGATGTCGTTCGACCTCACCGGGATCAAGAGCTTCACTCGTTTCTGGGCGCTGCTGATGTTCGGTTCGTATTCGGTGATAAACATAATCGTCCTGCTGAACATGCTCATCGCCATGATGTCGAACTCCTACCAAATAATATCCGTGAGTTGATCCTCGCCCCGCGGGATTCCGACGATCGTTCTTTCGTTGAATTGTGATAATTACTCGACCAGGAAAGAGCAGACACGGAGTGGAAGTTCGCGAGGAGTCATTTGTGGATGAGTTACTTCGAGGAGGGTGACACCGTGCCTCCGCCCTTCAACATGATCCCGACCAGCAAAACCTTCAACAAAGTACTGGCCTGCGGCAAGGGAGGTCGTCCAACGAGATCGATCATTGTGAGTATCGCGTTACACCGTCTGACTCTCCGGGTCGTTCCTCATGTCGCAAGCCAACACCGCGGTACGAGCAATAAGAAGCGAAGCTTACGGCCACCCGGTTATCACCCGACGCACGACGCTGTTTAATTGTTTCCAGCCGATTAAACCGATCGCGCGTGTCTCGACTACGTTCAATCGTGTATTTTCAGCATGTTGAATCCTTGTTGTGTGTTGAACAGAAAAAATCACGAGAGAAGGCGCTCGCGAGGCACGACACCGTCATGCGTCTCCTGATCCGCCGCTACGTGACAGCAGAGCAGAGGAAACGGGACGATTTCGGTATAACCGAGGACGACGTGATGGAGATCCGCCAGGATATATCGACCCTGAGATACGAGCTGATCGACATCCTCAGACAGAACGGAATGCGAACGCCTGACGTGGACAAGCAGGACGCTGCGCGTGAGTCGAATCGAAACTCTATCATAATCGATTGAAAAACCGTGACGCGTTTTCTCTCTGTTTGAAAAAGTGTCCGGTAAAAAGGGCCGCGTGATGGAGCGACGGCTGCAGAAGGACTTCCAGATCGGAATAGTCGAGGGTATCGTGAACGCCGTCATAACCAACGAGAAGGAGCCGAAGGACGTGTTCAGCCAGATAGCGAGAGCCATCGGGAAGCGAAGCAGCGGGACCAGCAAGAAGGACTGGAACGCTGTGGTCAGACAGAACACGGTGGCCCGGGACCCGATCGGAAGCACCAACGAGGCCTTCATCAGACAGTCGAGGAGGAGCTTGCGACGACATCTTTCCAATTTCCCAGACTCCGATCTCGCCTCTATGGACCCGGAGAGACTGCTGGAGTATAATCCGAACTTGAGCGTGGTCTCACCAACGACAAGAATCGCCTACGCGAAGTTCATAATGAGCAGAATAAAGAACGACGAAGTTGAGGCCAAGCCAGGTTTGTTTATCGCATATCTTCACCCGGATTCTTTTTTCAATAATTAATGTGAGTAGTTTATATGAAAGACACCGTACCAAACAATTTTTTCATGAAAGTACTATAACTCAAGAGTATAGTTCTGAATTTTTTCGAAAGTTAATATTAAAAACTGAAAAAGTTATGAATCTTTGAATAGAAAACCGTGTTCTTCCGATCGATTTTTTTTTATCGATTTTCGCAGGGGCATCCAACAGCGCCGAAGGATCGCAGAGGTCGAGCACCAGGGTGCGGAACGATCCGCTCCAGCGCCAGCTGACGGCGACTCCGTCGCTGGCCGGATCGTTGTCGGAGTCGATAAGGAAAGGTTTGATAAAGAGCATAAGCCAGGACAAGGACAAGGGCGGGGACCAGGCAGGACCCTCGCTGGAGGCGAAGCCGACGGAGCACCGGTCGCCGACCCCGATTCCGGAGGATCCCTCCGAGGAGGAAGCGGCGAGGATCAAGTCCGGGGCTTCGGTGGACGAGAAGAACAAGACGGAAGCGGAGAAGAAGGGAGAGAAGGGAGAGGAAAAAGATTCTGCGGTTGAGGATCAGGAAAAAGAATCGGTCGATAAGAAAAATGAAACCGATAAGGATAGCAAGAAACGAGCCTCACCGAAGAAGCCGCCACCTCCGGCTAACCAGGAACCGGAAACCGGACCTGTTGCCACAACCAAACTTAGAGGAAAGTCGAAAGCCACTGGACAGATGATGGGAGGATGGATATGATTTACTTTTTTTTCTCTCGTGGTTTTGGATTTTGAGAGAATGAGGTAGTTGATTATATGTACTTTTAAAACACCGATCATTATGTCATCATATTTGTCTTATCTCTGAAAAATAATTTAATTAATCAACCTAGGATTATTATTATCATTATTATTATTATTATTATTATACTCTTATCGTTGTTGTAAGATTTATATATATATTCGTAATTATAAATGATATCGAAAAACAGCACAGCAACATAGGTATAAACAGCACCTGGACCTTCTTCTCAATTCTCGATTCAGCCGACTAACCGCATGTCCCACATGATATTATCGACAAGAAACTCCTGTAGAAGAATTAAATCAACAGCAATTATCAGATTTGCTTATATTTATTTATACCTATATGAAATTTATGCTAAAATAATAAAAAAAAAGTTTGAAAGTCTTGCGGTATTGAATGATTACCAGTTTTCAGGCTTGAAAATCGACATAAATTCATTGGTATTGTCGAAAGATCAATTTCCGCTGAATAAAAAACTCACCGATGGGTAGGAATTTTCTCCGTGGCCAGAGCCGGGACAACTTTCTTTTTTCTATTGACCGCTTTGTCCTCCTAATGATGGAGAGATAAAATCGATAAGAAATAGGATCATGATTGTAAGCTGCTAAGTAGGTCATTTACCTCGATCAATTCTCCGACCGTTATTTTTTTCAGATATTTTGTAGAATCCGACGAGTGACCAGCGTCGTAAAACGCCTTGGTGGCATCCTTCCCTGCATATTCCATGATCAACTCGCCACCACCAGGATGCTTCAATCGATAAACGTTATTCGAATATCTCATCGATGATGATTAAAATTATATTATATTGAAATTAAATATCTCAATCGCAGTCTGCAGTATTTGAGATCTTGAGGATCAACCTTTCGCCCATTGTCTAGCCGTTTTTTGAACCTCTGGACTTAGAATTACGGATTTAGTGAGTCAGTCCGGGGCCAGTGACTCCAAGTTAGGTAATTTCTCGTGCAAGTACACGTCATTGTATGGCAGGATAGCTCGAAACATTTTGCAACACCAGAAACGATAGCGTGAAACATTTGCATGATTCACAGCTTTGAGGAAAGTAGGATATATCCTAATGTTTTACACCAAAAGTATTGCAGAAAGACATTCGCAATGAAATGAATCAGGATTCGAAATAAGGAAATGTTAGGTCCAACATTGGCTTTTCTACTTGAAATACATTTGCAATTTAATTGGAATGACAGGAAATCGATTCTCTTGCAGAAATGAAATTTCTGCGTTCTTCACTCATTCAATAAATTCGTCACCCATATCGTATGTAGTCTCAAAAAAATTCGTGGAATGTCGATAATACGATAACGACTAAAACACTCGATTAACTCGATGATCTATTTCTCAATTATTAAGATACTTTGGTAGTGAAATTTGTAATTTTCAAGTATCCAGTGCAATAAATTCTGTGCAGTCACACCGCAGCGTGAAATTAGGCGATTTTTTACAATCATACCTCTTCGAGTTCGTCCGTTACGTCGATAACCATGTCCTTAACGATTATCCAAATCCTAGATCCATCAGATCCGTTACGTTTCGCAACCTCTTCGAGGGAGTACCTGGTCAACGTTTCCGTCATCGTCGATTCGATACAAGGATAGATTTTCTACTGAGGTGATAATTAGACTATCCCGATACTTGTAGATATCTGTCACGTGGCACTTGTGAATTTTGCCTAAAACGTGTTCGTGATGGATGTACATAGACATGCGGAAGATAATATACCAGACTGTAGACAGTATCGTGAGGGCACCATTCAAGATTGATTGATATAATTGTCGTCACTGGGATATTACACCGAAGAAAAAAATGTGTGACACCAAGTGAATCGATGTATTTGAAAGAATTCACTTGACGCAAAAAAATTTCACTCAATTTGAATGGAATATATTTTGATCCAAGAAACTTTATTCGATTCAACGATGTTTCATTTGATCCTAGAATATTTGCATTTTATTGATGATATACAAGTAATTAAATTACTTGCTAATGTATTTAATAAATTAAGAATAAATGTTTTCGTATTATAATAATTTTTCGATAAGATTTATGATAATGAAAAATGGTTAGCCTGGGGTTAGTGACGTACGACGCGAGGAAAACATGTGGTTTAGATTGTATTTTATTTATATCATTTAACAAGGAAAAGTAACTCATAATTACAATAAACTTGGTATCATAATGGTGTCTGTTTCGCGGTACATAATTGTAACGAATTACGATTTCAACTTTACGGATACTTATTATAATAATGAATTTATTTGGACGTGAAATCAAGAAGATAGAAAATAGAGAATCAAAAGGTAATAATTATAATTTCGTCTACATTAAACAGTTCGTTTTATAGATAAGTTTAGTCTAGCCAAATATGAATTCATTAGTTTTATCAGACATTATCGAGCATTGATCATCGTCTGGGATTAATAATCTACGTAATGATACGTCGACTTGTCAGCATAGGTGAGTATATTTTTTATCCGCGAGAAGATTAGCCATTACCGATTTGTCATGTCTGCGAATTTTTCTTATCTTTTCGTTTTTCGTTTTTGCACTGCAGTCTATCTTTAATTGCACAACATACCATTCGGCGATCTGGACCACGCGCACAGATAAGATTATTCTTCTAGGTTTAACCCAACGAATTGGCCTAGATTAGGGTATCTAAATTCCACGAAAATATTGCACTCGAAAAATTATTCGATATTGAGCAAAACGGATAAGAAATAAATTTATGACGTTTTTTTCACAGAATTGGAATCATTAAAAAAATATTTGATATTACAACAACGGTCGTTCTCATGGATAAAAATAATGAGCGATGAACCCGGTACATGCTGATATAGGGAAACACATTCGTCTGTCAAGGAACAACCGATAATTAACGCTGCCGGAAAACCGGGTGCCGAAAGCCGGATCTACCGTTGCTACAATCAAAATTCGACTGTACGGATGAGAGGATAGATAAGAGTTATATTTTAATTAATGAAACGAATAATTCCCCGTCGATTATATTGAAATGATTTATTCACTTTGTCGAATTGATCGTTGACCGGAAATATAATTTTATTATTTGTCTTATTTCTGGAATAATTTAATTAAATACACTATGTACTAAGTATTATTATTATATTCCTATACAATCGATTGATAGTCGTTAATTGCAGTGTCTGTTGTCCCTTCAACTGACTATCCACAGATTCCGCAAAAGATTATCGACAAAACACTCCTGTGGAAGAATTGAAACAAGAAAAAAAATTATAGATTACATCTGCTTACATTTATTCACATATTAAAGTTAGAATGATTAAAAAATGGCAAAACTTAATATTTATCGTCAATGAATTTTCACTTAGCTTGAAAATGAATACGAATCCTGATAATAGGATCAACGGATCAAATCCCACTAGATCTGTGTTCGCATTGGCGACGGAATCGATCACACATAGATCTCGAAACATAGCCAATACGCGTGTAGATTAGATAAGGAAGTGATTCATCGATCGAATCGATACCCTCAATGAAAAATTGATTGCATAAGAATTGTACAACGATTCCGAAACTCACCTTTTCGGAGAATTCCCTGTAGTTTGAGCGGGTGATTTTTTTTTCTCTCTATTCGCCTTCTTATCCTCCTGAAAAGAAACGATCATGATACATTGTTGGGATAAACAGGTACACATCATCGATCATTTACCTCGATCAGTTCTCCGATCGTTGAGCCTTTCACGTACCCTTGAGCTTCGGTTGAGTGACCAGCCCCGAAGAAAGCTTTCGTCGCATCCTTTCCCGCGTATTCCATAATCACCTCGGTTCCTCCCGGATGCTGTAATTGTACCGCTAATCATTCACGCAGATGTGAAAAAGAAAACTAGTTCACGACTGGCTTGGATCAGTTTTTACGTTATTTACGAATTTTAATAAGATTTATCAACCGAATTGAAGTAATCAATTGATACAAAGGCCGTGATTCAGTCATCAGAGTCAACACAGGCAAGACTCCACAATGTTGATGACGATTCAAGTTCGGTCATCCCGGAAATTCTGATTCACATTCAACTAATTTTAGATTGTTCGACTTTGAAACGGATCAAAATATGTTACAACAAATCTGAAATCTAATTGTCAGTCGTGACTAAACGGTTGTTGTCATCCTGAAACCCTTATCATGAACAGGCGTAGAAAACCACATGATGGTGGCCACTATGACGAGTAAAAAAAATCCCTGACCAAATTATAATCTTTCCTGACTGGAATTCGGACAAATAAGTGGTCATTCGAGTATGTAATAAATAATGATCTTTTATTCTGTCTTATATTGTATCACCATAAAATTCCTTGAGTTTTCCCCGACCATTTTTTGGATTCCCTAACTTTTCCATGACTTCCCGGTTTTTCCTGACCATTGGCCATCACGTTAAACCCGTGAAAAGGATGAAATGTGAATATAAATCATTGATATAAATTGGCAATAATTTTTTGATTCGAAGTAATCACGCAGTATGTCATAAATATACCTGATCGAGACTGTCCGTAACGTCAATCACCATATCCTTGATAACTATCCATACTCTAGCTCCGTCAGATCCGTCACGTTTCGCCACCTCCTCGAGGGAGTACTTGGTCAACGTTTCCGTCATTCCTAACAGACGCAATGTCGTCGATTCGGTGTATACGACGATAAACTCGGTACTGATACGAGCGTCAAATTCACCTGACATTTATAGATAGCACATCATGAAATTTTCTACGTAAGAGTGTGCGTGCATGGTTGTAAGATAATGCGCGATTATTTGGCACTGTCGTCACATCCTCGAGGGGAGTGCGGTATTTGGCAGGCTCTATTCTACCTAAAATCGATGATTATATTTAGGATATTGCAGTTGCGGGGAATTACTAACGAAGAGAGATATCATCGTGAAACATATTTTCTGAGTAAAATACATTAACATGACTTATGACCACTCGAAAGATAAAACGCGTCGATAAATGTGCGGTTTGTGTATTTTAATCAGTTGACAAAACATGATTTTTAGATTTGTCAGGCATGGAGTCAGGGACGAATAATACTTGATAAATAAAAATATATTGTCATTTTGGAATATTGATCAATTTCGTCTCTAGAGTTACTCAATTCGAGTGCATTTGCAAATTTCAGAGAGACAGAAAAAACTGATGAACAATATAATTGATGTAAAATGATGAAAAGGTACAGCGTTTTTTTTTTTTCCTCTATGAGGTTTAATCGATTGGTTCGTTTAGTCCGATAAATTATAGAATAAGAATGTAAGAGACGTAAAAAAAAATATATTTCATTTCCACTAAAGGAGGATAAATAATTCATAATGACAATAAAGTTCTTATTATCTATACATACGGCAGCACTATAACAGTATAATTATAATGAATCACTATTATTCAGACGCTACATCAATCAGATGTATACGAATTTCTCGAAATTGTGTAGAATATCAAAGTCAAGTTCAACATTCAAAATAAAAATTACTGTATATAGGCAATGGAAACAAGATCGAGAATTTCAAATACGACAGCTATTTCATTATTCAAGCTAAATGTAGTCAAAATGGTACGATTAGAAACTCTTCGGTAAATAAAAAATATTTACATTTTTTTTTCAAGTATAAAATTGTAAATATGCTTAGTTCATCTACGTTCAGTCGATTTTTGTATAAAAAAAGAAAAGAAATGATAGTGTATCGATCAAATTCGTAGGAATTATTTTCATATCTTTCTTTATTTATCATCGTCCAAGGATAATTGCCTACAATACGATAAGCAACTAGTCATGTAGAATATTGTCTGTGTCATGCATAGTTGCGAAGTTTTATCAGCTTTTTAGTTCCATCTATACCACATATCTGTAATGACACATATGTACCTACACGCGAGGTACTCAGTCATAGATAAGATTGATAGATACACACGAGGCGATAATTACTCCGCGTAAAATCCCATAATACGATGTAGGATCTAATCGGTATGCAACGGAAATAAATATCGGACAACACGAGTTCGTGATAAGCAAATTACAATCAAGTTATAACGACATTAATGCTATATTAAGAATGAGATGCGATTTTGATAACCGTCTGAAATATCAACATAGTCTGATAAATTCTATAAATCTAGATTCTTATGACATAATTTAAGGTTCCTGCTAATTTTTAAGTCAGAAATAAGCCTGATAACGGTAATAATGCTTATTTAAGAATATTAAGATGCGATTTTGATGACCGGCTGAAATATCAACATCGTCTGATAAATTCTGTAAAACAAGATTTTTAGAATCTAATTTAAGATTCCCGCCAATTTTTAAGTCAGAAATAAGCCTGATCTCATTCAATTATTATTCCATTAAGGTGCACAGAGCGCCCTCAGAGCGTTCCATTATTACGTTAAGTTATCTCAAAAGGCGAAATAAAAGTGGCGTTGGGGCCTGGTATGAGGCTAGACTCATGTGTGTTTTGTTTGGAATGAGATGGAAATGAAAACACATGGCCCTGGCGTATGCGCGTTGCAGACATGAGACAAATCACGTGACACAACATAACCTCTACCACGACTGTTTTGACGTTTACCAATTAACCCTAGAATAACGGTGTTTATAAATAGTATAAAATACAGATCATAAACACTAAATAAACTCCACTGCCTCCCGAAAACCGTCACGAATAATCATTCCCGTAAATCTTCCTACATATTAATTAAATAAAGAGCATCGATCAAAAAATTCTTAGAAACAAAATTCCAAACAATAATAATCGAACATTTTTCTAACAATGAAAAAGTACCAACAAATTGAGAAATCATGTGAACTAAACCACAGCCGATATTAACAATTACCTACAATTTTACGTGGCGAGGAAAATCCGCTTCCATTATGTGAGTAAACGAAAACAAACGAACGAACCCGTTTCCAATAATTGAATCTTATCCATCAGGGAGGTCGATCAAGTTATCGAAGGCAGTAAAAACGAGGATCAGGTGGACCTGGCGGACCCCCAGTCTTCCAAAAAACAATCCTCCTCCTCCTCGCCGAACCAGGTTCCGTCGACTTCCGACGGCAAGGGGTCGACGGACCCTAAAACGAGCCAGATCCGTATAGTCAAGGGGACAAAGAAGATGAGGATAGACTCGGGGGACTCGAGTCACGCGGGGGAGAAGAAAGGTCAGTTTTCGTCGCCTCGGATCCCAGGACTCGATACGATCCTCTTTTTTGTTCGCAGACTCTAAGGACGAAGAAAGCATCGAGGCGAAAGTCAGGTCTTTCAAGAGATCCTGCGAGCTGTGGTCGATGGAGGACAAAAACACGTTTTTCAAGGCGGTAAACGAGTATGGAAAAGACTTTGACGCGCTTCAGAGCTACTTTTTGAACCAGGGAAAGAAGAAAGGGGCCTCGGAGAACACGATAAAGAACAAGGAACAGATTCGGCACTTTTATTACAGAACTTGGCACAAGATTTCTAAGCATCTGAAATTCTCAGAGGGTAAAAACAAGCTTTTTCCACACCTCGATGCGAGAACCGCGAGCTTTATTCCACCTTTCGTGTTCCAGACGTCAAAAAAGCATCTCAGGAACTCTACGGACTCATAAACTACGGAGAACTGAGGAGAAAGCTCCCGAGGATACACGAAAAAGTTCATCTGAAATTGAACGAGCTCGTATATTGGGGGTCCACCCAGGTCAGACTCAGGGGAAAGACGATGAGGATCAAAACTCCGATCTGTAGAACTTTGAGAAAACTAAATCAGCTCGAAGGTATGAATCGAATCCTCACTTCGACTTCTAACGCTCTAAAACTTCATCTCAGATTGGCAGGAGGAAATCAAGCTCCCGCCGAGAGTGAGCATCGAGTTGAAGCCCGGGAACAACTTGGCCTGGTGGCAAGTACAAGCCGCCGCTATGAACCCGAGAGTCCGAGCCCTGGTTCCGATCCAGCGCCGTTTATCGACGCTGCTAACGTTCCTGCAGCAGCGATGGAGGCCCTCAAAGTACACCGGTGTATCCTTGTGCCCGAATCTATCCATTCTCGATCATCGATCGATCGACAAATGTCCTTAAATCACATCCAGTGTACGATCGTGGACTCTCAAGCCGGCGGAGACCCCAAAGACTCCAGACTCTTGCGGGTCGCGCCTTCGGACGGGTGTAAAATTTCCCTACCCACGGTGAACCTCGGGGAATATCTGACCAGCGACAGCGTCAGTTTGAACGCCTACGAGAAACGGCTCGGCCTGAAGGGCTCCAAGCTGGAGCTCGTCGGGTCGGTACAGTATTTGAAAGGCGTTGGGAGGAAGGGAATCAAGAGAAATAGAACGGACAAGAGATCGTCGACCAGGAGCGAGGACCAGGCGGCGCATCCCACTGACAATAACAGCGACGTAGATGCCGCAGACTCGACTCTGCTGGATAAAACTTCGGTCGGTAGCGATCAGAGCGCTCCGGAACCCCCGAGCGAACCCAACAGATTTCCAGGAAGGGAAAATGTACCCAGGATCAGATTAGGGTGGAACTACGAGGAGGCGAACACCATCACAGTCGGAGATCTCTACCTCATGGTAAAAGAGCGAAGGTCGTTTGTTCGATTTTAGTTATTTGATCGTTTCTTTTCACAGTTTGGGAGGGACTCTAAAATAGTTTTGGAGTATTGGTGGGACCCGCCGCCTCGAGAGGCCCAAACGGAGGCTTTGGAGAAGCCCAAATCTATCAGCAGCTCCTACGACGACACTTTGTCTCTGGCTCTGCAGAAGTTACTGTCGATAGCCAAGCACAGTTACGGACCCAGTAAGGTGAGAATCTAGGCGACTTCGTTTTCTTTTTCTTTTATACTGATTTTTATTCCAGGGATACGAGAACAACTCTGGGAGTAATGAGACTGTAGTTTCTTCGCGGATTCTGTCCACGAAGGATTCGACCTTCAGACGACCCCTGATGCCGCAGCCCTTCCACAAGATCGGTCCTTCGGATTCATTCAAAACGCAGCTGGATGTGAGAAAACTGGATCAAATCAATTCCATAAAAATCACCGATTGAATTACTGAGCCAAATACGGCGTTTGAATCGTTCGAGTTACCTAGCCGAGGAAGTCCTGTGGTTATTACTGATAAAAGAAACCGCGTCAGATTTCTTACGGACCACGATATTTCCCTGGAGGAGATAAAAAAATTCCCCGTATCCATTCGCTAGTTTCCCTGACGACTATCAATATTGGAATCGAAAGAGAAGAAATATCGAACTTTGATCCTAAACTTGGTCAATTTTTTTGCAGAAATTCAAATATCGTTATGGAAAAAGAGCGAGGACAGTTCGACAGAAGAATCTGGTACAGCGAGTTCTTCCGATGCAAGTTTCTCAGCCGACAAACGACGGCGCGGTAACCCTGGCCTTGGCTCCGGAAGAATCCATCGACTATCCGATCCTGGGCACGATAAATAACGAAGATAAAAACCCAGACGACGAAGACGACGCGGACCCCAAGAGGGAACACTTCCTCGGCGTACTGTCCGACGATGTTCAGGCAAAACCGTGCAACTCTATCATCACTAGCGCGACTCAAATTCTCAAGGAAGGGGAACAGCAGTGGCTCAACAGCGAAGTAATTCATTACTCGTTAAGAAAATCGAGGTCCCTTCGCAATCTCTAATATCCCCTCGTCTTATCTTTCAAGGTCGCCGATTTTTCGCTCAGCAGCTTCCTAGGGCAGCTCGAATCTCCGGTCAAAGGATCTCAGCATAGCCAGGCTGGTCACATCGTCGAGGACAGTCGCTCCGCCTCGGATGTAATTGCCTGTATTTATATAAGCTCGGGGGTTTTTTCATTGTTGAATAATTAAATGGCTGTAAAACGCAACAGGCTCAGTTTAAAATTGATGAACCGGTGAGAAACGGGAATTCCGTGATTCCCCGAAACCGTATGAGTCTGTAGCGTCGCTCGATCGCGTTTGCAATGCTGAGCAGATCGTGGAACGTAAAATCGTCGTCGGTATTTAAAAACGCATTTCGTATTGCTTCCAGGTCGTATCTCAGATGCAAGGACTGATGGGAGAGAACAGCGTCGATTATTTGGCAAAATTCGCGAATCTAGCTTCGCAGATAGCCTACGACGATCACAAGAATAAATGAGAGACAGAGATTTGTATTACTTTTAATATATGCACTGTACACATACTTGATTTATGAATGTGAATAAATGGTTACTTTTAATAAAACCGGATTTATGCTACTCATTATTTTTAGTATATCCGATAAAACCCAGCGCGGCGATAGTAGTTCGAGAGATCCGAGATATTGAAATAGGATCTAAACTTGGCGCGAGACTCTACCGAGTCTCTTGATAAGAAGAAGGAGAGTATAATAAAAGAAAGGATGGAAGAGGGAAATTCTACTGCTACAAGGAAAGTTATGTTGGTCGGTTTATAATTCTCGGAAATACCATCACGTGTTATAATTGCCTTTGTACATACGTCCCGCATCTGCGAATGTATTAGTGATAAACGCGACTTTATGTATCGACTGCACGCATACTTAGAATCGCGGGCAAAAATCCAAGGCTTTAAACCGGTTTGTGCTATTAATAAGCGGGTGAAAACAATCGTTTTACATTCTTTTTCTCCATAAATATATATACAATTGAATAATAACTATTTTATTATGATATCGGGTCAAACGGGCACCGAAATATCATCGAATTACTTGAAAATACAAATTTCTCATTTTTTTTTCTTTCACTGGACGAAATCCTACGTCATTATAAAATCGTATCATATCAATTATAAATATTAATATGCATAGGAATTAATTTATTTTTTATATTTTATTTTTCACTCCTGAAAATAATTGCTAAAATTTTCTGTTTTACAATATAAAAAAATAAAATATATTGCAATTTTGCAATCTTGCAATTTTTTGTCAAAAAAATAATCGTATAAATTGACAATTTTTGATTCCCATAAAAAATCGTTTTGGCCTTATAAATAAAAATATATTTAGTGAAAGTAAAATGTTAAAGTTGAGCTCGATTATCGAATCGTCCTGCGTCAATAAGCAACAATTTATCTCTAAGGGGAAAAAATTCTTCGAATATTGTAATGAAACTGTTTTATTTTTCGCGCGTCAACTCGTTCGAAGCCGGTTGGCTCGCGTGGATCCCTGGCCCCATGACGTCTGCGCGGGAATCTCGTTCCACGCGTGACGCGCGTAGTTTCGATTCGAATTCAATATCCCGCGCCGTGAGTGACCTTCGGGTACAACGGCTATTTTTAAACCGCATCTATTAGTTTCGATGCAAACAACAGCTGACGATGAGACAATCGGTTCATAATCTTGGATATAATTAAGCATAGATTCAGACGTTATTGCCTTCATCCGTCTAAGGATCTAAAAATTGATCCAAACAATCAACTTTTTACTAGAGTCACTGGAGATTGTTGTGCTCTATTATTAGCCACGACTCGAATGAATCAGAATTAATATCTGATAGCCGAGCCAAAGTTCGATACGATCATTAATCCACGCAAATCTTCGTAATTTATTGATCAATCTATACGTAACTATAAGGTGGAAATTTAGTTTCCTATTTACTGCTAGTCTACGTATTTTGATCCAGACAACGACAGTAGACTTTTTTTTACAATTTGGCTCCTGGAATCTGCAAGAATCGATGGAGTGATTAGATTGAGGGGACCAGTACAGCGTGATTCAACAAATTCTACATACTCCAAAAATCATTAATATCTTATCCAAAGTTAATTACACGTCTTTACATTTATTACATTTTTTTTACAATTACATTTTCTTCGGAGAGAAATCCTTCATCATATGAATGAGGGAAACCGAGAAAAAAAAATCCTGTGATAAGTTATGGTCAGTTATCAAAGTTTAGCAACAATCTAGTCACTCTTTTGCTGATAACTTGGTCAACATTTTTTTTCCAACTTCCCTCATTCAAAGTCAATTCTTCGGTGTGTGATTAACGTTTCATAAGATATAAATGATTTTTGGAGTATGTAGAATTTGTCAAATCATGATGTACTGGTCCCATTAACAATCATCCCAAACGACACTCTACTTGTCAACTAAAAGTTGACGTATGGGCAACTTATGACTCTGCTTCAGTCCACCAGATATCCTGATATCCATCCGCACAACGGTCCCCATTCATAAACTAGGTGGGTAATTGTAACGAAATTGCGATTAGAGTTATCGTCCGCACGATACGTGTCGAACGTACGATGCTGCAGTGGAGTGGGGAATAAAATCGAACTTTTTCCTCGTTGAGGACGTTGCGCAGGCATTGTGGCTTTGGAATATATACAGTGAATCATGGGGTTTGATAAAACCGGCACGAGACTTGGTGGAACTGACTCGGTTTCCTTGTTATTGCGCAATGAACAAGTTACGCTATTTATTCAATCAGATTGTCATTTACACTTTGGACAATTATGGTGCGTGTATCGAGAACCGAAATGCACGTTAGCAAATCGTTAGTTTAGTTTCCGACTCTGACATTGTATTCATAATTCCGCTGCTAGTGACTCGATAAAAATTGTTCTTCGCCATCGACGATTATTTAGCGGTTCACTCAGAGAGCGACCTCGACGACTGATATTGAATAACCACAATTTTTTCCTCGTTCTGTTATCGGCAGGCGAGTTGATATGAAAAAAAACTCTGAAACAAGAAAATGGAACTGTAAATTGTTACAATTTACACAGAAAGTTTGTGATTAGATTTAGAAGGATTTGGAATTCTTAGAAATTTTTTTCAAAGCTTTCGGAGCCGAATATCGAATCATACTGGATCATCAACTTAATTGTACAAATTTATTTATCTGAATCAGATTGTTTCACTGTACTTAACGAAGCTGAGTCGATTCTCCAGAGTCAATATATCAAGTTTGGAGAACATTGAATGCCTGCACGCGTAAGCGTCCATAAAACTTCTTCAGCTGTAGGTGAAAGTTCCGCGTCTTTAAAGTACGGGTTCAACAAACGTGTATCATCAAAAAATATTGTTGGATCGCAGTTATGAACCAAATTTACACATTTATTTATCGATTCGTCAATTTTCAACTTCCGGTTTCTCTGTTATCAGAGATAAAAGGAAGTTATTGCGATCGCCCCGGAAATGAAAAGTTGAGTTTTCACTGGATCTCCACGTTTTGAGGTCCAGGGAATCACCTCAAACTATGTTGAGTTTGACGATATCGGATCTCGAGAACGAGTACGCAGATTTTTATCGAATTGGGCTCAATCGACGTGACTTTTCCACACTTAGAACTGATTAGATTTCGGCTTTGATCGATTCGGTAGTTTTTGAATTACTTAAATAACAAAATTCTCAAAAATCCAATAAAAATAACGATATCTTCAGAACGGATCAACGGCCGATGTAAACGAAATTTGGTACCATATGGTTTTTTGCGTCGCTGATCACGAGTCTGCAGTTATTTTTGCAGAATTTTAATCTGTCGCATTCAATATGCTTAAAAAAAAAAAAAACGTTACGATACTGATGAAAATTGGTTCTTGAATGTTTTTTGACCCACTGATCAAGATGGAAATAAAATGAATAATGGGAAGTTCGAAGGCTTGTTTCTTCAATAATTCACAAAAATCGCTGATAACTCATCATCTCAATGGCTAAATTACATTAATCAGCTTGAAGAAAGGGGAATCACGCGACGTGCGCAGCTCGTCTCTTTCGAGAAGGTCAAACTAAATGGGGGAATGAAAAGGTAATCGCGCGTAGTAGAAATGCACGTGCGAAGCAGTAGTGGGCCGGTTTGGCCCGCGAGGTGCCAGGCGCGGTATTCCTTCGTCGAAATTCGAACAAACAAGATTTGCATCGCGCGATGATTCCGGGTAGTCGACCAAGGTGTGCAGCAAACTCGTACAGGCATCGCTCCGATCTTGACCCTCGTCCACACTGCGAACGCGATGGACTCTATGCAAAGGTTTTTCCAAATCCTTTCGCAGCTCACGCAATATCGTCGTACCTACACACGTTGCCATGCACAAGATCCACGTTCACAACCAGTTCAGGATCGCACCTGACGTCAATCGACTCGCGGTTTAAACGATCGTGGAGAAACCTGCGTCACCGATCCGACTTTTGCACAATTGCACACCATGAGGTGTAAACGATTATATCGTTTGGAACCCTGGACTGATATTCCCGTCGAGGAAAAGAGAAGAAGCAATGAGAATAATTTTAAAAAGTGTGACATAATATGATAGACGCGTTTCCTATAGATTATACAGCATAATTATATCCGATGTATCGGTTGGTCATTTTTCCTCCTGTCCACTTACATCGATTTTTCTATAATACAACGATATTATTACAGCGTATGTGTAAATATATCTTCTGTACTTCCATCAATCAGACAACAATTATCGGTATAATATCACGTTATATCGTAACCTTGTTATCCGTCACGTGAACATGAACAATAATTACATACGTGTAACATCGTCTGCAAAATTGTGTCTACAATGATTACACAGTTTTCCATTAAATTGCGCATCTTCTTGCGCACACCGAACAAGGATAACAACAAACTGTTAAATTTTGCAACCTCTTTCGAATCACGGAATAAAGGGAATTTTGCGATATTTTCGCCAAAAAAAAAATCCAAAAGTTCTGCAAATTCGAAGCAGTGTCGAAGGCAGTATTATCTTACATCACTTATAAAATTCGCAACCACTCGGAGGGTACGGAACATTGTTTACAATCAACAATCAAGGTTTTATGTTCGCAGTAAATTAACAATAAACAATTAACAATTAAAATAATGCCTTTGACATTACTTCGAATTTGCAGAACTGTTGGAATTTTTTCCGTAATTCGAAAATGGTTGCAAAATTGTATAGTTTTGTTTTTATATCCGTAAGGTTTTGTATTTATTGTTTAATTTTCATTTTTTTATGTCTAGATAATGACTGGACTATGAAAAAACTGACAATTTATTCGAGACTCGCAGACTCTGACGAATAGAAAATCATTTCTGGGAGTTTGTGCTTCTCCTATTGACATGAGCCTATCTAGGCTGCACAGGCTATGTGCACTGTGCAGCCTCTCCAAAGTGCAACATGCACGACTCGTTTTCTGCGGTAGCGAGCCTGCAGTGGATACTATTTATACAAATGGAGGTTTTAGTTGCGTCACACGCGACTCCTGTCAGACCATGCCTCGGTCTGATTGGTCAAAACGAATGTCGAAGCGGGAATTCCCGGAGAGGATAAGTGCTCCAAAACCTGCCGGGTTTCCTCGAGGTACGGTAGAGCTTGCCAGTTCGTTAGTGAGCGAGGGTCGAGCGACGGAAGTCGAACCGAAGAGAACTTCGATTGAAAAAAATAATTTCTTTCGTTTCTTTGCGAGGTTGAAAATATATTGAGGATCAATAAGAAGAATATCGATTAGCGATATGGTGCAGGATATGAAGGAGGAGAAGTACTCCCCAAAATTCAGTGACGAAAATTACTGTCGGTACTCGTATCCGTACAGTTGCGGTATGAATGCAATAACTTCGTACACCGGATACGATAACATGAATTATCAAGTGAATAACATATGTCGTGTGAGTATGAAACGATTTCGATATCTTCAGACTCGTTTTTCCGCATTTTTTCATCGACTTTCTGAATTAAAGAAGTTTTTGTAACGAGTAAATTGTTCCAACAGGTTGATGATCCGAACGAGGATATCAAGCCCGAGACCAAATCCACGGTCCTGTGCAATTTGGACGATCCAATTAAGAGAAAATCACCTTTTTACGGTTACACCTATCAAGAGGAGCCGGTCTACAAGAAACCTGCGCTTTTCGGTGAGGATAATCGCGTCAATTTCGTCCACTGGTAACGAATAGAAGAAAAATTCTGATTATTCGCTACAACTGAATTTTCTTTTTCCCCGCAGCCGACGAAGAAGATCATATAGTTAGCTACGAAGATTGGAAAAATATAGATATCGAATATTGGGAGATAAATCACACCAAGAGCTGGCTCATTTACGCAAGCGGCAGACTGGGGCAATCCTATCGCGGATTATCCCCTAATCTGGCAATGCCGGGTAGAGACCTCTCCCGTTTGACCAGACTCGATTTTCTCTTCTTCGATCCACAGTTTGGGTCTCAATTGTTCGATTTGTTGCACGAGAGACGGAGTTCTCGTAAGTTTATACTCAGAAAAACTCAATTTTTTTTTCCTAATTCCAACACGCCATGATTAATCTTCTGATAATTTTTTCAGTACCTTCGTTCGGAACCCTCAAACCGATCGCTGACGACCAAACATCGATTGGGAGCGAAAATTATTCCGGTAATTATTTAAAAATTTTATTTTTAGACATTAATTCTTCACTGTGAACGTGATTTCTTAATTACAGATGGAGATTCTTTCAGCGAAACAGAAGTACTGAGAAAAAAGGTGGGAAGACCTAGGATCACTGATCCAAAGCAGAAAGAACGTGAGCATAAAATGGAATTTCATGAAATACAGTAAAATCTGTTGTGTTTGTTTTGTTTTTTCAACACTGATCTGATTTTTTTTTGTTATAGCGAAACCAAAACTCTGGGAGTTTGTAAGAAATCTGTTGCTCGACCCTAAATATTGTCCCTATTGGATATGCTGGGAGGATTACGAGAGGAAAAGATTTCGTTTCGTCGAAAGTGACAGAGTCGCTAAACTTTGGGGAAAACGTAAAGAAAACCTGAATATGACGTACGAAAAATTCAGCAGAGCGATGAGGTGAGCTTAAACTCCAAAATTACAGGTTTTTTTTCGTATCGTTACCAGGATTCTAACTAATCTTTACTTAAATTTTCAGGTATTATTACCCGAAAAATATATTCGTAGCCGTTCCTGGACGCCGATTGGTTTACGAATTCGGATCCAACGCGACGGGTTTGGAAACCACGTGTCCGAATTTCAATCGACCGATAAGTTCGAAAGCGTCGATGGGATCGAAAGTGTGAGTATCATGTGTGTCGTGTGGCAAACATTGTTTAGATATTAATCGTTATCATCGCGAAATCTCTTGTAAATGGCATTTATCCTAGTTACGCACGTTTGTACTTAATTAACTGTTACTATTTATGATGAATAACGTAATAATCAACGTTGACGAACGTCAACGAAGTCACGAATCTTTATAGCCAAAAATTAGAATAGCTCATTGTCAGTTCGGGTACTGCCGATTTTAGCGTCGCGTATTCGGGGTAGCTGAGAGAAGTTAGCTCATTAATGAGCGACACTAATTGAGCTGCCATAATTAGATTTAAGCCAATCCCCGAATTATCTTCAAAGTATTAATAAAATAACGATAAGTAAGATCGCATTTAATTCGTCACCATGACATCAAGAGTCCTTCACTGTTATTATTAATTATAGGATGCATTGTTTAGAAGTAGAATATTGTAATCTTGCCAATTCGACTGATAAGTTAAGAAATTGTATTTTTGGATCTGTGGACTAGAAATTGAAGACTCATTTTCATTATTTATTGATTTGAAAGTTGTATTCGAGAAACTAAAAACGATTATTCTATAGGTACTTAAGCTGGCTGGATCATTTAAAAATAGTATTATAATTATTTATAATAAGAAATGTTGTACAATTGCCTCATTGATTAAGAAAATAGGTTGTAATATATGAATTATCCTAATTGATCAATGTTAACATATTTTCTAGTGTACTGTATCAGAGTCGTCGAAAGAAGACTCAACTCGCATCTAGATATATGAAGAGATCATATTTTTTTATACATTGTTGAATTTTTTATTATAAATATATATATATATATATATATATGAATTACAATAATTGCAGTTCAATCTTTCCCAAAATAATTTTTTTTTTCTAGCCGTTAGAGATTCGTGTAACTTAGCTGTTCCAGCTTTCTAATATTTGGTCAGATTATGATTCAGATTAATCGATTTTGCTTGGTACGTGAAATTAGACCCCGAGTCACGACATAATTAGCTTGAGTTTAAAAAAATACTGACGAACTCGATCTACGTCGGTTGGAAATTAGAAAAAAAATTAAATCATCTTGTCAGACACTCAACGAGGATAAATTACATAATTGTTGTCACGATCAAATGTTATCGGTAACGGGTCACTTACAATGATTTTCCCAAGTTTTTTCCCGTTACTCTGATGCACTTATCATATGTGGTGGCCTGTGGTGGAGAGATAAAGCGCGAATAACGTTGTGTGACATATATGTATTATCACAATATTCCAACTAAACAACGCAATTATATTATTCGCACCCCTTATTTTACTTTTCTAGAAAATTGTCCCGTATAAAAGCAGCACGAAGCTTCTAGATCTCTGATTACTTCGGTGTAAAACATTTATGCCTGCAAAAAAAGGAAGATGACAAAATTTACCAAAGAGTCGAATTCAGAATCAGCTATACATGAAACGGAATTCTGTTCTCTGAGCCTCTTTCGAAATCTTTGTTTCTGTTATTTCCTCTTGCCACATCAGATATCAGGCCCCCCGAAAGACCAGACATCGAATTTCGGTCGTCAGTTGAGAATTTCAACCGTCAAGTTAAACAGCGAGACGGTTAGTCATCTGCTAATTCCACCATGAGGGTGATCAGCGGAGATGATCCACCCAACGATGATCGCGACTTGCAGCTCGAATGTCTTCTGGATGACGGAGGGATAATCGACGATCGGTGGATCGCAGATGTTCGGAGAGATCTGACGAATTCCGAGGCGAAGACTGGTGGAAAAAAATCACTTCTAGGTGAGCATCTTCGCCTCTGATCGTAAAGAGGGTAGCTAAAATGGCGGTGTTCCGATATTCACAGAACTGGACGACGATGATCCGGAGGACGGCGATGTCAGAGGCTGGACGGGCAAGAAACCGGAGTTTTGGGACGAGGTAGACGTCAAACACTGGCTCCTTTGGGCCAGCACTAGGCTGGGGATGCTTTATCGCGATATTCCACCCGGACTCGTCGTCCCAGGGAAGGAGCTGGTCCGTTTGTCCAGAGCCGATTTCGTCGCAGGAAGTGAACGCTTTGGAGGAAAGCTGTATGATTCACTACCCAGGGTCCACGTCGATAATGATTCGAGTAAATCTCATGGCAAGATGATTTTTGAAGAGGTATCCGAAGAATGAACGAAAAAGTCTGTCCCTTGCCTTCGAAGTACAATGAATTTGTCAAGGATAGGTGGACAAGTGACCAATTCCAGCTTTTTTATAAAATTGTGTTGAAAGTTGAGAGATGAAAGGTCTGCGACAAAATCCAAATTAAAAACGGTGGCCACGATACCTACGTAATCGTTGAGCAGATCAATTTGAAATTTATAGACTATAGTTATCTTATCATTGTCGAAGCTTTTACAGAACGATTTTATAATCTGACTTTCAGTTTTCAAAAAAACGGGCAACAAAGTCGCCAGAATTATGAACAGAAACTTAAATTTGATATAAATTCAAGTTCGATGTTTCGACCCAACTTCTATCCATCAAAAATCGGTTCTTCGAAAGCTTAGAGCTTCCGTAATAACAAGTAAATCGGTATCTTGTTTTGGTTATTCGGAAACTCCGTTCGGCCACCGTGTTTATTAACGGTTTTTGCAAGCTTTACCTTCGTGGCATCTGAAAGCCATAATTTTCAACACCTACACATTTTTGTCTCTCGAATAAATCTCAAATTGTGTACTTTAATTACGCATTTCAATGGTTTTTCTTTGGATACTCCGGCAAATTAATGACGTATTCTTACCAATTCAGATGAATTTTCAGACGGTGGTGATGAAAAACGGAAACTTGGAAGACCTCCGAAGTTGAATTCAAAACCGAAACCTCGGCGTAAGCGTCAAATTGGAATTTTGCACGTACTTTTTTTTAATTTCTTCTATTGGTAGTTTGCAAAAAAATAATCAGGTCAGTTTTTCTTTTCTCAATTGTAAATTACTGTGTTCTGACGTCACCCATGCTAAGGTATATTTGTACGTATAAAAACGCTGGAATTTAATTGCCTGTAACTTTTGTGATTATCATTTTTAACAAAAAAACACGACATAATTATTTATTTAAAAATCGACAACAAATTTTGATGCAAAATCCCAAATGCAGTCATATAATTTTTCTGATTTCTGATTATGCATGTGCGTATGCGAAATTGTACAGAGACAGAGAAGCTCTGGGAATTCGTGAGAAACTTGCTGCTGGATCGGAGATACTGTCCACAGGTGATTCGCTGGGTGGATTACGAGCGTAAAATGTTCCGTTTTGTAGATACTGTTAAAGTGGCTAAACTTTCACTGTAAAAAATGTTCGTGAATTTACAACACATTTACTACACAAAAATCTTGCAGAATTACAAATTCGGCGTAGCGAAAAAAATTACTAAGCTTTTTCTTTGAATTCGCCATTAAATTTTTGATTTTACTAAACTTCAATGGGAAAATACAAAACCGCGTTTGGAATTTGCTGAATTGTATAGTAAAAGTATTGTAATTGTAAAATTACAGCATAGTATTTTTAATATGCTAAATATTTTTCTAAATTTACTGTACACTTGTGTGAAAAATTTCAATCACAGTCTTTTGAAATTAGAAATATTGTGTATCAAACGGAATTGCTATACGTCTTTATCAATTTCACTATTCAGTTTTTAAATTCCCAAACGCCAATTCCGAATTTACGTAAGTGATTTCCAAATTTGTAGTCTGATTTCGAATTTCATGAAACTAAGTCCTGAAATTGCTCCAACAAATTTTGATTTTACTGGATTATGTATTGAACATACCGCATTTAAAATATAAGATTGGATTGCTGAAAGCTATTCGCATATTCTGGATTTTTTCTCAAATTAGCGCCAATCAGTAATGTGTGACTTGTCTGCACATTCTTATCAAAATTGAAGTTCGAAGAGAAATGAGAGTTTTTTTTCAATAAATTTACTAAAGTTGTGTGGTAATTAAGTGTTATCTGCGGTTTACCTAGAAGTTCAAAAGCAAATATACTATTGTGATAATGTTTTATCAACCGTATTATCTATCTCGATCGCATAGATCGTCTATTGTATATTCATGACATGAAATCAAGATTTACCATCAGTTAGATTGGCGTAGTAGGTAGGGCGTGCGACTAGTAATCCGAGCGAGCGAGCGAACACGGTTCGAGTCCCGGCGGGGACAAAAAACACAGCTGTGTTTTTCGAACGAAAAAAATACGTTTTCATGCGTTCAGGTTAACCATCAACATCTGAAATGTACTTGGCACTCTCAAATAATCTAAAAAATTAATTAAAAAAAGTTTTTTTTACCTATTTTTCTCCTTGTACATAATTAATACACATTTACTATAAAATTACTTAACCATGAGTATAGTAAATTCATCAACTACTTTTGAAATTCTAATTCATGTGCATATGAAATTTGCACATGATGAATTGAATAATGATGTCCAAATTTATTAAATTTAGTGCACTAATATTCTATAATTTTACCGGATACTGCAGTAAAATTGCAACTAATTTCTCGTAAAACTACCTAACAAATGTATAGTAAATTTGCTATCCCGTATATGCATAAAACTTCCAATACAATTTTAGTAAATTTACAACAAACATTTTTTACAGTGTTGGGGAGCGCGAATTAATGGCAACGATAACAACAGTATGACCTACGCGAAATTCAGTCGCGCTTTGAGGTAAACTTTCAGTTAATTGATGTATCAAACGGAATTCATCCAAGTAATACTCAATTTCTAGGTACTATTACAAGGTAGCAAAATGTGATATTTTTCGGCCTGTTAGAAAGCGGTTATGTAAAAAATGTTTGTTGTAAATTTACTAAAATTGTATTGGAAGTTTTATGCATATACGGGATAGCAAATTTACTATACATTTGTTAGGTAGTTTTAGGAGAAATTAGTTGCAATTTTACTGCAGTATCCGGTAAAATTATAGAATATTAGTGCACTAAATTTAATAAATTTGGACATCATTATTCAATTCATCATGTGCAAATTTCATATGCACATGAATTAGAATTTCAAAAGTAGTTGATGAATTTACTATACTCATGGTTAAGTAATTTTATAGTAAATGTGTATTAATTATGTACAAGGAGAAAAATAGGTAAAAAAACTTTTTTTAATTAATTTTTTAGATTATTTGAGAGTGCCAAGTACATTTCAGATGTTTATGGTTAACCTGAACGCGTGAAAACGTATTTTTTTCGCTCGAAAAACACCGCTGTGTTTTTTGTCCCCGCCGGGACTCGAACCGTGTTCGCTCGCTCGCTCGGATTACTAGTCGCACGCCCTACCTACTACGCCAATCTAACTGATGGTAAATCTTGATTTCATGTGATGAATATACAATAGACGATCTATGCGACCAAGATAGATATAATACGGTTGATAAAACATTATCACAATATAGTATATTTGGTTTTGAACTTCTAGGTAAACCGCAGATAACACTTAATTACCACACAACTTTAGTAAATTTATTGAAAAAAAACTCTCATTTCTCTTCGAACTTCAATTTTGATAAGAATGTGCAGACAAGTCACACATTACTGATTGGCGCTAATTTGAGAAAAAATCCAGAATATGCGAATAGCTTTCAGCAATATTTTAAATGCGGTATGTTCAATACATAATCCAGTAAAATCAAAATTTGTTGGAGCAATTTCAGGACTTAGTTTCATGAAATTCGAAATCAGACTACAAATTTGAAAATCACTTACGTAAATTCGGAATTGGCGTTTGGGAATTTAAAAACTGAATAGTGAAATTGATAAAGACGTATAGCAATTCCGTTTGATACACAATATTTTTAATTTCAAAAGACTGTGATTGAAATTTTTCACACAAGTGTACAGTAAATTTAGAAAAATATTTAGCAAATTAAAAATACTATGCTGTAATTTTACAATTACAATACTTTTACTATACAATTCAGCAAATTCCAAACGCGGCTTTCTATTTTCCCATTAAAGTTTAGTAAAATCAAAAATTTAATGGCGAATTCAAAGAAAAAGCTTAGTAATTTTTTTTGCTACGCCGAATTTGTAATTTTGCAAGATTTTTGTGTAGTAAATGTGTTGTAAATTCACGAACATTTTTTACAGTGTAGTTTACCAATTTGGGCCAAAAGTCACAGGGGTGGAAACTGAGAATCCCAACTTTAAGATTAACGAGTTGAAAAAATCCAAGGCGGTGGCTGTTCGTAATACGGAAAATAATGAAACTTCTACTTGATGTGTGAATTTCTCAATAAACAATTGAGCTGAAGGTTCTTAAGAATATCAAACTGTAGTTTTCATATCACTTCCTTTCACATTTAAGGAACGAAAACAACACGAGAAAATTGATCTTAAATTATCGCACACGATTCGACTGGACAATTTCCGCAATCTTGAATCAAAGGTTATCGAATTCAGTTATTTCATCATATCTCGATAACTATTTCTCCTATCGTCACGGAGGTTAGTACAAAAAATGAAGCTTACTACATTCTCTACAAGAAAGGTTTAATACAATTTTCTCGTATCTTCGATAGTTTTCCTCTAATACACTAGTGAATACGCACATAATTCTCACAAGTTTCTATACAAATATCGATACTTTCAGCACTATATTACACATAAATGAAGATGTGAGAAAAATCTACTTAACCTTTATTGTAGAGAATTCAATAGGCTTTATTTTTTATAATAACCTTCGTGACGATAGGATCAACAGTTGACGAGATATGATGAAAAAACTGAATTCGAGTACCTTTGATTCAATATGGCGGATCAAGCCGTCAAACTAACTCATAGATCTCCGCTAATCAATTTTCGCTTTTTCGCTAGTTTGATCTTACTATATGGATACTTCTATTCGAGAATATCACACACCTGGTGTAAAAATCTCTTACCAATTACATCAACGTTCACAAAAGTATTTTAATCAATGAAAACGTCGGTCTGAAAAAAGTGATAAGAAGTGATTCGAAACGACTGGCGAGTAGACGCTCATCAGATAGTGTCAAAATGGCTGGAATTCCTCAATTAAAGTTATAATTCATATCACCCCATACAGCACGCAACGTTTCAGAAATGTCTCAGAAACATTGCTAATTCTCATTTTCGTTGCATTGCACTGCAATGTTGCTGAAAGATCTCTCCAATCTATCTTTTGCAATATTGCAGACGCAATATTACGGCAATGTTCCTGCAATATAACCCTCAATGTATTCATATTATACAGTGTCAGAAACATTTTTCGTGCGGGAATAAGTCGTTAAATTCCACGCTAACTAGCAAAAAATCGTCACCCTGCATTTTTACAACCACACAGATTAATAATATTCACGTATCATAAAATATGAATCTCTGAGGACAAATCACTAAAAGATGTACGTACTTTCAATAGTCGGTTTGGCGCAGTGGGTAGAGCGGGGCATTCGTAAGATCAAGAGAAGGAAAGTTTCATAGTTCGAATCCCGGTCCGATCTCGCGGTTATTTTTTTTTTCCACGAAAAATACGTTACAGCGGCGGTGTACAGTCAATTATGAGTCCTCCGTCCTGTCGAACCACGTAAATTTGCTTTTTTACTATTATTGTAATATGTAACATAGGCGGACATTCAGACATTGCTACAACGTTGCACAGAGGTTCCAGCAACATTACGCAATCATACTGCAACATTACCAATATTGCAAAGTTATGTTGCTGCAACAGTGCTGCAACATCTCGGTGCTGTATGGGACGTTACGCGATACCGATTATTAAGAGCGAATTTGATGATATTGGCATCTACTGACGCCATTGTTCAGGGGGCCTCTAACTGCCCGATTTTGTACACAAATAAGGATAAAAAAAATTTGAATTATGATTTTCCTAATTTTATGAAAGATCATTTTCATCAAGAAGCTTTCATTACAAACAAATACCGTACATCGATGAATCAGCTAAGGTTTTCCACATTATTTGATTTTGACGAAATTATCCATCAATTTGAAGACGAGAAAGTGCGGAGAAAACTATTCTGAACATAGATCGTTCATAGATTTTCAATTGGATTTATTCAATGTATCATGATTATTGTTTTTTCCTGCCAATCTGACACATCTGAATAGTATTCTCTATTGACATTAATAAATTATGTAACAAAGGTTCATTCATTCATTCAAATGTTTGATAAATAATTTCAACCACAAATCCAACTACCGTAAAATTCATTTCTCATTTCCCTTGCGCGGCCCCCAAGAGATACTCAACCCTGGGCCACCTATGACCTTAATCCGGCACTGTTCTCACTGACTCCATACTGCACAGCATGATCTTGAACCTCTATAAAAGCGGATCACTGATTTATCGGAATACTAGAACCGGGTGAAACCTGCATAGTCAAGGATCGGTTGCAAAAAGTGCTCACACCAGTAGCAATCCGCGATCCTTGCTAGTTCAAATGAAACCCGTGAATTATGGACAGTAATACTAACAACAACGTTATGTTCAATTCAACGACGGATTTGGACGATGATTTTCTCGATTCATTCATCGATACTTCGTTGGATATAGATGAGCCTTGGTTCAACGATTTTCTCAACAGTTTATCAGACAATAACCAGAGTTTGATTGACAGTGAAAACGCCCACAAATCCAGGGAATCACTCTTCGGTAAGTGGACCTTGTCTTCAAACCTTCATCTTCACACTGGGTCAAAGTAGGTACTTTTATCCTAAAGTATCTCATTTCAAAAGGATCATTTATATATTTGACGTAAAACTATCAAAAAGTTGTCATTTTTGAGCTCAAAAAGCTATATTTTGATCGTCGATTTTTTTCCAACATGTTAACATCTTATTTATGTGGAAAAAACGATTGGTACTTTCTCTAGAACATTCAAAGTATGTCCGAAAATTTCTTTTGTGAATTCGGACCGAACGTTTTCCTAAATTAATCAGCGTCAATTCGTTCTCACCTCTCAATTTTACCGAGTGCAGACGACTTCAGTGCGGATGACAACGATAACCGGCCTGTGGAGGGGTGGTGGAACGCACCCCCCCAATTATGGACAAAAATGGACACGATGGACTGGCTACTTTGGGCCAGTAATGAGCTGGGACAACTTTACCGCGAGATATCACCTGACCTCGCAATACCAGGAAAACATCTCCTTCGTCTATCCAGAGACGATTTCATCAGATACGATCTTCGCTTTGGAGGAAATCTCTTCGATATTTTGCACGAGATTCGCGATACACGGAGCTGCACCAGTGAGCAATTTCCATACAAAATAGAGTGACCCTGCGATAACCCGAGATTATAGATCGAATCTAACGGACGCGATTATTGTTGTTTCAGATTGGAGCTACGACGCGTCGATATCGATTATTGACGACGAGGCTTCGACCGAGAGCGACAATAATTCTGGTAATTATTGAACACGATGTTTAACCAGGTCGTGACAAGTAAAAACAATTTCGAATTACAGACGAAGAAACTTTGTACAGTACGGATAGATGATCGGTTGGACAATCTCAGCCAGTCAACCAGAAATCGAGAGCTTCTGAGTGTCTTGGAGTTTTTGGAAAAATAATGAATACTCTTGGATCTAAGAACAGTGATGTGTCAATCAGGGAATGCGATCCAACGGTTTTCAAACTTGTCCATAGATTAAAACACTAACTCAAGTCTAGGAGTTTTTTTTTTGTAAATTTCATAAAAGCTCTTACATAGAAATATCGATTGATAAATCATATAACGTCGTATAATAGAAACCGACATTTTTTATTCTTGCATTATTCGTTGATTTATATGATGAATGACATGAGAATTTGAGTCACGCATTCGAACGCGTTCGGAATACGTGATTGGAACAATATTGATTGATGCTGAATATAAAAGAGATAAGATCTTTCGAAAAATATCATGAACAGAACTAGAATTATTCATTATCAATATTCATCGTCAGTCCATAACGTGGATAACGTCGCGCCTGAAGTAGGCAACCCAAAGTGCACAACGCGGGCTGCCTATCCTAGGGGGTCAGAGCATAGACGCAAACGAAACTATTATTAGAACGTAAAATTGAGACACTTGGCTTCGACTCACAGGAACTTCAAGGAACAGAACAAGCTTAAACATTTGTTCCGACCGAATGCTTTACCATTTTTGTTCACTAAGATACAGAACATAAAAGCCAGGGGTCTCGATTTCACGTCCTGATAGTAGACCCAATAAAAATAAGTGTGGATCTAATGAAAATGATAGATCACCAAAGGAATCGATTCTCGTGGATTTAAGATCGCAGCTAGTACCTCTGATTGAATTCGATCGGATTTTACAAGTATTATCATACATACCGCGAGTAATCGTGAATGCGTGCCGATAGGTGCGCCTGAAGCAGCCAACCGTACGTATCAGGGAAGTGGTATCTGGCGCGCCCGCGATAGGCAACTGGACATACACCTGTAATTTGGTTGGCAACGCCATGTGTTGTAGCTCGGCAATTTTTTCGGCGGCGAGCTACAACGTGGCATTGCCAACCAAATTACAGGTGTATGTTCAGTTGCCTATCGCGGGCGCGCCAGATACCACTTCCCTGGGTGTACATACATACGTACCATAAGAATTAGCACGTGCCGTACCCGTACCCACGGTTGCCGGCCATCAGGCGCACCTATCGGCCCACGCCCACGATTACTCGCGGTATTCTTTTCCTGGTATAGGTCATTACCATGTAGACGAAAGACGTGTGCTACATAATATTGCACGATTTCCGTGGATTTTATCCTCATTGCCTGAAACTGTTCATACAACGTTACAACTGGAATTTTTTTTATTTTATGACTGTCTAGACTGTAAGATACTGCTATTATTTCAACTAGTGAATGATTTCGTGACATACGCTGCTCAACTTTTATTTTGGTCAATAAATGCTTCATAAAATTGCACGTATGATAATGATTCAGTCGATACCTTCCCGAAAATACTCATGTTACTTGATAAAAATCCCCGAACATCCATAAGAGATAACGACTAATTTCCTCGTTCATATCGCATGAGAAATGAACGATCAAATCACTCTAAATAACAAAACATTACAAATTACGTATAATCGTGATTCTCAGATTCATTATGCATATTTGAAATTGAACTGACCTCTCCCAACGTTTACTCGTCTTCGTAAACAACTCGTGTAAATATAGACTATAGTGGATTGCGATCAATTTGCGAGTCAGTGTTACTTACTGGATCGATCTTAAACGGGGTCAATGCCACTCGTTACAGGTTCTCGTCTCACTCTTTTTCTCTCGCTCCACAGTGCAGTATTTTTTCTGCAAAGTGCTTAAGGATGTAGTTCGGGTTGAAAAAGGCCCAAAATAATGCGTTATTCAAAATACTTTTTATCACGGATTTCCTTACTGAATACATTCACCTATCAATATCTGCAAAGATTCAATCCGAATTTGATTTTTAAATTGATACGCAGCCTTTTACAAATCTTTGATTACCTCAAAAACGAATTTTTCACCTACTTTTCAGATTTCAAAATGTAACTGGCGATTGAATATTTATCAAATCGACTTCTAGCTTCACGGATATCTTCTTTGATATATTATGAACGATTTCACGCGAACTTCTTTAGGTCTGGTCACTGAATCCCGGTAAATTACTCTTATATTTATGAAAAAATGACAAAGATGACAACAAAAAAGCGCCTTTTTGGGGGAAATGATTGTTTCAGAGCTCATTTTTGAGAACTTCTTCACTGTACAACAAATTCCTCACGTGAATATTTGAAAAAAATAGGGGTTGCTGTAACCCAAGTTCTATTCTAGCGGAAGTTTTGTCGGAGGCGCATCGCACCGAATTTTCAGCTTATATGGATTACATATGGGGTTCCATGGCATTTCACCTAATCGGTGAAGGTCACCGACGCCGATCTTGATGTCAATTTTTTTCTCAATTCGTGCATCGAAAAGAGTGAACACGTGTTTGGCCGTTTTTCGATTCAGCCATGTTTTCTATTTTTTTGAATTTTCCAATTTTTCATCCTTTTCGCAAACGGACTTTTTTCAACTGGCTCTAACTTCAAGAGCTTTGACTTTTTTCGAAAAATGGTAAGGACATAAAATGTACCAAAAAGACCGAGATTTTCGAAAAAAAATTGCACAATCTTTTCCAACTACACCGTTCTGGGATATTTTTGATAATGGAGAAAAAATCAATATATTATTTATTTGGACACCTTCGATTTTCCTGAAACTTTTTACCTGAAATCAACCACTTATAATCAAGTTATCCTCCAAAAGAAATTATGGGCCTCGGATTCGTTCGGAAGTTACACCATCATAGGTGCCAAAAAATCGGACAATCGCAAGAAATCTCAGGGAAATCAGTTTTATCAATTTTAATTTCGACAAGAAAAGCGTACTTGATGAAAAATTGAATATTGATGATTGAAATGATTGAATATGAACTATTCAACTATTTCAATATTATACTATCATTAGTTAAACTATTGTAGTCGCTTTTTTATCGGATGATTCATCGAAATTTCGAGATCTCAGCATTTATACGGTTGAATTTTTCAGTGTACAAGATAATTTGTTTTGTTGCGAGCTTGAGTTCTGATTGAGTACTACCCCAGCTCGCTCTTCTGTTCGCTGCAACCGTTGATAATGTCAACGTTGACGTACACTTGAAGTTTTATTTCGAATTTCGCGAATCTAGAACTTATTTTATGATCGGAACCACGTGAAAACTTAGTATCTACATTCATAAATGTACGTGAAAATATACTTGGCACGGTAAAAAAATTATAATCTCGTTTTTTTTCACGACGTCGGGTATTTTTTGAAAAATTTCATTTTTCAGCAAACACTGATTTTTGGAACATGAGAACTTGTCTGCTCAAAGTTAAAATTGATTTCCCTGAGATATATTGCGATTTGTCCGATTTTTTGGCACCTATGATCGTGTAACTTCCGAACGAATCCGAGGCCCATAATTTCCTTTGGAGGATAACCTGATTGTGGGTGGTTGATTTCAGGTACAAAGTTTCAGGAAAATCGAAGTTGTCCAAATGAATGATATAACGATTTTTTCTCTATTATAAAAAATATCCCAGAACTGTGTAGTTGGAAAAGATTGTGCAATTTTTTTTCGAAAAGCTCAGTCTTTTTGGCACATTTTATGTCCTTATCATCTTTCGAAAAAAGTCAAAGCTTTCGAAGTTAGAGCCACTTGAAAAAAGTCTGTTCGCGAAAAGCATGAAAAATTGGAAAATTAAAAAAAATTGAAAACGTGGCTGAATCGAAAAACGGCGGAACACGTGTTCACTTTTTTCGATAGACGAATTCAGAAAAAAATTGACATCAAGATCGGCGTCGATGACCTTCACCGATTAGGTGAAATGCCATGGATCCCCCATATAATGTGGTTTTTTTTTCTTAGTTTCAAATGTAAAAACTTGTGAGAAAAAGTTGGCACCAGTGCAATATCAATTGTAAAAATAGTTTTCAACTCGAACTCCATCCTTAAGTTGTTCCACGAAGAAACAAACTCGTATTTTGATTATGAAGATCATCACGATTGATGGACAAGGAAAATTTCTAACTGCGAACCACGAAGCTTCCCCCACACCCCCCACTGGCGAAGAGGAACTTTAAAAGCGGCGTAAAAGCCACTGGCGTCATGACGAGCGTGATACACATGCACTGGAAAGGTTGGCGAAGTGATTTTCGAGACAGTCGACTCTGAGAAGTCTGGAGTTGCAGTCGTTTTCCGAAACACTCGACTCGTAATGAACCTGCTTGAAATTGGTGAATACTTGCCCCATCCGTTGCACGGTCGGAAATCGGGAACGGATTGGAACAGTGGCTCTTTTCGGTCTATCGATAATCAAGTAAGTTTTTATCAAACGATCATGAAGCATGAAATTACCGAATTCACAGTTTCTCAGAAAAAATAAACATTCAGTTTTAGTTCTGTGCTCGTGAAAAAAAAAGATTGCGAAATAAGAATTCATGATCAGTAGTGACCCAAAAAATCTTTAGGTAGCAATTTCGTCAATAAAAATCAAATCCAAACAATTGTAGATTTTTTTTTTTCTACAATGATATCGGGTTTGGTAGAATAAATTTTGAGAATCTGACTCCAGATTCGTGATCAGTGATCCAAAAAACTATTCGGTACTAATTTTTGTTCAAATCCGATCATCCGTTATCGTGATATCGTTATTTTTATGCTATTCGCTTGGAATTTTGCAATTTGAATAATTCGAAGAATACCGATTCGCTGAAGCTGAAAATTTAATCGGATCCAAGTTCGGAGAAACGATGTCAATTGAGACCAAATTTGTCAGAATCCGAATACCAGTTCTTAACCGGGAATAAAATTGAACCTTTATTCTTCTACGAATTTTTTAATGTTGTTTCTTCATATTCTGGTGAGCCATTCTTGTATGTTGATGAAATTATTTACTGAGTACTGAGTAATATTGTTCGATTACGATACGAATTTATCAGTCAGAATGAAATCAAAGCTGACACAGGCCGAAGAGCGCTGTGTTCGTGCTACTTCAAGTTCCATTCACGACTGTGATTACGTAGAACGATTTTTTTCCTTGTTGGCGGGGCAGCCGAGGAGAACCATCGATAAAAATGAACGAATTCAGTCATCACGAATAACAAAATCGATAATTTATGAGTAAAAAATTATGAATTTCTATTTTACATGAAATTTCTTCGATCCGATCCAGAAACGCGATTATTCAGTGGAATCTGAATCAATTTCTTCTTCTAGAAGGGTATAAAAATGAGAATCGGTCTCCTCGAGGTCCCAATTCCGAATGATTCGTCTCACCTCGAATTGAATGCATGTGGTTATTTCCAGAATTGGTGCGGTGACGTGGGTGCCTGTACCTCCAATTCGCTATTGACATCGGACGCGAAACCGTCTGTGAAGCAGGATGCTAATCCCAGCGGCGTGCGAAGAGTCGTTAAATCACTTTTTGGTAAGCAAGAATCAATCGCGTCGATTCCACGTAAAAATTCTTCTTCAATTACCTCGTTGAAATAAGAAACCTCTCACTTTCCCTATACCTCAGAAGACTGCAGCGACGACGAGGACGTCGATTTTAAGGGGTGGGAAAGCAAAAAGATAGGAGAATGGAACGAAGTGGATACAAGAAATTGGCTATTCTCCACCAGCCAAAAACTTGGACAACTTTATCGGGAGATATCGCCAGAACTCGCTGTACTACCAGGAAAAAAGCTGCTGCTTTTAACGCGACAAGATTTTCTGGTACACGATCATCGTTTCGGAGAAGAACTCTACGATTTTTTACGTGAAAGATTTGAATCGGAAAACTGTCATCGGTCTTCTGATTGTCAGCTAGACTCTCAAAAAGGTGAATATGATCGTGATGAAAGTGGTTCGTGGTTCTTTAGACCGTCAAAACTTCCCTAACAATGTCACACTTGTTTCACATCGAATGTGTTCCAGTGCTGGAGTTCAAGTTGGATCTGCAATCTGATGGTGGATCACTGCCTGGGCAGGAGAGCTCCTCCACTGGTAGCAGTTGCACACATTCTTTAATTAATCTTGTGACGATATTGACGAGTGTTTGTGACGATGAGGCAAAAAAGTGATTAGCATCGATTCAAAAATTGTGTAAAAGGCTCAGATCGATCTGTGTCGTGAGTAGCTAGAAGAAATATCGGTCACAGAGAGCTGGCTATTTTTTCTGAACACTGTTTTGTATTCCGAAAAACATGTTGTACAGAGCAATTGCGAAAAACTAGATCTGAACCTCGACGAATTTCCGTACGCAGTAAAAAGTGGGATATCAAAAAACTGCCACGATTGATTGTACGAGACGGTGAACTGAGTGTGAACCCTAAATTAGATCAGAAAAAATATACTAAAAATTGAAAGAATTATTTTACCGTACAGCTGAAGGTATAAGAATCAATAACTCAAAAAATTTGTAATATTTGTTAATAAAATTTTTTGAGTACGTCTAGAGTACAAATATGAATTCAGGAAAAAATGAACAACTAGTTGCGTTCATCGTCAAAGCCTCCCCTTAATCGCACTAATGAATTTTAGGTGAAGAATCTGTGGAGAACAACTCAGAAAGGAAAAAACGAAGACCTGGGAGGCCCCGAGGCGTCGAGTCAAAAGTCAGAGAAGGTAAGTTAAACAGTCTCGAATGACGTCACGTGGGTTGAACCTGAGCAACTTTTCTACTGTGTCTGGGATGTGGACTGTGGTTGACACGAATTTCCATGTCGTCCTACAGTTGGACCAAAAATATGGGAGTTCATAAGGAACTTGTTATTGGATCCGCAGTACTGCCCTAAATGGATACGCTGGGAAAATCACGAGGAGAGAACATTCCGTTTCGTCGATACCCGGAAGGTTGCCAAACGTTGGGGAGCGCGGAATAAAAATGAGAGGATGAACTTTGAAAAATTCAGTCGGGCTATGAGGTACTACTACGACAAAGACATATTGGAGTCCGTTCCTCGGCGACGGCTCGTTTACAAATTTGGACGATTGGCGACCGGTTTGGACGAAATTGAATCCCGAAACTCTGAGGCTGGTTATTTGAAGGAATCTTAGTCAGACCGCAACAGTATTACAGGCAGTCTGCAGTTCCCACACGCAGCTTTAATCGCGTCCTAATCTCTCAACATATACGTATAGCTATAAAAATAGTATGGATAAGACGATAACTGAGGAGTATTAAACAAAAAAAAAAAAAGCCACGCATCAATTAAGTATTGCTGAGAATTACCTCATTAATATAAGAACTAGTTCGCAATGTACCACCGATTTATTTTTTAAGTAAGTTTATAAAATATTGTCGATTCTTATCGAGTTATTATCAGCTGTGGTAGATAACAGCTCGCAGAGATCTGAGGAAACTCTGAACGTTGTTGAACTTGTATTGAAATACACGAATTAAATTTCATGACCCTTCATTGATTACAAGACGTAATTGGCTCCCGTCCCATACACGGTCGCATGAATTCCGGTTATCGCATCCATTTACATCACGTTACTAAAAAAACTCGACTCGTAAACATCACGTGGTCAGATACGTGGCTGACGATAGTGTGATTTGGTACAAAGGCGGAAAGTGTGGGATTACAATTACACACATCAAATTCTAATACCGAAAGGAGATATCACATTTTAAACGAGCTTATACACTCCTCTGCCGTTCATAAGTGGCGGTCGCCATTGTGGACTGAAACGTTTCGAAAACCACGTACCTCGATATCAAGTATGTACCAAGGTTCGACTCCACATTATCTTCCATGCAGTTTGTGCGGTTATCCGACAACGGTTGGATTCCGTAGTGATCCCAAGCTCGGTTGTGAGAATAGGATTAACGTGAGTTGAGACAATACGGTTCGCAACGATCGGCGAGGATTGTAACCAACATTGCCGTTCACAGGTCCCAGGCTATTCGCGAATACCTCAGTACGTGGACAGAAAACCTCCACTGCAGATCGTCAGGGATAAATCCAAGCGAAAGTTTGGATCACGTTCAGACTCTGAGGCTCCGCCGAATAAGCCAAAGTCTCTTTTTGGTGAGTTCAAAATTCAACGCCATTATCGATTTCACACGCGCGCAGTGAATCTGTCGTTTCAGACGACGACGACGACGACGACGAGTACACCTACAATACCCAAGCTTGGATACATAAGCGAGTGAAATCATGGAGCTTATTGAATACGAAAAACTGGCTGTATATAACCAGCCAAGAAATGGGGCAACTCTATCGCGAGATATCTCCAAAGTTCGCGCGAACCGGCGAAGAGCTCCTGCTTCTGTCCAGGCTTCGCCAACATCGATAGCAGCTTCGGAGGCACGCTCTACGACTCCCTGCATCAAATAGTCGACGAGGAAAGAGCTTTTACGGCTTCTGAGGTTCCTTATCGCTTGAAGACAGGTAACCCCGGCGTGACCTAAGACGATTAGATATGAGTAAAATTATTTAAGAAAAGGCGGACCTGTCACCCACCCCCCTTCGATTTGGCTGATTTTTTGTGGGCACACTGAGAGAAAAGATGTATCACATTTTACCACATATCGCCGACAAATTACTATTTTTCGGTAGTAAGGGGGCGTCCACAAATTACGTGAGGCGTTTAGGGGGGGGAGGGGGTCGAGCCGAATCTCACCCAATCTCACGTGGGGGAGAGGGGGGGTCTCGGCCAATATCACGTAATTTATTGTTTATTCATAAATTATGTTTTTTTTATTAGAAATCCAACGCACACTGAGAGAAACCATGTATCATATTTCACCACATATCCCCGACAAATTACTACTTTTGATGGCAAGTTGACGTGGAGTCGAAAAACTAGGAAACGTAGTCATTTTTCAGTCAATAGTCTCTAGCCGAACTGGGATACGTTACATGTCGCTCGGAACTCAAGTTACAACCCGGCATTGTAAATATCACTACTTGTAGAAATTACAACATATTTCGTAAGTTTCCAGATGAAAGCGTGTTATTTCTACTATCTGCGACTGTAACACAGTCGTTTCGCACCGCCTCGTGATACACTGTGAAAGGCAAACACACATCTTCTCGCATGCGAGATGGTAATTTTTACAACTTGAGATAGTAAAAATACGTATCGGGTATACGAATATGGCGGACACACTAGCGGCCTAGCGGTCGGTCACCCGCTGCGTGGTACCGTAGCGCGCCGATAGATGGTTGGCAGTGGTTTTTGGATCTCGCGAAGAAATTTGCACCGTGTCGGCTACACTTACGTGTCACCACACAACCAGAATCATTCTCGACTTCAACGTCGTACGGCGGACGAAGGTCTACGGAAGCAGATGTTGTTTCGTTATAACACTCTGACGACTCCGACGTTCTTTGAGTGTTATGATGGATACAAAAGCCCAAAACATGCAAATTGATATTATTTGGGACACAAGTCACACTATTTATACCTGTGTGCCTGTGTGGTCTGACAGAAAATAAAATAAATAATATTCTTACTATTTATGATAGTTAAATAGTTCCTATTAAATGAAACTTCATATATGGACCAGTGGGATTACAGATATCTTCCAACTATGTAGCAGAACCTAAATAAAAAATTAGCAGCAAATAGGACCGCTAACAGCGCCACCTGCAAATGGATGCACGGCCGCTGCGAACTAACTTCATTTTACTATCTGAGATGGTAAGAATTCGGACCCCACAGTTGTACATTATACGATCGTGTTATGCTTCTTAATACGATCGGAAATAGTAAATTTTAGCCTTCAAGTTGTAAACCATACCCTTCTTGAAGAGTAATATTCACCATTAGTGAAATTTACAAGGTGGATTTGTAATTCTTTGTATTGTGTGACCACACGTCCCTTTACTACCGAAAAATAGTAATTTGTCGGCGATATGTGATAAAATATGATACATCTTTTCTCTCAGTGCAATCAAGCAAAATACGCATTTTGAAAAATCTCACGTGAGATTTAAGGGGGGGGGGGTCGAGCCAAATCTCACGAAATCTCACCGAGGGGGGAGGGGGGGTCGAAAAATCCCAAAAATCGCCTCACGTAATTTATGGACGCCCCCTAAAAGGACGTGTGGTCACGCAATACAAAGAATTACAAATCCACCTTGTAAATTTCACTAATGGTGAATATTACTCTTCAAGAAGGGTATGGTTTACAACTTGAAGGCTAAAATTTACTATTTCCGATCGTATTAAGAAGCATAACACGATCGTATAATGTACAACTGTGGGGTCCGAATTCTTACCATCTCAGATAGTAAAATGAAGTTAGTTCACCGCGACCGTGCTGCTATTCGCAGGTGGCGCCGTTAGCGGTCTTATTTGCCGCTAATTTTGGATTTAGGTTCTGGTACACAGTTGGAAGATATCTCTAATCCCACTGGTCTATACAGGGTGTTTCCTTTAACTCTGTCAACACTTTTAGGGTATGTTGGGGCTGCCTAGACGAGCATTTTGAGGTAAGGCAACCATGGTCGGAAACTGATCCTAACGGCTGTGGAGGGCTTTGAAGGATTTGGTACCACGCGCTTGTTTGTGTGTATTCAATCAGATTTGATCACTTTCGACCCAACGTTTCATTAATTGATTCGTTAATTTTCTGATTGTTTATCGTTTTCTTCAAAATTTATCGTTCTGTTGGTTTTATACAAGAACTTTGTAAATAAAACGTTCGGTCGAAAGTGATCACAGCTGATTGAATACACACGAACAAGCGCATGGTACCAAATCCTTCAAAGCCCTCCACAGCCGTTAGGATGAGTTTCCGACCATGGTTGCCTTACCTCAAAATGCTCGTCTAGGCAGCCCCAGCATACCCTAAAAGTGTTGACAGAGTTAAAGGAAACACCCTGTATATGAAGGTTCATTCCGACCATTCAATAGGAGCTATTTAAATATCATAAATAGTAACAATATTATTTTTTTTTTAACCAAAAGTTATAGGTTAGGCAACCTATGTACCAGAATATTATTTATTTTATTTTTTGTCAGACCACACAGGCACACAGGTATAAATAGTGTGAGTGTGTGACTATTATGTCCCAAATAATATCAATTTGCATGTTTGGGCTTTTGTCCATAACACCAAATAACACTCGAAGAACGTCAAAGTCGTCAGAGTGTTACAACAAAACAACATCTGCTTCCGTAGACCTCCGTCCGCCGTACGCGGTACGACGTTGAAGTCGAGAATGATTCTGGTTGTGTGGTGACACGTAAGTGTAGCCGACACGGTGCAAATTTCTTCGCGAGATCCAAGAGCCACTGCCAACCATCTATTGGCGCGCTACGGTACCACGCAGCGGGTGACCGACAGCTAGGGCGTCCGCCATATTCCTATACCCGATACGTATTTTTACTATCTCAAGTTGTAAAAATTACCATCTCGCATGCGACAAGTTGTGTGTTCGCCTTTCACAGTGTATCACGAGGCGGTGCGAATCGACTGTGTTACAGTCGCAGATAGTAAAAATAACACGCTCTCATCTGGAAACTTACGAAATATGTTGTAATTTCTACAAGTAGCGACATTTACAATCCCGGGTTGTAATTTGAGTTCCCAGCGGCATGTAACGTATCCCAGTTCTGCTAGAAACTATTGACTGAAAAATGACTACGTTTCCTGGTTTTTGGACTCTACGTCAACTTGCCATCAAAAGTAGTAATTTGTCGGGGATATGTGGTGAAATATGATATACATGGTTTCTCTCAGTGCACGTTACCCACCTAGAGGGTAGTCAAAAGCCAGAATATTAGGCCTTGAAAAAAATTATCGGCTCAGCTACAGCTATTTATAATTTTCTTTCACATTTTTCACTTGAATTTCGGTATTTTTGATTACGCGAAGGTTTTTCGTACTACGCGTCTGAAAATGCGTTTCCTTGTGTGAAATTGACCAAGGAAGAAGAATATGGTCATAGATTTGACCCGCGACCAATACCTACAGAAATATTGGCGAAAAACTCTCAAAATTGACCCAAAAAGTCCCAAATCTTGGGGAAATGGTAAAAAAATATTGTTTTTGACTTTCTGAGGCGGCAATCTTGTAGAGAAAAAAGCAACGAATCCAATGACCACACCCCCCAGATTTGTAGGACGAACCATTCAAGAGATACGCGTTGTGAAAGTTGGAGAATCTTGTTTTTGTGGCAATAATGGGCTTTTTTTACCTCGTTGGACTATGTCCGACCTACAGACCTATTTTGCGGTATCCACCACGACTATCTAAATCGAGTATCAATGGGTGATTTTTAATTCTGGTCAAAATAATTAAATTTACTTTTTCATGGAACAAAATGATAAGAACCCTTAAGGAGGCCTTCTCAAAATTCTGAGAGGAACATTTTGTCCAGATCAGGGGAAATCAAATACATTTTATTCAGCTCCTCTTCAAGTGCTATTTCACAAAGCACATGTTGAAATGAAATTGTTGCAGTTCTGCTATCTTTTGGCCAATTGAGCTCCTTAGCTGGCAGCTTTGGGATTGGAACATGTCTCTCCTAATGCCAATGCATTTGAGAAGGCCTCATTAAAGGTTCGCATCATTTTGTTCCATGTAAAAATAAATTCAATTACTCTGACCAGAATCTCATGAACATCATGCAATAAAAATGACCTATTGATACGCGATTCAGATAGCCGTGGTAGATGCCGCAAAATAGGCCTGTAGGTGGGCCATAGTCCAACGAGCTCAAAAGAGTCCATTGTTGCCAGAAAAAACAAGATTTTCCAACTTTGACAACGCGTAGCTCTTGAACGGTTCGTCCTAAAAATATGGGGGTGTGGTCATTGGATTCGTTGGTTCTTTCTCTACAAGATTGCTGCTTCAGAAAGTCAAAAACAATTTTTTTTACCATTTCCCCAAGATTTGGGACTTTTTTGGTCAATTTTTAGCGTTTTTCGCCAATATTTCTGTAGGTACTGGTCGTGGGTCAAATCTATGGCCATATTCTTGTTCCTTGGTCAATTTCACACACGGAAACCCATTTTCAGACACGTAGTACGAATAACCTCCGCGTAATCAAAAACACCCAAATTCAAGTGAAAAATGTGCAAGAAAACTATAAATAGCTGTAGCTGAGCCGATAAATTTTTTCAGGACCTAATATTCTGGCTGTTGACTACTCTCTAGGTGGGTAACGTGCCCACAAAAAATCAGCCAAATAGAAGGGGGTGGTTGACAGGTCCGGCTTTTCTTGAATAATTTTACTCTAGCTAAGTGATTTCGTAAACTTTTTTTTCTCTATTAGTCTCGGAGATCAAAGTCGAACCACCATCATCCGACGAAGAAGCGATACGTGGAAGCGAGTGCCGTTTCGCTGATAACTTTTACGCATTTCCCGGGAAAAAATCGTTCAGATCTATGTAGATTTGGAATCTAATGAGATCCACGGAAATCTAATTTGGATGTAAAGGTGAATAACGAAAATAAATAAAAATAAAAAAGATTGATTAAGAAAAAAGTTCGAACAATCGAACTTCGGATTACTAAACGTAAGCTGTGAGGTAGGTACTACTACGACAAGGACATATTGATGCCGGATCCTCGGCGACGGCTGGTTTACAAATTTGGACCATTGGCGACAGGTTTGGAAGAAATTGAATCCCCAAACTCTGAGGCTGGTTGTTTGAACAAATCCTATGTCAGACCGCAATGGTATTACAGGCCGTCTGTCATTCCCACACGCAACTGAGACGTTCCTCTGGCTTTAGTCGTTTCGTAATTTCTCAACATACGTATACAAAAAAAAAAAATAGCATTATGGATAGGACGATAACTGAGGAGTAGAAATTGCCATTGAGGATGTGACAAGTAATAATTTTTCCGCTCATGTTTGGTTCCATCATTATTTGACTGCATTGCACGATATATAAACAACAAAAAAATGAATGAAGCCACGAATCAATTGAGAATTAGCTTATTAATATAAGAAATAGCTTCTAACGTATCACCGATTCATTTCTTGAGTGAGTTTATCAAATATTGTCAATTCTTAACGAGTTATTATCAGCTGTGCTGGATCACAGCTCGCGGAGATATGAGGAAACTCTGAACATTGTTGAAACTTGTATTTAAATACACGAAATTTCATGATCCTTCATTGCTTACAAGACGTAATTGACCCTCGTCCGATACACGGTCGCATGAATCCCGGTTATC
Source organism: Euura lappo (assembly GCA_018257835.1). NCBI lineage: Eukaryota > Metazoa > Arthropoda > Insecta > Hymenoptera > Tenthredinidae > Euura > Euura lappo. The sequence continues at coordinate 21,060 of JAEUYN010000006.1, read as the reverse complement.
GCATCCATTTACATCACGTTACTAAAAAAACTCGGCTCGTAAACATCACGTGGTCGGATACGTGGCTGGTGTTAGTGTGATTTGGTACCAAGGCGGAAAGTGTGGGATTATAATTACACACATCTAATTATGATATCGAAAGGAGATATCACATTTTGAACGAGCTTATACACTCCTCTGCCGTTCACAAGTGGAGGTCGCCAGTGTGGACTGAAACGTTTCGAAAACCACGTACCTCGATATCAAGTATGTACCAAGGTTCGACTCCACATTATTATCCATGCAGTTTGTGCGGTTATCCGACAACGGTTGGATTCCGTAGTGATCCCATGCTCGGTTGTGAGAATAAGATTAACGTGAGTTGAGACAATACGGTTCGCAACGATCGGCGAGGATTGTAACCAACATGGCCGTTCACAGGTCCCAGGCTATTCGCTAATACCTCAGTACGTGGACAGAAAACCTCCACTGCAGATCGTCAGGGATAAATCCAAGCGAAAGTTTGGATCCGGTTCCGAATTTGAGGCTCCGCGGAAGAAGCCAAAGACTATTTTAGGTGAGCTTATGAAATTCAATGATATTATCGATTCCACACGCACGCAGTTAATCTGTCGTTTCAGACGACGACGACGACGACGACGACGAGTACAACTACAATACTCAAGCTTGGATAAATAAGCGGGTGAAATCATGGAGCTTATTGGATACGAAAAATTGGCTATATCTAACCAGCCAAGAAATGGGGCAACTCTATCGCGAGATATCGCCAAAGTTAGCGCGAACCGGCGAAGAGCTCCTGCTTCTGTCCAGGCAAGACTTTGCCAACATCGATAGGAACTTTGGCGGCACGCTCTATGACTCCCTGCATCAAATAGTCAACCGGGAAAGAGCTTTTTGGTCTCCTGAGGTTCCTTATCGCTTGAAGACAGGTAACCCCGTGCATCAGATAGTCGACGGGGAAAAAGCTTTCAGCTCTTCTGAGGTTCTTTATCGCTTGAAGACTATAGGTAACCCCGTGAATCAAATAGCCGGCGGGGAAAGAGCTTTTTGGTCTTCTGAGGTTCCTTATCGCCTGAAGACAGGTAACCCCGGCGTGACCCAAGGCGATTAGATAGCTAAGTGATTTCGTAAACTTGTTTTTTTTTTTCATTCTCAGAGATCAAAGTCGAACCATCATCATCCGACGAAGAAGCGATACGTGGAAGCGAATGCCGTTTCGCTGGTAACTATTACACAATTCCCGGGAAAAAATCGTTCAGATCCATGTAGATTTGGAATGGATCTAATGAGATCCACGGAAATTCTCCAGCGGAGAATTACCTGAATTAATGAGGTTGAATTAGGTCGAATTAGGTTGAATCAGATTGAATTAAGTTGAATTGATTCGCATTAAGTTGAACCGAGTCAAATTGAGTGGAATTAAGGTGAATTCAGTCGAACTCAGTTGAATTGAGTGGAACGAAGTTGAATTGAGGTGAATCGAGATGCATTGAGTTGCATTAAGTTGAACTGAGTTGAAATAATCTCAATTATTCTTAATGAATCTGAAACTATATCAACTGAGGCGCTTTCTGCAGGCATACTTATGATGCAATCAGTTAAGAAAAACTCGAAATACTTATGAATACGATATCAGAACTACTCAGATCCGAGTATATCCTCTTTGCTTCAATGAGCAGCAACGTTCTGCTCCAATTAGGTACGCATAGATCTAGCAAGCGTGTGCATTCGAACGAGATATAAGATCTGGATCATTTTTTCCCGGGAAACGCGAAATACTTTTTCGGTATCTCGTTCGCGATAAGAGTGGAAATTTTATTGAGATAACTGACTCGGCATAACTCATCTCATGCTTTTGAATTACACAGACGGAGCGAAACCTTTGACCATAGATCTGCCGGTAAAACAGCGAGATGAAAAATGTCGAAGAGCGAACAGAAGCACGCGCGCAAGAACAGGTGACTACGATCGCTCATTGTGAACTGAGCTCCCTTTATTGACGGAAAGTGATTTGATCCGTCTTTCATGTGATTGGATATTGTTTCAGATGTCCGTACGGCTGGACTGAAGATTTGGGAGTTTATAAGGAACTTATTGTTGGACCCGAATTACTGTCCTGCGTGGATATGCTGGGAGAATTACGAAGAGAAATCGTTCCGTTTCATAGAAAATGAGAAGATAGCCAGACTTTGGGGATCGCGCAATAACAACGAGAAGATGAATTACAGAGACTTTAGTCGCGCCATGAGGTGAGAATCCGAAAGATCGGGACGACGATCCTCTGTCGGTGGAAGAAATTCATGATTCTTATCGCAATGTTCAGATACCATTACCGGATGAACAAATTGGCGATCGTTCGGCCCTCTCGGAAGCTCGTTTACAAATTTGGACCCGAAGCGATCGGATTGGAGACGGATGATCCAAACTTTCAATTATACCATCGATATAAAGAAAAGAGTCTCCCCGAGAAGCCTATCGAGAAGTGATGACTACTTTCAAAGTTACCTGTTGCTTCGTGATTGAAAAAATTTACATATGTCTAATTGATTCACGTCAATGTGATTAGACTGTACAGAAATGAGGATCAATGCTAACAGACCTGTTTTGTCGACTTGAAAGTTGTTCGAGCTGTGCCGAAATTCTAGTAATAATAATCGTCGATCCGATCCACAACGAGAAGACAATAGGTATAATAACCTTGCCAGGATCAAGCTATAGGATTCGATCAATTATTTTTATGAGTCTCAAATACTCTTCAGTCTATCCTTTGAATGATTTCACGTCATTGTTACTCGGAAATAAATGTAATTTGTGCTAAAACTTTCCAGTTGTAAGCAGAGGGTGAATTTTCTACTGTAAATTCGGCAGTAAACGATGGTTCAAAATCGTTTGCAACTGACACTGACCTTAAGATGTATTGACGATTTTCATATTTAAGGCCCTGACTTTCCTCCTACACCAAACACTATTCACTGTATTCAGGCAGGTGGCCCAGTTTTCACACTCTCGTCGAGTGAATTTCGACTCTACATGATTGATAGTGTTTTCATGCCACGTAGACAGGGCATTGATTTCATTGATTTTGATCTTCCTCTTGCAGGTGCAGACTTAGTCGATGTCATAAATCAACTCTTCCAACAATTTCTAACTGGCTATACAACTGGCTGTACAAGCCGACTTTTTATTATGATTTCAAGGATACTGAACACTTTTTTACTTTTTTTCTGAGACCCTTACGTGGGAAAATTTTTTTTAGCTCAGGAAAATAATCTGTGCCATTGAGAAAAATTAACTTTATTCAATCTTGTATCCCACGACGCCCACATCAATCCAATGCGGGCTGTCAGCACTCCAGGACGCTAGCACCGCAACCCTAGATATCATCGGGCTCAGGTCGGGGCCCGATCGGAGATGTAACGCTTCAACTGATGAGGCCTGATCAGGGAATTCGGTTCGGCAAGCCACGCCAGGGTCTTGCTAGGGCCTCGTCGATAGTGACCTACTTGAAGAAGCCATATGTCACCCAGGTCAAGACCTAGTGAGGCTTTGCTGGGGTGTCCCTACTTGATGATACCATAGTATACCCTCTCTAAGGCCATTTCAATGTTAGGGTAGCCCAAAGTTGCCCCTGAGATTTTTCCGCCGAGCAGTAGTATCCGGACTACGAACTCTGGGCCTCGAATCTGGCCCAGTTATACATATAAGTGGGCAAGTCCCCTTCCCTCTTTATCCATGCTTGTCACTAGGTGCTCAAGAACACATCTTTTAATATGATTTTTGCAACACCTGCCTAAAGAGTATTGTTTTCTGTGAAACCTGTGTAGCGTCCGTAAAGCGAATGATTTCTGAACAGTGTAGAAAGTAAGGTGGCAGTGCGGAAAGTTCCACTTTCCTGACGGACATCGACCAATTTCCGCACTATTGAAACACTAGAAACACTACTAATTACTATTCTGTATTAGTTTATAACGTACGTCGTTCACGTAGCAATTAAATCGTCACAATATCACGAGCAGGCTGTTCTGTTCGGTATGCTGGGTTGCCTATTGTTCGGCGCATGTATTGATCCAATGAGTATGGGTGAGTGTCAAACTCAAATTTTCAAGAATAGTAAAGTTTTCAAACCCCGAGTCTGCAAATTTTTTATTCATATATTATAACAGAAGAGATTTTCTGAATTATTTTGCCATTCTTTGAGAGACATGAAATGGCTACCATGCAATGTTGAAATTGTATCAGATAAGACAGAGAGAGGAACAGATTCCGTGTCTTGTCCCTCTTGCGGAAATCCGAAACGAGTTAATGAGTCGTTATCTAATAAAAGGCGGCCGGATTGTGTCTCTTTGTCTCATTAGAGTTCGAACCATCGTTGGGAAAGGACCTTCACTTAAAACTATCGTCAACTTCCTGCCTGGACATTAGAAAAAAAAAAAACAGTTGGTGATTCGTGATCTCTAATTATGGCTGCGGATCGGAAAATCGTGCAACACGACCCCATTTTTATAGGTGAGACATTTCTTTCATTTCTATAAAAATTTTTTCCACTTGACTTGATTTGATCGTCCTTTACAAAAAATGAAGACGTCTTTGTTCCTAATCTGAATGTAGGTATAAAGCCATGTTCAAGCCTAGTCAATATTTCGATTTGACCAGACAGATCGTTTGAATGGATGAAATTGACCTTGCACCTTAAATTTAAGCCCAAAATATTCAGAATTCCAGGAATCATTCGGTTCTACAGCAAAAATTGCAAGAACCGTTCACTCAAAAATTTGTCATCATAAAACCGCGGACTTACGCCGCTTTCGTTGGCGATATCGTTCCCGGGGAGTGACGCGAGCGTCCTGTCATTGGACGAATGCGAGAGCCAATAGACTGCCAGGATTCGAGATATCCCGGAACGTAGCCATTATCAGTGAGCACGAAGGCAGTCGAACCTCCTACCCATTAGCGGCCGAAGCACCGCTGCGGAAAGTAATGGACACAACAGTAACAGGCGTTCCAAAAAATGATCAGCGTTTCACGAATTTGTATTCTGAACCTGCCATTTCTGATCTCTCGATCTTTACTTGCAATGATGTTAACGAATAATTGTTGATTGCTCATAAAGTTTTTTTTTTTGCAAGTACTCTAGTGATTCCCCAAATATTTGATTTACTGACCGTATCTACACACAGCTGTAAAAAATAATTGTGAATATACTAAACATTAATTACACGAAAGTCTTGTGAAATTACAAAAATTTAGTATAACGAAGTGAATCGCTATGCATGTTCTTTGAATTTATGAACAAATTTTTAATATTACTATACATTAATCGCAAAAATACGAAATTGTGTATGAATTTAACCAAATTGTGTAGTAAATTCGTCATATTTGTTAATTAATTTCACTAAAATGTGAAGTGATTTCATGACTCCTGTATGTGAATAAAACTTCCGACACATTGTTGGAAGTTTACAACAAACATTTTTTTACAGTGTAGCTGATGACCGATTGTTTGGGGAAAAAATAAGAAAAAATATTGGGAATAAAAGTTAATCAATAATTGATGGTGATGATATCGGACTATACGAACCAATTTCATTCGTTATGCCTCTAACTGAGGAACGGCACTCAATTCGAGTGCATTCAGACCACAGAAAGGCCGAAAACAACTGATTTACAGTTTTTTATTAAAAATCTTTCGAGTAAAAATTCATATTAATCAATAATTGTTTGAACGATTTTATCATTCGTGGATAGCCCTTTGGCTCCAATGTTAGCGCAAGCTTTCGTTCATGTAAACATCCCGTGGTTTTTATATACATTGGCAATAAACTTGGAAGAATACACTATCAATTTTCACAGACATTGCGGCAATGAATTATCTGTTCCAATTTATTTCGTCGACTCTGCTTGCTTGTATATATATATATCGTATAATAAATTAGCGCTGACAATTAATAAACGATTTTCGAAGGATGGGAAATTTAACCGATTTTCGACTCCAAAACCGATAATCGAAAATCAATCTCGGTCGACTTGTCGGTTTTTCAAAAAAGTCGACTGTCTTTAATAGTTTCAAATACGGCAGTACTTATATTATATACTTATGTACATCGGTTGATAAAGATTTAAGTCGATTTCCAGTATGAGGCGCATCATGAAACGGATATGTGACAAATAATCAAATATAGTGAAGAGTCTAAAAATTAGGTGAACAGACATTGACATTGAAGTACGGCTACCCGAATCAGGCTTATCATCGTGGCCAGTGTGACCCTCCCCTCCAATACCGCAACAGCTTCCAATGCCTCACATCGTAGCATTAATTCATTCATTATAAAATCTGACTTTGAGGTATAGGATCGACGGTGATTATTCATGAAAACGTAGCATTGATTGATTAAAGGAAAAGAAGTATACTGTCGAAAACTTGTTTGGGACCTGTTTGATTAGACTCGATGGCGTTAACAGCGTGTTTTTGAAAAGTATATCAGGTATATACCCACCACTTCGCTATTTCGCGGTAATCAAGAATCACAAATCATTTTTCGAAATGAGCTGCATTGAAAATGTGGGAGTGAGTATCGCAGACGACTTGACGAATCTCCTCGTTGATTTTGTCGATGCGTGTTTTTTCACCAGTCTTGACCTGGGCTCTACGATTGATATGAACGTGAAAATTTTCGATGATATTTTTGACAATCATTCGGAAAGTGCCATCGTTTCTGGCAGTGACACGGACAGCTGCACTTCGGAGGATTCTGGTTATGCACCCAATTCGAGTAAATATTTTTTAGAGTAATTCTCTAGTTTTAGGGGAGAGTCGGTTCTGTGACCCTAATTCAATTTTTATCTTCATTCAACACTCATTCAAATCGTGGATTTTTCATCAAAAATCGAAATCCACTCGCCGTATTGATTTTTAGCCGTGGTTTCCGTTTTACTCGCACTTTTTTTCAGACTGAGATCGTCGCACTATCTAGAAAAAGTACTTTTTTCTGCTCGACGGTCCAAAATCACCACATTTTCTCACATTAGCAGCTAGATAATTGACTTTTTGTCAGTTATTTATTGGGACTCAAACGCTAACGTCCCCGTTTTACCCGACTCTCCCATAAATGTTGCTGGCTCGTCGATGTGGAAGAGCAATTTGAATCGCAGAAAGAGGGAATAATCGTGGCCGGCACCCGCGGAGCTACGGATACGAATCATCGCTGGTTTTCCAATTCACAAGAAGCTTGTTACTCGATCCAAGGTATTGTCCCGAAGTAATATACTGGGACAATTACGAAGAGAAAATATTCGGTTTCCGCAGTACCGAAAAGGTCGGACAACTTTATGCTGAATTCCGAAGAAACCCGAATATGACCTACGCAAAGTATACTCGGGCTATGAGGTGAGCTTCGTTTTCGGTATTCGCCTCGCTTATCAACGACTAACATTGAACATGTATTTCATCTAAATTGGCAGGTACTACTACAATAATGCGAAAAAGAAGCTGGGCAGCCCGGTTCTGTTTCTAAAACACCAGGCGAAAAAAAAGTACAAATTTGGACCCGATGCCACAGGACTGGAAACCAACGATCCTAATTTCGTACGCTATCGTAAAAATCAAAAGTTTTATCAAAAATCATTCTCATAAATTCTCTGAGTTTGTATTGAAATGTATTTTACATAATGTACTGTAAATGTATTTTGTTCAAACGATATTGGAATGAAACTTTTCATGTTACACAACCCTCGATTGTTTTTGGGAATGCAAAAAAACATTGAGGCGTACAAATCTCGATTATTTATTCTTCATCACTGGGAGAGTAGGACCCAGAATCGTGTCATTGGGATTCCCAGTCAAATCAGTTGTACGAATACCTATGTGTGGAAGTGATAACGGGTTTTTCCACGTCTCGTACATTTGATATCTCGAATGTTGAGAATGACGCAAACGTGGAACGGTTCCCTCGGTCCCCCCCTCAAAGATTTCATTCTTTCCTATTTTTCGTACAAAATTTAAACTGCAATGGTTTAAAAATTTGAATTTTTACAATTTTCGATGATGGAAAAACGTTAATTTTGAGTAGCTTGAGAAATAAGACTCGCAATTTTTTTTTGTTGGTTCGAATTAATTCGATATGTTTCAAAATACGATTTAAAATGAAACAAGGCCTTTCAAACATGTAGAAAAAGCCACAAGGATCGTATGCTAGACTGTTATCTATACGATTATAATAATTTTTTCTATGTATCCGGTATTTCCTTATATGTTCAATAAATAGCGTAATTAGGGTATATAAATAGAAATTCTGCGATACAATCAATCCCGAGAATTTTCGATATCAACCGTTACTTAATATAGAAACAATGTTGCTATCGCCTCTCTCAGACATAAGGGGTCAAGGCTCAAGGGTCGACGGCGAACTTTATCGGCTTAAATTCGTGTCTATTCTCGTAAATATGCGGTTATGAGCATATAGTAGCGAATTAATGAAATAATGGGATTTGCAACGATCTATAATTGGTTTTATATCTTTTTCATAATCATTTCATTGTACTTCATATTTTGGCAGCAGAGGAGATAATCGGTGCTGCACGTAAAGCCGCTCGCATATCGGGGTGGCGAAAGTGTCGCGAGTAACGCGAAATTTATATAAGCGGTCGAGTCTCGCGAATATATGAATGAAACGTAATCTCAATAATACTCAATAATTATCGAACTTAATTACGGTAATTACGGTCGAGAAGTTATTAGCAGAAGATGGATAAGCAGTCGCATCACGTGATTTTTTGTCATACTCGAGTGCGGTACGTGACTGATTATATGCGGACAATTACACAACACGAATCTGGCGGTTTAATTGGATTCGCAATATGATGCATGATGCGGTCATACGTTGATAAAAAAAGACTGTCAGATCGATTCAGAATTTTATTTTATTTTACCGCAATAATCTTCGGAGGTCGAAACGCCTCCAAAATTTGAGTTTTCCCAAATATTACCTTGAAAATTGTCATTAATTTTATATTCTTAGAGAATATCTCTTGAGGGAATCGAGTTTTTGATTACCAACAAGAGAAAACCTTCGACATTCACATAGCGCTTCACGAAAATGTCAAATCTGGAACAACGACGAATATTCAAAAACAGAACAAAAACGTGCACTGTGTCAGGTAAGTACTCTGATTCAGAAGTCAGAATCAACGTATCTCAAGACTTGAATTTCTCTGTCCACTACGACTTCTCACACGAACTTACGTACAAACGCCGGATTTCGCCTCACCGAATTGATAAAACTAGTCCAATTACGGAAAACGTACTCATACAACCAGCCGACTACTGTGCGTAAAGCGTCGCCAGCATCCAACAGAGCCGCTGAAACCGACTTTTGTTCCGCGAATTCCTTCCGACGTCCCATCCTCTTATCAAACTTCGGCTGCAGAAGTTCATTTGTGGTTTGGCGACCGTCGAGGAGAGTCACGGCAGTTGGACGTTTCCGTGGGGGGTTCTTGTATCTCAATTCGGACACACGTTCGATTTGAGATCACGGATGGGGTCTGATAGGTGCCGGATCATGGGGAGCAACCGCAGGCGAACCCGTTCAGGTAATCGCTGATTTTACACATTTTTCATATCCTATATCAATTTTAACCCGTGGTTTACACTTCTTAAATTTGGATCAGTGAAGACTAGGGTGCCATGATTCGTATTGTCACCGGAAAAAGTCAATGATTTTACAGGTAAAATAAACCCTTCTAGAAAAATACTATTATTGGACGTTCGAATTAATCATTGAGCACAATTGAAGTTGAATAGTTTTCGGTAGTCCGCAGTAGTACTTTTCTACAAGGAAATCCCCTTCCAAAAATCAACCCAGGATAACAAGCGTGTTGGCGCAGGTTACCGTCATGGCGTGAAAATCACACAGTGCGTGCAAAAATATAGGATTTTCAGCATCACGACGCGACGGTTTTAGTGCAGGCAAACGGAGCGCACCGTGCAGTCACTTGGTGCGTGGCGCACTCTGTGATTATTTCGTGCGAGATGCACGATGGTGCATGGCGTGATCATTTTGTGCGAGGTGCACTATAAGATCACAACCATATCACAACGTGCGCGCGGGTATTGAAGATGAAGTGTAAAATAATAAAAATTTCATATTTTGAATGTTTTTTTGAAGTAGCATAGGATTATATAAAATGAATACGTATTTGGTTTATTGTAATGTATCCCAGGTAATAAAGCGTGCGGGCTCATGGCAGCCGCATGTCGCATGAATTTAGTCATTATACATACCATGCAAGTACGTATATAGAATATTCTATAGACATGATTTGAGCAAAATTCAGGGTTCAAGATACCTACTGCATATTTTTTGACGCAAATCAGAGCTGATTAATACAAAGCTATTTATAATTCAGTGTCAATTTTATATATTGATATAAAAAGTAATTCAGAATTTGTGACGACTATCTATACCCGAGAGAAAATATAATGTCATCCAATTCTATCAAATTCAAGTATTGATTGAATATGTTTGGCTCCATTAAGATACAATGATATTAACCAAATACAATTCTTAGAAACAGCGATTGAAAATTATGGATTTTCAAACACCACGTGACGTCACACGCGACCGACATGAAACTTCCCTATTGTAAAATTCCCGCTTGTATCTTTCAGAATCAATGAATAAATGCCATGGGATTTGGATAGAATTTTGTCTTATAATACCGGTCAGAAAATATCCTGTACCGCTAAGTTGCCTGAATAATAAATCAGGCATCACATCACAATCTCTGAGACCATAGTTGTGATAACAGAATGTCTGAGACCTCAGATATATATTCGAATGAGTATGCATGTTGATTATATGTATACATAGTAACAGTCGAGATAAGATATGTTACAATTTCCTCGTCAAGGCTCAACGTGGCATACGTTGAACATGCAGCTTTTGCGGAGCTTTGAACGACCAATTCCCGTATGTTTTACTCATCAGCCGTTATTGCATGCAACGCTGCGAAATGGGCACTACATCGATCAACACGAGAGCCAGAAGTCTTCGGCGCACTGCGATCCGATAACATCGACTGATCTCACGGTCCTTATCCGAATCAGACGTAGAGTGGGAGCGACTGAGATAGGGGCTTCCCCTACGTCCAGCCCAGTAGTGTTTCGACCGTGGCCGTGGGTGGGCAGCTGTTGAGCGGTCAGTCCGTTCGAGTGAGATTTTTTGCGATGGCTGAAAGGAACGGGAACTTTATAGATTGCTTTGAGAAGCAATGGATGCACGATTTCCTCGAAGGTCTGTCAAGGCACGTCGGACATGGTAAGCTTCTATTCTGCCTCGATAATTTTCCGATTCATTACGTTCATATAATGATCGTAATTGTGATGACGGATCACAGGCGACAGCGGGAAAATCGAAACGCGGGAAAATAAACTTCCGGAATATCGGAACGAAGCGGAGTTTGCTACTCCGAAGGAAGAATTCATCAGACGCGATTACGAGAGATGCGGAGAATCGGTCTTTGGAGCGTCACATGTTCAGATTAACAGTCTGAAAAGCTCTCTCAACTCTTCCGGTCATTGGCAGGATAATCACAACTTATTTGATACAAGTTTATTCCCTGAAATAAGACGTTGGAGGAATCAAGAATCCGATCAGGTCCGTCAATTACCTTGGGGAGCAGTGAGAAAGAACCCGAGTGATGAAAGACAACGATTCTCACGCAATTTTCCCTTTCTTACAAGTTTTCTCTGACTTGTGGTCACGGTGCCGTGTATCAATCGACGCAGAGACCTTTTATCTAAACCGCTGAGATACCATCACCGAGCGGGTCAGAGAGATGCGAAGATTGGTCCAAGGTTGTGTTTCCTATTGTATAACGTAGGGACATTTCCCGCTTCCAAGCGCTACCAGCGACTCTGAACCCTATGGTTCGATTGAAAGCCGGAATGAGATAAGCTTTCCGAGTGTTTTATTTATGGATACATATTTTCATAACACAGTACGGAATGTAAACAGTTTGATTTCATCCCACTATTTCCTCGTTCCTACATTCATTCACAGATCGCTACTGCGGATGTCCTTCGAATAATCGACCGAGAAATATTTCGCGGTAAGTTTACCGCGGCACCGAGAATTTTCTTCGTCGCCTCAATACGTAGAACGACCCCCACTAACGAGTTACGTGTTTTAAGTGTGAATACAGTAGCAGATTATTCAATAGCGCAGTAGCCACAGTTTCCGTTTCTGATAAAAATGAAAGAGCGCGCACGCGTGCCAGGAAATTGATAATTTTGTTAAACGTAACATTTGAGCTGCGCTAATTTGATACTCTAATCAATCGAGGTCCTACTGCAACGATTGGAATAATAATTACGAGAATAAAATATCAGAAAATATCGCTCGACTCTTGAGAAAGAAATTATGGAATTACCTGATAAATAGATTCTTTAATAAAGATAGATCATCATCGGTAAATGATACCTACATTACATTCATGTTTCATGCGCTGAATATTTTCAGGACATCCTTGGTGGTAATTTTCCTGATGTGAACCACTTCGATCCGCAATTGATTACCAATCCGGTACCGATTAGTTCAAATATTCGTCGTTCACCAAGCGGGAGAAAGGCACTCTGTGAGTTGCAGGTTTTTCTTATCCGTTAATTTATCACTTACATGTGTAATTTTGATGATTGCAGTCGACGACAGCGACGATGAAGATTGTAGCGAAGATACCGAAGGGTGGAAAGAGAAACCGATATCATTATGGAAGGAAATTGACACGAAGAATTGGCTTTGCGAGGCCAGCTTAGCAATCGGACAACTTTATCGCGAGATATCACCGCAACTCGCTATGCATGGGGAAGATCTTCTACTTTTAACCAGAGAAGATTGGCTCCTGCACGACATAAAGTTTGGGGAACAGCTTTACGATTCTTTGTGCGAGCTCAGACATCGCCTCGATGGGAGCCGCATCTACTTGCCAACAAAAGGTAATGTCATAATCGCTGGAGACAAGAACTTCTCTTTGCCCGAAGAATAACTAATCTCGTGAACATTGTTCCAGTCCCGGATATTGGTATAAATGTAAAGAATGAACCAGTTCATGAGAGCGACTCTCCTTCTAGTGGTAACTATCAAACGTATTCGTGTAGCTTGTGGTATAAACATTTATTGGGATCAATTCCGAAATACAATTGTCCATTTCTCAATCGTAGGCGAAGATTCTGACAAGGAACCTCCGGAACTAACGAAAAAAACAGTTCGCAACCCGTCTAAGAACAAGAAACAGAATAAATGTAAGACTGCGCGGAACTGTTCTTCTCAAAGTTGATCTTCAACGTGAATTTATGAAAGCCATATCTTCGTTTTACAGCCATACCGCTGGTTTACCTTTTCGTAATAGACTTGTTACACAGCCCGGAATACTGTCCTGGCATAATAAGCTGGAGGAATTACGAGGAGAAAATATTCCAATTCACCGATACCTCCAGGGTGGCTGAACTTTGGGGTAGATTTGGAAACAACAAATACAAAAAATACAAGAAACCGATGGATTATGTTACATTCACTCGCGCCATAAGGTAATTGATTGATGGTTTTCGGTATGATATTCAATTCATATCGACGTCAATAATTCATGTAAATTGAATTTCCAGACACCATTACAGAACTGGGGAAAAAAACGCAGAAGGACCGATTCTGTTTCTTTCTCACGAAGACAGGAACGTTTATCAATTTGGACCCGATGCCGTGGGATGGCGAACTGAAGATCGCGATTTCGGACGCTACCACGAATTCCAATCTGTCATTAAAAAACACAAACTCGTACTTTCACGAGGATGGGGTAACCAACGAACCCCGGCCATCTTTTGATTCGGAGTAATTCGACCAAATTTTTTCATCTCACTCGTCATTTTTTTGTCCATCAACCTAATTTTCTTCAACTCAGTCGATCAGTTTTTTTTCGATAATTCCCCCAACGGAATTGAATGTTTTAAACTTTGAATTCATTTTGTAAATTCGATCGAGTAATTAAACTTATCGAATTTGAGTTGATAGTTGAAAACTTTTTATAATTTCGTTCAAGTATTTTTCAACCAATTCAAACTATCATTGGCTAATTAATTTCTTTTTTACAAGTTTATACTTTTTTATTTTTTGATAACCTGTATATCTTTTTTTAGTTTATACGTTTTGTACAAGTTTGTACTTTTTTATTTCTTGTTAACCTGTATATCTTTTGTAACAGGGGTCACTCGCGTTCAATATATTGAAATAAAAAAAAATAATGGAAGAATATTGATTGATGATTCGATCCGATCCACGATCTTTTTTGTCAGCTCCAATTTAAGGGGGGGGGGCATAACACATGTAGAAGTTTAAGAAAATCTACAACTATGTCAGAATCACAAAAACAACAAAAATTAGTGTTAAGCCTTCTACACATACATTGCCCCCCCTTTAATTTATTTCAAATCAATTTAGTTTATTCTTAAGCTAAGGTCAATCGCTACGGTGACTTACTTTAGTAATCTGAGATTGAAATGTGATCCATGCAGTTGTCTAAGTTGCCTATATCAGGCGCCATGTGTCAGGAGATATTATCAAAGTTTCTTCGTGAGAACTGTTTAAATTATATAATAAGGTTCATTGACGTGATCTTCGGGTTCTCAAATGCATCGCTAGTACCACCAAATAATCTAACTAATTGATGAAAATTAATCACAGATCAATGACCCAATGTTTTATGGTCAATTTGACACGAGCCAACTTTGAGCGATTATACCGAAGCAAGACGACGCGACGTGTTATATTTCCGTATAAAAATTCAAAGACATGATTTGAACATTGAAAAATATGCTCTCATAGATAAACACGATTTTCTACTCGAAAATTTATAACTTTTTCAATTTTCAATATTTTTTCGCAAAAATTTAGAACGATACTCTTGAGTTATGGTACTTTCATAAAGAAAAAAAATTGTTTGCTACGGTGTTTCTGAAAAAGTATATTTATTTTGAAGGTCGAACTTGACGATTCGGAGCTCGAAAAGACGAAAGAATGAAAGAAGATGTTTATTTCTACATTTCTCCGCTTTTTGTCTATTCACCACTCGTATTATTCGATCACAAGATGAATCGGGGTCAAATTGACCCAGTGTGATTATCCCGGGTTAATGCAAGAACCGAAAGTCCGTGTGAGGTGTATATCAGATTCGGCTTACCGGGAAAAGTTAAATTTTCGCCTGCAGGTAAAATTGATGACTAGGTAAAAATAAAACCACGTCCCCGTAAGATTCCCGATAACGTCACATGCTCTTATCACTCGAACCGAGCCGCACTAGAACGAATGTAGCGGCTAGTGGGGCATTCAAGCGTCCAGTTGTGTTTCGACCGTGGAAAGGTGTACACTCGCCAGCAGATAGGCGTTAAACGGTTGGACTTTCGCCAGTTTTTCGATTATAACTCTCAATAATGGCTGAAAGAAAGGAAAACTTGGTCGAATTCCACGTCGAAGACACGATGGACGATCTTCTCAAAATTATGCCTGAACACGTGGGGCATAGAGGACTTTTAGGTAAGCTTCTCCTCTGCCTCGATAATTTTCAGATTCATCCTGTGGGAATATAATTACTAAAAATTGGCAAGTGATTGAAAAATGAAGCCAATGTCGTCAATCAGTGCTGAATCAAGAACGACTCGAATTTCAGGCGAAGACTCGATGGTCGCTCCGAGATTTGACCCGCAGATCTTCCAGACCTTAACAAACAATAATCCATTCGATACGAGTTACTGTTATGAGGTGATGCACTGGGGGAATCGAGAGGAGAAAACAACTCGTTCCGTTAATTCGAAACAGGTTGGCGAACCTTGGGCAGAAGTGAGGAGGAACCCGAGTGAGGATCACGCGAAATCGGGCAAAATTTATTCGCGGCACAAGGTAGGACTGATGTATTTGGGTGAAAAATAATGCAATTGACTGACTGGACCGAAACGCCTGCTTCGCTAGAGATAGAATTTATTTATTCGAATAAAACTGATACCTAATTTAATCAGACAATACCCGTGTTTCTGAGAGTGGCGTAACACGTTTTGGATCAACGAAATATTCAGTACGAATGACATTGACCAAAAGCTGATTGAAAAAGAGTTCAGTAATTGATATCCTGGGTGTTTTATGCGCTTTAATGACCAACTTTCACATGATCTTGCAATGTGTATCGATGAAGTTAATTTTTAGTATAGAAAAAACTTTTTTGTATAATCTATCACAGCCGGGATTCGAACCGGGATCGTTCGGATTACGAGTCGCGCGCCCTACCGATCGTGCCGATCTACCTTATATACAGAGAGCAAAGACTTCATATCTACCTAATTTATGGGGGATTCCACGTCAGATCGACCGAAAAAAAACGAGATTTTTTTCCCTGACCCCTTTCGATCTGTTTGTCCTTTTGCACAGTCAAACTGCATGTTGAAAGGATGAACTGTGATTTTTTTCAGATTTTTTCGACTCATCATTCCATTACGAAAAATCATCGAATGAATTGATTTCCAATTTTTTTTTTTCATTTTTTGTGCCTGCATAGCTCAAAACGTGAACGATGTATGGAAAAAGTTCCAATATGAAAATTTTTGGATTTTTTGTGAACTTTCCGAGAGTATTTTCATCAGATTTCTAATACCCCGTTCAAGTGTGGTTTTAATACAAAACTAGCCGGTTTTAGCCACAAAGCTCATCGCTTTTTTGCGTAAGGCACGATCGCAGAGTGCTGGTTTGTTTTGAAATAGTGTTTAAATCCCCCAAAAATTTCAAAATTTTGATTCGTGATTAGAAGGCTGAATTCCAAAGCTCGCTATTATTTTCAAAATTGACAAAGATAGCAAT
This sequence comes from Euura lappo, assembly GCA_018257835.1. NCBI lineage: Eukaryota > Metazoa > Arthropoda > Insecta > Hymenoptera > Tenthredinidae > Euura > Euura lappo. The sequence continues at coordinate 4,174 of JAEUYN010000006.1, read as the reverse complement.
CGCCATTTCTAAACCGGAAGTCGGATCGAGTACACAAACAAAATTGCACATCTGCAGACTGAAAACAGTATCCAGTGCGAATTTCATCAAAATCGGTTCAGCGGTTTGGCTAAGCTCGTGTTTACAAGCAACTTCAACGATTTGACACCGAGACGCAGGTGCCGGAAAAATCCTAAAAAATTTCCAAAATTTTGATTCCTGATTAAAAGACATTATTCCAAAGCTCGTTGTTGTATCTTCAAAATTGACAAAGTTAGCAATCGCCATTTCTGAACCGGAAGTCGGATCGAGTACACAAACAAAATTGCACATCTGCAAACTGAAAACAGTATCCAGTGCGAATTTCATCAAAATCGGTTCAGCGGTTTGGCTAAGCTCGTGTTTACAAGCAACTTCAACGATTTGACACCGAGACGCAGGTGCCGGAAAAATCCTAAAAAATTTCCAAAATTTTGATTCCTGATTAAAAGACATTATTCCAAAGCTCGTTGTTGTATCTTCAAAATTGACAAAGTTAGCAATCGCCATTTCTGAACCGGAAGTCGGATCGAGTACACAAACAAAATTGCACATCTGCAAACTGAAAACAGTATCCAGTGCGAATTTCATCAAAATCGGTTCAGCGGTTTGGCTAACCTCGTGTTTACAAGCAACTTCAACGATTTGACACCGAGACGCAGGTGCCGGAAAAATCCTAAAAAATTTCCAAAATTTTGATTCCTGATTAAAAGACATTATTCCAAAGCTCGTTGTTGTATCTTCAAAATTGACAAAGTTAGCAATCGCCATTTCTGAACCGGAAGTCGGATCGAGTACACAAACAAAATTGCACATCTGCAAACTGAAAACAGTATCCAGTGCGAATTTCATCAAAATCGGTTCAGCGGTTTGGCTAAGCTCGTGTTTACAAGCAACTTCAACGATTTGACACCGAGACGCAGGTGCCGGAAAAATCCTAAAAAATTTCCAAAATTTTGATTCCTGATTAAAAGACAGTATTTCAAAGCTCGTTGTTGTATCTTCAAAATTGACAAAGTTAGCAATCGCCATTTCTGAACCGGAAGTCGGATCGAGTACACAAACAAAATTGCACATCTGCAGACTGAAAACAGTATCCAGTGCGAATTTCATCAAAATCGGTTCAGCGGTTTGGCTAAGCTCGTGTTTACAAGCAACTTCAACGATTTGACACCGAGACGCAGGTGCCGGAAAAATCCTAAAAAATTTCCAAAATTTTGATTCCTGATTAAAAGACAGTATTCCAAAGCTCGTTGTTGTATCTTCAAAATTGACAAAGTTAGCAATCGCCATTTCTGAACCGGAAGTCGGATCGAGTACACAGACAAAATTGCACATCTGCAGGCTGAAAACAGTATCCAGTGCAAATTTCATCAGAATCGGTTCAGCGGTTTGGCTGAAACCGTGTTTACAAGAAATGGGGGGGTCACATACACCACTCTTGAAAATGCTCGAAAACGACTACCCAGGTGCCAAAACGTGCTCCCTACATGATTTCAGAATTTTTTCTCGATCCGACGTTTTTAGCGATGGCGAATGTATAAGGCACTCCGTTTTTAACGATCGTGCCTAATGAGTGTAAATCATTCATAACTCAAAAGTGCCCTAATCGAATTGGCTGAAATTTATACACAGCGTGTCCTTGTTAATGCCAAAGGTTGTCTGGAAATTTCAAAGTGGGCCGAGCAGTGGTTCAGAAAATACATCAACAAATATTCGCACAGTGGCGAGAATTCGGCGATTATGAGGTCGCAAAACAGTTTTTTTGGCCACGATTCGAAAATTCAAGATCAATATTTATTATTCTTGTTTGCGAACTCGCGATCGCCCTTGAATTTTTGAACTCCGGCCGAAAAAACTTTTTTGTGACCTCATACTCGCCGAATTCTCGCCACTGTGCGAATATTTGTTGATGTATCTTTTGAACCCCTGCTCGGCCCACTGTGAAATTTTCAGACAATTCTGCTCATTAAAAAAGACATGCTGTGTAAAAATTTGAGCCAATTCGATTAGGGCACTTTTTTGTTACTGAAGCTTTTCGAAAATTTTGCACCAAAACTGCAGTTTCGCGAAACACAAAAAATTGCAAAAAATTATTGTTGAGTTTTTCGTTATATTTTGATATGATCAGCGACTTATCACTGTATTGAACACACACAAGCGAGCAGAGTCGACCTCTTGTCCGTGTACTAGCGTACCTGTAATGTCAAGCGTATAATACAAGTCAGTTGGCAACAGGCCGTTGAATAGCAAATATCAATGCCATATTCTCATGTAATGCTTTCTATAATAATAAAAGGTTAATGTTACACCAAAGAAGTCCCGCAAGAATAATTTCACCTAAATTAAATCCATATCCCAACAATTATTTTCAGAAATTTCAAAGAAAAACGCGAAACTTTTGTATATGGATTTCACGTTATGTTGGCTTGAAAAATCGAAGAAACGCTAAAAGCTGATTATTTGACCAGCTGTAGTAAAAAAAATACTTGAAAAAAATTCACAGTTCATCCTTTCAACGTGTACTTCCACTGTGTAAAAGGGCGAACAGGTCAAAAGGGGTCAGGGAAATCGACCGTTCGATTTGACGTGGAATCCCCCTTATATTAGATTCTCCAGTCAAAAGTTGAATGCGGTCGAAATGAGTAACGAAATCGAAGTGGAAGCCTGTACGTAACATCCGATAAGATTTTGAGGTAAAATTTCAGTAGATTCTATTTTTAAATACTTCGTTGAGTGTATTAATTGATTGCTCTATTCGATGTATATTCGATCGAATAGTCAGTCATGCTACTGAAAACAGTAGAAACAAAAAATGTCTGATCTTCCTCGCGAAATTAGAACTAGCATTGCCGATACGAGTTGCAATTTTCCCTGACTTGTGGTCAGGGAACCGCATATCAATCGACGTCAGAGACCTTTTATCAGAGAGACGCGAAGATTGGTCCAAGGTTGTGTTTCCTTGTTTCCTATAAAATTGTATAACGCTGCAGGGACATTTCCCGCTTCTCCGCGCTACCAGCGAACTCTGAGCTCTATGCTTCGATGAGCCGGAATAAGATAAGCTTTCCGAGTGTTTTATTTATGGATACACATTTTCATAACACAGTACGGAATGTAAACAGTTTGATTTCATCCCACTATATCCTCGTTCCTACATTCATTCACAGCTCGCTACTGCGGACGACCTTCGAGTAATCGCAGTTCCGAGAATCCCCTTCGTCGCATATGCAATAGGTAAAATTCGACTGACTGTATTTGGGCTCAAAGCTCAAACTACAGTTGATTATTCCATGTAAGCGGAGCCACGGTTCTCGGAGCGATAAAAATTGAGCAGTACGTGTCTCACGTCTGCGTGCGCTAGGATATTCGTCGAAACGAGACGATAATTCGTTCACGTAACATTCGAGCAGCGAAAATTCGATATTAAATTTCAACTCGCGAACGTTTATCAAGTCTCTTTTAATCACGCTCCTTAAAATCACGTGAAGCGCCTACTTTATTTAGCTGTCTGATTACTGGTCTTGGTTCAGAAACTGTAAGCTCAGGGTCACCTCGTATCTCGGTTAACCAAAACACGCCACTCATATCACTTCAAAACCATTACTTCACAGCGTCGAGCGAGTGCGCGAGACGCTCAGTAGCACGCTACACGCGCAACTCGCCGGAGCGGCTCTAAAACAAACAAAAAAACAATCGAAAACCGGTGAATCCCCGTTTCACTTCTGACCTGCAGTGTTAATGGTGTCGTTTAGCCAATAAGGAAAAAGAAGAAAGAATATTGTCGTTTCGACACTGGCAATGGCTACGGAAACATTTCTACCAGAGTATTACCTGCCACCCGATTTATTCGATACCATATTCGTTCCTAACCCAGCTCTTCTTGACGTAAGTTTATACAATGTTGTATAATATTAGCCTCTCCTCGTTGATACAAATACATCCATAACCAGCGAGCATGTGAACTAAGTAGCACACGCATTGTGGTATTTTTGTCATGCTTTCAACCTGATAAATGCGTAGTTATGTTTCCTTCCTTCCAATCTCTCTCTCTTTATTATTATTATTATTATTATTATTATTATTATTATTATTATTATTGTTATTCAAGTTTTGTTAGTAGTGTGCAACCACTTTGTGATATTGCTCTTTGTTC